>JAAWXA010000001.1:80927306-81048430 GCA_038090715.1 Florisuga fusca
GGGGGGGGGAGGAGAGGGGGAACGGGAAGAAAAAGGGGGAAAAAAGGGATGGGGAAGGGGGAGAAAGAAAAGGGGGGGAGAAGGAAACAAGGGGAAGAAGGAAAGGGGTGGAAAACAAAAAAAGGGTGGGGAAAAGAAAAAAAAGGGGAGAGAAGGAAGGAAAGGGGGGAAGAAAGAAGAAAAGGATGGGGGAAGAAGGAAAGGGAAGGAAGGGAAAAAGGGGGGAAAGGCGAGGGGGGAAAAAAAAAAAATCAATCCTCGTATTAACACTAAGAACAACTTGATATTTTACCTGCAGTGTCTGTGGGGCTGGTGGAGTCTGCTCAGGCTGGGAGCCCAGTTCTGGCAGGGTGGATGTGTGGTTTATCTCCCCAGGAACATCTGGCAAGAGAGCTGTGGGCAGCCTCACCCTGCTGGCTGATTCCTCTCTCTCCTCCTCCTCAGGCTCCTTCATTTTGTCACTTGAGCCACAGAATTCATAATCACCTTCAAGAGATTTAAAAGTTCATTAAGAGTGCACGGGTAATTTTTCAGTGGGCTCTTCACCTCATTAGACAGAGAGGGCAATTTCTGAAATCAGAAGGCCAAGGTGTTATTAATAGGCCTCATTAAATAGAATAGATGAAATCTAATCACAGGTGCTACTCACTGCCCTGTGACACACTGAGTATCTTTCAAATTAAGCCAGACATCACACCAAAGAGTAATTAAGCTGCCTGGATGCTCAGCTCTGGTTGCTGGTATTTGCTTCCCCAAAAGCAAAGATGTTCCTGCAAGCCAGGGACACCATGGAAAGCAAAGGATGTCACACTGCCACTTGAATTGGAGTTCATTGCCATTTATTCCATGTCTCAAAAAACCTAATATCTTGTTATGGACCTTAATTGCATGCCATTTCTCTTTGACCATAGGCAAACTGCTCTTGGGTTGTGTTTTTTTTCTCTGCTGATCAAGCAGTTTGTTTCCAATCATTTATATATATATATATATATATTCATGAGCCAGTGCAATGGCTCATGAAAAAAAAATAAACAAAAGGTTAATCTGCATGATAGAATATGATTAAGAAAGCTGACAATTCACAAATTCCTCCACTGAGAATGAGAAGACTCTTTTCTACACTTATAATCAGGCTTTACTGCACTATGACTGATACTCCCTGCACAAAGGAGGACCCAGAAGGTTATGTGCTCCAAAATCAGAGTTGACAAGATCCTCATTTGGAAGACAGACTTGATCCAAAATAACAAAGGAACGTCAGAAGAGCCCCATGTGAACTATTTTGAAAAGTCACATTGGAGTACTTCTCCCTTGCCAAATAATTTGATTTCTAGAACTAAATATCTGGGAATAAAGCCCATTACTGTTTTATTTCGATTTTTGGTTACAATAAACTTAAAATATTTTCCTCTCTATAACATATTGTACATATTATATTGTACTTAAAAAATATATTAAAATGATCTGTGTTGGGTACATTTGCCTTATAAAATCCTGTACTCTATTTCCTCTCTAATACTGCTCTTGTTAACATTTTTGAAAAAATAACCCTTGAAACCCATGAACATGAAATTAAACTTCTCGATAAGCCAGGTTTACAGAAGTGTCAATTAACATTATCATGGATAGATCTCAGTGGATGCTTCACTTCTGGAAACCCAAGTCACTTCCAGTTAGGGGAATGGCATGATTTAACTTCAGGCACTGAAAGCAGAGCATAGGCTTCTCCCACCCAAATTGGTGTTAAAAGTCTGTAGCTTTCTCCTCAATAATTACAGCTTGCTACCTACCTCTCTACAAAAAAAAAAAAAAAAACACTATAGCATTTTTAAGGTATTCTTGGAGCAAATTTCTCACTCAAGTCAAAATAATGTCTGATATTTCTCAGTTCTCTGCTGCAAAAATACCTTCTGCATGGGTACAGCTGCTGGTGTCATCCCCATTTGAACAAGACAGAATGAAGACACCCAAACAGGTGCTGAACTAGAAGAAATTCTCTTTTATGTGCTCAAATCTTTTTGCTAATCAAGGGTTTGGTTTTGGTTTTTTTTTCATTTTATTTCTCTTCATGATAACCTCTCCCAGTGAAGTATCTCACACGATACCTGTGCACACAAAGTGCAGCCTGCTGTGGCCAAAAAATTAAAAAAAAAAAAAATAGATTGTAGAACTGACAGGTATTGAAACTAGTTTGTAAAAATGACTTCACTCACTCCTGGTGTTTCTTGGTTGGACCGGGACTGCTTGACTCCACAATTTTAATGTTTTTTCAAGATTTTCTGGATTCTCCTTACAAAGGAAGCCCATCTTTCTCATTTTAATCTTGTTTTCTATTAACCATAGCAATGTATACAGTCAGATCAGTTGATTGATCTCTCACCAGATGACTCATACTCAGCACTTAAAGCTGGACAAAAATGGACTGACTTCCCATTCTTTCTTTTTTTTTTTTTTTTCTTTTTCTTTCAGACTGATCTCATCTTATTATTGAAACCATATTCCTAACAACCACGGTAGGATTTGTACCTTACTTTTTAGGAGCTGGTTTTGCCTGTGAACTTTTTCTTCCAAGCAGATCCTCGATGAAGTTTTTTTATTGCACATACTGCTGGAGATGAACATTTTTGGTTTCAGGACACGCTGTGCTTCGTTCTCTTTGGGTTTGGAGGTGCCTTTGTAGAGATTTCTGTCGTTCAGTGAGCAGTCAGTAGCAGCATCAATCACATTTCTGGATGCTGTGTCTGGAGGAGAGCCAGAGGCCATTGCACTGCTCCTGCCCATGGGGCATTGCTGCTTCTGTCTTCCCAGCAGCATTTGTGTTCCTGTGAAAAACAAACCCAAATTCTTTAACATGGGAACATTTTTCTTCTCAGCCCTCTAGTCCTTGTGACTTTTGATTTCCTGCAAACCCACTGCCAGTCGTAAGTTTTAAAAGCTGTAACTGATACAGGTTGGATCATGCAGCTGCCCTGCCACAAAATATGACTGGTAGAAATAATCACAGAATCCATTTGGTTGGAAAAAAACCTTTAGGACCATCAAGTCCCATCATTAACCAAGCAGTGCCAGGGCCACCACTGCCCCATGTCCCTCAGCATCTCCGCAGCTTTGAGATCCCTCCAGGGATGGGGATTCCACCACTGCCCTGGGCAGACTGTTCCAATCCCAGAGGATCCTCTTCATAACAATAAACTGCCATTCTAAATACTATTATGTTATTATATATTATATATAAATGATGGGCAGCATGGAAGAAGTCAAGACACCTCTGGCAAGAAGATACACTGTGTGTCTTTGTCTTGTCTCTTACTCACTTGAGAAGAATATTTCAGATTGGTTAAACCTGGTCAAAATTACAGTTATAGGCCATCAGCATAGGCTGTGGTGAGAACTGAGGCTTTTTCTCCCTTGAGTCCACGAGAAAGGGTGAGATGGCACATCAAGTCAGATACTTCCATATTTCACAGTCACTAATTAAAAGGCAGATCCTGCAGTGTGGGGTGGGAAGTTTTCTGTTCACTTTCCTGACCCTTAATCCACCCCCAAAAGATGAGAAATATTGTTTGCCAACATGATGGTCTCCTATGCATTTTAGAGATCTCAATGGCTCATGTTTCTTTTTGATCTTCCCCTGTTTCTGAGGAAATCAGAGGCATTAATGTGATTTTCCCTTACCATGCAGGTCTGAAAGCTTTTACCATCTGAAGTTCCTTTCTGTGGCTGCCCATACAGGGAGAACAACAACTTCTCAGGGCATCCTCTGGTGAGGGATCCCTGAAGATCAGCATGGACAGGAAAAAAAAAAACCCAACACTTATTTTTCTAATTAAATCCATGGGATGAACCCCATCCTTAGCAATTTCACAGCCACAGAGAAAATCTGGTCAAAGCAAGGAAGTGCACCCAGCATCCAAGCAAACCCTCTCCTTCCTCCCTGCTGTAGCTTTTTTTTCTCCTTGCTTGTCACTCACTGCAAATATTTGCCTCATCTTTTGTCAATGCTTCGTTCTTTTCTCAGATGCAAATGGTTTTGGTGCAAATGCTCTCAAGAAAGTGGAGAGACTCAATTCTGTGCATGCACTCAGTGGGAGCTCATGCACACAGAGGGATCTGTTCCTTCCTTCCCTGACCCGTCATCCCATGCCTGCAGTTCCACGCTGGGTTTCTACAAATGTTTTCTGACATAGAGGGGAAAAAATATTAGGACAGATTAATGGGGTCGTAGGCATCAAAGAGTGTTTGTGGGAGGAGGGAGAAACCAGCAGCACGGTTGAAGATGAAGAGAGCAGCAGGTAGCATCAAGGAACTGCAGAGGAGCAGAGGAAGAAGTCTTTTCAGAAAGGCAGCCAAGATACTAGAAGGAAAAGGGGAAAAAAATGGGGGAGCTAAGCCACAGAAAGAACTTGAATGGAAAACAGATTATCTCTTGAAATCATCTTTCAAATTACAATAGTTTAGTGGCCAGCAGAAAACAGGGGAAGGAAAGAAAGTGGAAAGGAGAAAAGAGTTTCTGCTCATCTGAGGCAGCAACCCAGTAGGAGATGACTTGTCTTCCTATCAAGAAATGGTCTGGGCAACAGATGTGTGTGTTGTGAAGCCAAACAGCTTCTCTGAGACTGTCAGACTGCTCAAGCCACTGTGGTGTCCCCGGGAGAGGCTATTTGCTCTGGCTGGGCAATGACATCCAAAACGACAGAGAGAAAAGCTGGGGTGGTGGAAATTGGGCTGCAAGGCAGCAGAATGAAACAGTGGAGATGGGACTGAGCAGAGGAGTTGTCTGAAAGTCACAGCTCTCCTCCCTAACATCTAAAAACACAGATCTCAACAAAAGAAAGAGGAGATGCCTGGAGTATTCACACTCCATTTACTCCTAACTACCAAACTAGCTATGTGTGGATATTGGCTTCCAAGTGTAAGTACAGTAACCTTCAAGAACTGAGAATTAAGCCCCAGGAAATCTCTTACATACAGTGGAAATAGAAACAGCTTTCCCTCCTGCATGGCAGCCCCTCCCTGCCAAAAGAAATGCCACCTGGGGCTTGCTGCCCATAGGCTCTGGGAATTCCCACAAAGACGTGGATTTGAGAGAAGGAGCAGAAAGGCATGAACAAAACTAGCAATTGGGGGTGTGAAAATAAAATAATAATTAAAAATGATGGCTGCTTCTTTCCTCTTTATGACAACAAAAGGATGTCAAAGAAAGATTTAAAACCCCTAAGATTCTGTATGAAATTCAGGTATAAAAACTCTTGTATCCTTTCTGGGTTTTCCTTTGTTCTTGTACTAATACCATCACTAAATCTTAATCCTTATTAGGTTCATGGTATGGTGGGGAGGTATTTTTTTAGTTAATAAAGGCAATTAGAAAAGGTGTGCCTTGGTCTTCTCTAACATCAAAGGCAATCAGAGTCATAATGGAGCCAATCTGGTCAGTTCTTTCCACTAACCCACTCTTGAATTAACCCTTCAGTTCCAAAGGTACACCCAGGAGCAGCCAATCCCCAGGAAAACACAGCTAAACCATCCAGACCTGGGCTCCAGAGATCAACTGCTTCATCCTCAAAGCAGCTCTCAGTTACCTTTACAAATGCAGATGCATATGATATTTAGGGGGAGAAAAAAAAAAAAAAAACAAAGGTACTTAAATGTAAGATCATTGAGGTTCACTCTGCACGTTCTGGATCCAGTTTTAATCTACTGGGCAGGGAATTAGGACTGTTACTCTCATTAAGACTATCTGGAATTGTGTATCCAAATCCCCACACACCAAACTTGACATATAGATGCCCCTCTGAGAACAGCTAGAATTGCAACTGGATGACAAGCAATGTATGTTTTTTCTATTATCCCAGCTGAGGAAGGACTTTAAAATTAATGAACAAAGACATGCAAGTGTAATGCTTGGGGAGATACAAGAGAACCAAACTCAAAGGAACAGAAAGCTGAATGACTCTGTTATAAAATTCAGTGAATGCAGAACATAGTTATAAAAGTTATAAAAGTTCAGCTGCTTATAAAAAAAAAAGGAACAAAAGCACAATTACATTCAGAGAAAAGCCATTATTGCCCTCTGCAAGCAAGAAAAAGACAACATTCAATTTCTAAATAATGACTTAGTGAAAACCATATGATGCTGGAGGAGTTAAAAATATTCCGTAAAACCAGGGGTAGGTTTTCAAAGTTGTTTTTGAAAAGAATCCTTGATCCCAGAGTAAAATACGTATATTGTTTTACTGTAAAGGATCTTTTTCCATTTTCCCCCTTCTCCCTTCAGGGGGTTTTGCTAACAGGAAGTGACCCAGCATTACAGCAGGTTAAACTTGCCTTTCCTTGAGACATGGGCAATTCAGGCAAACAGACCCTTTTCCATTGTAATGCCTTTTTTTTTTTTTCTTTTCACTTTAGAGCAGGATAATGCAGCTTTTCATACTTTCCTAGAACACTCTTCCCAGGGTTTCAGTCTGGTGGATTTCTGATGATTCATGACAAAGTGCTCCTTTGAAATTGGCCACCACTCATTTGAAGAGCACCACTCATCCTCCATGACCACCAAGCAAGGCTGACAAGAGGCAGCAGGGGAAGGAGACACACAGTGTTGGTTCAGTGTGTGTCATCCATGGGATCAGACATCACCACTGCAGGTAAGCTTCACATTAGAGACCACCTGCTGCTCTTATATTTCTTTCTTAAATTTAATAAAAGCCCCATGCCCTGGGCTGCTGAGCTCTCCCAGACCTCCGTGGTGGAAGCAGACACTGCTGATACTCCAAGCAGGGAAAAGTAGTGATAAATGTTCTCTATGTGTTAGAAACTTCTGTGTTCTTCAAGCTTTAGACCCAGGCATATGTAGGTGTAGATTGGAGAGAGCCCACATGTCCCTCGACTGGGCAAACAGTGATCCATGATCCAGTCCAAGAGTCTTGATGACAAAGACTGATGAGTTTATCCCTATCATGAATCCAGTTCTAACACTGCTAAGCCACACTGCTTCAATGTAAATAAACAGCCCACATCATCTCCACAGCCTGGGAACACAGAAAAATGGAAATGTTGAGGCCAAAGATGCCATTCTAAGTTATTTTGGCGTTTGTCAAAGGGGGGAGATGGGATGAATAATTCACTGCTCACATCACTGCTGAGGCAAGGACATCACTTTGAATCAATCAGCGAGCTGCAGCCAGCAAGGAGTGCTACATCATGTAGATGTTTTGACTCAAATTTCTGCTGACCAGCACCAAGACCTCTGTCCTCACCTGCCCTGTGGTGGCTGTCAAAGGACACGCTTGTACCAGGCAGTGTCAGCCAATGTGCAGCATCAGTACCCATGGATACCACCAAGATTACAATAAAAATCCTGACAAAAACGTAGCTCTTGCCCACGCTCCCTCATCAGAATGTTTAATGAGGTCTTGGAGTTACCTTTGAATAAAAAGCCAGGGCTGGATCCTGAAAAAAAAAGGGACCGTGCCATGCCGTGCCATGCCCTCACATTGCATTTCCAGAATTATCAAGACCAAAAGTCAAGGCAACTCAGCAAGCTTGAAGGGAAGAAATAGCCAAACTGTTACTCCCAATGAACATTTCTTCAAACAGCCCTGCCTGGTGAGGATACAGATTTGTTATCTCAGCTCTATCAGTAACACCTCAAGCTAGAAATCTAGATTAAAAAAATAATCTCTGATAAACAAGGTGCTTTGTTGTTGTTTTTTTTTTTTTTTTCTAGGGTTTTTCTTTTCTAGCTTTTCTAGTTCTTTTATATTTTTTTTAGTTGACAGCTACAAACATGTTTCTCAGAAGTAAGAGGCTTCTGTTAAAAAAGAAGTATTAAAAAGTGAATATTTGACTGGAGAAAGCTGTTATCATTTAAAAGAAAAAGCTTATCAAGTGTCCTGAAGAGCTATTAGGTTTCAAACCTATAATCAGTCCAAAGTAGGAAGAACCTCTTAATGTCAAGCAACAGCTTGTTTACAGAAGGCTTTTGGCAAAATTAGGATCCTCCAACACTTGGCTTCAGAGCAAACAACCCCATCACACAGCTAATCAGTGGCACCCAACAATAAGTCTGTGGTGCCTGCCAATTTTTGTCCTCAAAACCCTTTGCAAATGATGAATCAGCCTTCTCCCTCGGTGTTAAATAAGGGAACACCACTTATTTCAGAGGGCTACTTGGTAGCAACGTGCACAGAGCCTGACGGAGAGGTTTGGTGGGACATGAATGTGGTTTGCAGGGAGTGAAGCAGGGAAAAGGCAACATCCCTGTCTGGCACCTGCAGGAGATCATCTTACTCTTGGAATCAGGAGAGTCTGTTATTGCTGCAGAATATTTTAGTGGTCAGGAAATAATCCACCCACCTGATTTTCTTCGACTGCGTGCACCACCGAGTTCCCAGCACCCAACTGGTGGAGAACAACATATTTTGCTAACACTTTCCCCTTTTGCTTCCTATGTGCTGGGACAGGAAGAAAGGAAAAATATTCCCTTTGCATTAGACCTTTCATAATTTAGAGACCAGTCAAGCACCTGGTAATTATTTTCTCATTGAAGATAATCAGTCTTTAGATTTTAGACTCATGCCTGGAATCATCACTGTTTTTCTTGTCATGGCTTCTTGGCAGTGCCTGTAACAAACCCAATGCTCCCAGGCAACTGCTCCTTAGACTGAGAGGATTTCTGTTCATGTTGTTAAGAACCATGGAAATGGTTATTGAAAATACTCTGAAATTTGCTGCTGTACTTACAAGAGATCCTCTGTACCATCTACCCAACAAAAATCTCCCAGTTAGCAATCCCTGTTTGCATTTCAAGGATGTCATGCTGGAAGCTATCAGGCACTATTGTAGTGACTCAAGGAGTAATCCGATGCAGTGTGATTTTTTTTTTTTTTTTTATTAAAAATCCAGGATGATTCAGAACATTTAAAAGGTGATTTGCAGGGTAAGAAATGTATCAACCACTTGGTATTCTCATCATGTCAAAGACACCTACTTGTTCAGCTTTTTCTGATAACTCACTGCAGCCAGGCTGAGCCAAGTGCTGATTTCACAGGCTGCAGAAGACTTGCTCCTAGTTTAAACCAAGTGTAAATAAGGGGAAAATGAGGTCCTTCCCTGCAGTGCCATAATGCAGTCACTGAATCCAGACAGCCCATCTCTTAATGGTTATTTTAATGACTCTGCTATTCAGCCCTCCACTGCCCCCCCTTGAGTGCTAAGGAGGGATTTGTCCCCTCCAGTCTTTCACTTCCATTTGTCCCATATTTTTACCAACTCTGACAGCTCAGGATAAAATGTCCAGCTTGAACAAGATGGAAAACAGTGGAAAAATCAAACCCTTAATTTTCACATGCCAAAACAAGTAGAGCCTCACTTTAATTTGGTTCTTCAGCAGAGAGTATGAACATCTTTGGGAAAATGTATATATTTAATTATTGTAATTATAAGTTTCACTCATAGAAATGCTGCTCATAATGTCATTAACAGGGCAGCCCCCTCAACCATCCATGGCTGCTCACTGCCTAAATCCACAGAGAAAATTGTTAAAGAAAAATTAGCTACAGAAGAAAACATGGAACAACATCACAGCCAGGCTCACTGGGACATCACAGTGCCACCAAATCACCAGCACTGTAATTGGAAACCAGCCAAGGGGCAAATTTGGCCCACACATCCTTGAGCATCATCTCTCCCTCTTGTCTGTGACCTCCCAAGGTCACATCCATGACAAGGCAGAAGCCACATCACTCTTCTGAATCCCACTGTTTTTCTCAGTAAGTGGAGCAAGAAACAATTCCCCTCCACACTAATCCCTTGTTTCTCTTAAACTCAGTGTCACCACCCCTTCCTTTGTCACAGCAGATGATGGGGAACATGCCAGCAGGCATCTGAAACAAGAAGCAAAGCTCAGGAGCTTGGTACCCCACTCATATAAAAAAGGCCTCCCAGAAAAGAGGAGGCATTCCCTTCCTTCCCAAATGAATTAAAAACCTCCAAAATAAGGAAAACTAACTCCTGTTACCCATCACATGGGTTGGAGTCTGTCTCAAAGGCTGGCAGGAGCTTCCAGAGTCCCTCATAACTGAGGGCTGCCAGTTCCTCTCTGAGTTTGCAACATCTGTAAGGTCTGAGTCCTCAGTCTCTCAGCACCCCATACAGTATGGGAGGATCACATTGCAGAGTGACACAGACCCAGTGACACAAAACATCTAGACTAAGGAAAACTGACAGCCCCCTCCACTTTAAATTTATACCAGATGAAGAGAAACATCAAAGCAGCTCCTTTTAATGGGCTTTTTGGCATGTGGTCCTTTGTTCTTAACAAGTCGGCACCAGCTGCTGTGGCCATAATGCCAAGTCAGTAATGTCCCTGGCCAGATCCTCAGCTGAAGTAAATCAGTGTCACCCCTCTGAAGGCAGACAGTTCTATTGGTTGACATCAGCTGAAAATTTGGCTCCCCATGCCTAGCAGGTGCAGGCTAAAGTAAAATCTTGTGTGCCATATATTCACATTTCTCCTGTCTTCAGCATCACCGCGGCTGCACAGAGTCACAGGCTGGAGAGTTAATTACCATCAGCTGGAGCTCCTCAGGTTTCTGTACAATAAATTCCATATTAAAGGAACAGCTTCCATCTAGTTATATCTTGTTCACGTATATATATCCACATATAGATATATTTCCACACACACCACTAATCTTGTACTCTGGGTTATTGTGTGGCGAGTTTCCCATAAACAGAAGTCAAGCTAAGGACACCAGATAGGCCACGTTCATTCCCAGCAACATTTCAAATGTTATTTAGTAATTGAAAGCAAATTCTGTTAATAGTCTTCAAGTTTTAACATTGCCTACACTTGACCGTTCTGATTACAGGGAGTATATATTATTTTAAAGGTGACCTACAACCATTTTCTTGGTATACAAATGTCTCAAATACCAGAGGCTTCTTAATAGGTATTTAAAACAAAAACATTCTTTTGCTTTGCAGGTAGCAGCAGACTGAAATCTCACAGCACCAGCTGTTCTGCTTTTAGTCCAGTACATGGATATATAATGTATATAAAATACAGAAACCTGCACCAAAAAAATCTTTAAATAAATTAAAGTCTAGTTATTTACCCCTTAGTAAACAGGCTGTTGGCTTTGGCACTTGTTAATAAAACTTGCTTATGATGGAAACAGAAGCCTATAATCATCTTGGGCCATTCAACACCCTAAAAGCCCAGTTCTTATCTCAGTTTTCCCCCCTTAACTGTCTTGGCTTGCTTAAATTAATTCAATGATTCTTTCAAGTCACCTGCCATTCTCTTTAGGAAGAAAGTACAAGCAACTATAACCTCAGCTCTGTGATCTGTCTTCTTCACTGCTTCAAACATGTTCTTCCCCTTCTTGAATCCTTCATTTCTGGGCTCTGCAGGAGAAGAGATGCTGGCAGCACAGCCCCCCCAGCCCCCCCACCCTCCCCTCTGTGCTGGGGTTACTGCCACCTGCATCATCATCGCGTCATATTCACCTTCCATTGCTGACCCACGGGTAGAATCACAGAACCACTGGGCTTGGAAGGGATCTCTAGAGATCATCCAGTCCATCCCTCCTGCACAAGCAGCTTTGCCTGGAGAACATTACACAGATTGCTTCCAGCTGGTTTTTGAATGTCTCCAAAGAAGGAGGCTCCACAGCCTCTCTGGGCAGCCTGTGCCAGGGCTCCCTCACAGGAAAGAAGTTTTTTCTCATAATCCCAATTTCCATACTTTTGGGAAGTTTACATATGACTGTGAGCCATGAGATTCCTTTTTGTCTTCTTCCCCCCCTCCTCGTGCAATCTCCACAACTTCCATAACTCAACAGAGGGCTGCAGGAGCCAGCACAGAACCCACCATCCAAACCAGACTGACCTTCCTCTCCACCTCAGCTGTTCTTCCTTAGTAACTCTCATTTAGGCATGACAACAAAAAACTAAAAACAAGTTTGCAGGTGTTATAAAAATCAAAGTGTTGGCAGAAATTATTGCTGTCTCTAACATAGCTGAGGCTTGGGAAGGTGCTCAGGCATCAAGATGTTTAAGATTATCTAAGCTCAAAGAGATAAATTTAGCAGTAGGCATTTATAATCTGTCATAGTAAAGTGCTGATATTGTTTAATCACGAGGTCAAGATGAATTTAATCTTCTCCCATTTTCTTTTCTTTGCCCCTTTTAAAATAATTTAGTGTAGAGCCCAGTAGGTAGTAAATTGTAGAAGATGGATGGGAAACTAGATATTAATATGGAATAAATTCTTCATGAAAAGTGAGAAATTAAGATTAAAAATGCTCCTGCCTTCAGCAGAAACGAGACTAATCTTTTCATTTCTGACTTACCTGGTATTTCTGAGGCACCAGCTACAGACAGGAAATTGCAGCATTCACTTAAAAGCAATGTTAGCAAGTTTTGACAGCTTGTTAAAAGCTGTGACCAAGGGCAGGGTGATGCACATCCATCATTTGGGACATGGAACTCATGGAGCATGGCCCGGGCTTACCCTTGGTGACATCTGAGGTGGGTCACCTGGCTCTCAGTGGGTTCATTTCACATTTACAGATACATATCCCTAAAGCTCCTCAAGGGATTTAAATGCTGGCCAACTCACCTGAAAAAAACAAACCACAGTTTTGTCCTACATCTCTCACCTACAGTCCAGTTCTTGCCAGATAATGGAAGTAAAAGTACCCAAAGCAACAGAGCCAGTGGCAGACAGAGTCACAGCAGTGAAATACCAAGATCATATTCCATCCTTGGGATGCTACAGCATGCAACAGGGCTTGGAACACCACAGCCAAGAGATCTGGATTTCTAAGTGTAATTACCATCCAGGAGCACAGCCCAAGAGTTCACTAACAGCCCTCAAATATCCTTTTCCTGTATGGCACATTGATGAAGTATCTACCCCTGGAGATTAGCTGGACCAACCTCCTGCTGAGAGATTAGGCATCCAGGTCTGTGTAAAGGCAAGATGTGAATGCCTGGATCTGAGCATGAAATGGTATGAGGAACACTGTAAGTAGACTCATGATTCCTTCAGTGAAGTCACACAAAAAATTAGGAAAAATACACTCCAAAAAGGCCATGACTCAACTGGCCCTAGGAAACAGCAAACCTGGCTTCAGTATCTGTAAAGCAGAGAAATATTTGGGTGCTCATTCCACTTCAGCTCCTAACAGGGTAGCTTATACACCCTGGAAATGACATTTACAGATTTTGTACAGAGAAGTCTAGCCTTCAAAGTAATTTTTTTTTTTCTTTTTTCTTTTTTTCTTTTTTTTTTTTTTTTGTCATGGTGCTGTTATTATCACTTGTACTTCCTCTGGCAGGAAGGTATCATCTAAAGCTCCAAATGAATATAGACTCAGACATTCTGGCTCATCAGAACTGTGATGGACAAAGTGCTCTCCACAGCTCCTTCACATCCAGAAGATGTTGATATTAAAGTCTTAACACAGAACCTACAAAGTTCTGTACAGGTTCTGTAGTTCTGAACCTACAAAGTGGCAGCAAGTAACTTTTGATGCTTTCTTCTTGCATAAACAGGCAAAAGACTAGAGGATAATGGGAAGGGGTTTGAGCTAGTCAGCACTGGAGAGAAAAAAAAAAAACCTAAAAGACTTGGGAATCTGAAATGGTACAAAGGACTTTGCTCACAGGGGAGTTATTTTGCTGTGCTCATACAGCAGCTTGCAACACAGGTCTTGTCATTTGGAGCTGGATGCACAGACATGCCATAACAACAAGCAACAGAGCCCCATTATAACTTTCTTTAGGTATTTAAAACTAGTCCAGGGGAAAAAAACCCACAAACTATATATATATATATATATAACAGGCTGCACTGGATTTGCAGCAAAACAGACCTCAGGACCTCAGAGATCACTTCTCCCCCTCACTTCACCCATTCTTGAACTAAAGGGAACTCGCTTTTTCATTTTTTCCCAGGTTAAAATCATACCAATTGCCTCCCATTTAATGAGCAGGCTGGATGTCTGATGCATTTAACTGTGATTTCTTATGATTTGTCACATTTAATGGCTGACAGCTACACAGGAGCTCATTACTTTGGGGATCCTGGTGGGAAAGACTTATTTTGAAGGATTATTCTGGCAGTTTATACAAATTTTACACAGGAAAGTTGTGCTAAGCTGATAAACACCTTCCTATATGTTCCAAGCGTCTGATCAAGAGCAGCATATATCTTTACATTCTACATTATTGCTTACACAAAAGGTGGAAGCAGTTAAGAAGGTAATGCTTCCCATGTTTATTTACACCTGCATTCTTGGGTACACAAAGGCTGGAAATCACTTTTCAAAACCCAGCACTTTTCAGCTAGTTACCTCACTTATTTCCTCTTTTTAGTAAAACTGTGGAGCCAGAAGCAGGCTCCTAGTTCACTTTCTGATTACTTCTAGGAAAAGTGTTTCCTTTGTGACCACCACTGTATCACCAAGCCCAGGGAAGGCTCAAGATTATTCTAATCCTTCTTTCTGTGATATATCTCAGAGAGACCTGAGATGGCGTTGAGCAAAGCCTTGAATCAGTAGTCTTCAGGAGGACATGGTCATTTGAAATTGGGACTGTATGCAATGAAGTCCAAAGCTGAAATTCCTGATTTTCTATTGTCAGTCAGTGGAAGGTTCTCACAGAATCACCCTGGTTGGAAAAGACCTTCATGGTCATCAAGTCCAACTGTTACCCTACCACTGACAAAACCTTACCTAAGCCATATCCCTATGTCTACACAACCTTTAAATTCCTCCAGGGATGGTGACTCCACCACTGCCCTGGGGCAGCCTGTTCCAATGGCTAAACATCCTCCCATGTCCTCTCACCAGCCCTCATCCCTCTGCATTTCTTCCTTGCTTTAGCACTGGTTGGTATTTTCCCTCACTGTGCCATCTCCCCTCCAACAAAAACCCACCTGCATGACACCTACAAGCATAAAGACATCTTTTCTCTCAGGCTCATTTCAGCAGCCAGCCTGAGGGATGCTTCACCCTGCAGACCTGTGTGGCTTTCATTTAAGGGTCTGACTCTGGAATTACTGACACTGTGGAAAATCCTGGCTCTGTTGATAATTTATTTAAAGGTTAAAGCAGGAGACCTCTGAATAAAGCAGTGCCTTCTCACTCTTTGCACCCTGGGATCTGCAGGAGCAGATTTCAGATGCAGGAAAACAAGTGAGCAGTGACAGCAGAGTACCAAGGGATGGAGCATCCCAGGTTTTGTACCTTGTCCAGCCCATGAGACACTGTACAGTTTCTCATCTTGTTTCTTTTTTTGTTTTTTTTTCTTTTCTTTCTGCATTTGCACACTGGGAAGATGAAGGTACAAACTGAATCTTAGGAAGCAGCTTATGTTTATATACTGACCCTCAGGTCCAAAGTGCCATAAAAGAACGGAGGAATTGCAATTAAATGTAGCCCATGGATACACAGGAGGGTAAATTTAACCTTACTGCTTTTTGGTATAAAACAGACTCACTCATTGACATTCTTCCCATCCACATTCCCTTCCTGGAGAGTCAAAAAACTCAGCTGTGGTTATTCAAGTGCACTGTAAAATAGCTGCCCCAGCCCTGAGCAGCAGCAGCTGTACCACTCTGGGCATGGAGCAATCCCCATGGTACCTTCCCTTCCCCCAAGAGCAACGTTACACAGAAAAAAAATTATATTTGCAAAATGCTTGGATATGTCTGAAACAAATGTGTTAAAGCTTTATCTGAAGTCATTAGTTGGAAAAGGCCTGGGCTTATTTCTGCAGCCTTCTAAATAAAAGCTGAAAATGATCATTTTTAATCTCAATGAGAACAAAACCAAGCTCAGTGCAGCCATCTCCTCCTTAATCTCACTTTTCAAATTCAGCCCTTATACAAAGAAAGCCCTAATCATTTTCAGGAGCTAAATACTTACCCATTGCCAGGAGAAAAAAAAAATAATTAGTTATAAATGGTTAAAAATAGAGGCTTAATGTAGAAAACACAGGCAGAGTTGTCTCTGTCATCTGATGAGCAGCATGCATGACTGGCATGGCAAATATATCCATGGAAGTTCTGGAACTGGGAAGGTTTGGGTTGTGTTCTGGCCCCCCAGGCTTCTGCAGAGCAAGGGTTGCTAACACCTTGCTATTATATTATTTGCTCACCCCAAATCACTGTGGTTGGGTTGGTCCAGCCAGAACCTCTGCTCCACCAGACTGAGGCTGATGGAGATGCCTTACCTGCCTCATCCCTTGAATCAAGAAGCTGGAGAGAAAATGCAGTGTGACAGCTGCCAGACTGCTTATCAGCACCTTTCTTCATCAATACTGAGTTATTAGGTCCTCTGGGCATATCCACAAATGCTGGAAGTTCAGAGACAAAGACACTTTGCCAAGGGTACTTACTCCCAAAAGAGCCTCCCAATCGGTTCACTTTATTAACCACATTATTTTCTGTTAAGTTTGCCCTGAAGTTGGAGCCGAGTGGAGTCTTGTTTTCTCCTAGGAGCTTTGTTTGACATCTCTCCTCTATTGGTTCTCCATTAGCTATGCCATCTACTCCATCTGCTGTTAATCTCGACGAACTGCAATTTATAGTGAAGGACAACGTTGATCTATGAATTTTTTGGCATTTAATTCGAGGTTGGTCAATGCACACGTTGAGAGACTTGTCCAAATAATAGATGGTGCTCGGACACTGATGAGAAACCTGAAGGTGGACACAGGAGATGAAGGAAGGTGGTACCTTCTCCCTCCCATCACTACTTTCATGACCCAGGCTGTTCTCCTTCTTTCCAGGGTCAAAAAGCTGTTTTTGTGGCTTAAGAGCTATCTGTGAGCAAGATTCAGAAATCCTGAACGCAGCAGCAGGTTGGTTGCCTTGGCCCAGAGGATGCCAGCGATGGAGGGCACCAAGAACCTTGCCTGAGGTGGGGGACAAGTTGTTGGGCTCTTGCAGGGTCCCAGCTCCAAACTTTGGGCTCCTGAAACCCATAGCAACACGCCTGGCTGTAATAGTTATGGAGGCAAAGCCTTTCTGCTGGTTTGGGCACTGTTCTGTTTCTGCCACAGCAGAGTCCAAGGGCAGCGTGGTGTCACCTGAAGGTGCCTGGATTTCTAATCTGCTGGGAAGTGCCATCGGTGCTCTGCCAAGCTGGACTGGCCCAGGGCTAGCCAAAGATTGCTTCATGTGACAAGCAGTGAGCTGGGGACTTGTGGGCTGCAGAGGCAAAGCAGGCCAGGTTTCTTTTGATTTATTCTCATCAATCATCTGTGAAACAACTATCGGTGAAATCAGTTTTGCATTTTGGGATGACAGAGGCTCCTGCAAATGAAAAGATCCAAATTATCAACACACTCCAGCATAATGTATGTAACTGTTTCTCATCTACCATCTATCACACCAGACAGCTTTGTTGCAGACTTGCTGTTAACTTTCCAGCCACACTAACTTTCTTGTCATATAAAAACAGAGGCTCTTGCAATCAGCTCTGAATTATCTGGGAGACTACAATGACATTTTCATCACTCTAGTGGAAAAAAAAAAAAACCAAAACAAAACAAACCAACCCAAAAACAATCCACCAACACAATATTAAAAATGTGCATTCTATACTATCATTTTCAGCATTTAACCCATTGTCACAGGTGGGATTTGTTGCTGCTGTGTTTGTTTAAAAATGGGCATGTCAAAGGCAACAGTCAGTTTCAGACTCTAAACTGCTCTTTCATGATGGTCAGCTGGCGTTTCAAATGCATTTATGTATATTATGGAACACCAGCCTGAAGGCTCATGTGTGCAGAGGACACGTGGGTACCAGAATCATGACTGCTCTACAACCTCACCAGGTACAAGCACAGAAAAACATCTCCACAAGTATGATATATTTTCCTGCAAGGGCTCAGGGTACTGTGTTAATTCATTAATTCTCTCTTGCTAATCATTACGTGATGGCACCTGTCAAGGATGTAAAACCACATATGTCCAAGATTGATTGACAGTGGCCCAGACTCATTTTTCCAACCATGACAGCAAATACCCATCCTGATAGCCCATGCATTGCTTCACACGATGTGACAAGGGAGATGCTTTTGTGTTAAAGATATCCAACAAAGAGTAAACCTGAGTTTAAAATCTCCTGCTGTTATCATCCACATGGCTGGGCACAGAAGTCACATGGTATAAAGCATCTGGCCTAATCTTATTGCTGCTGTCAACTGGCTGACTACATTGCTTCTGCCCTGTGCTTCCAGATCTCCTGATCCTAGTAGAAAAAAATCCCTCACTGAACTGACATGTAAAATTGAGCTCTTAGTAGGGAGCTAATCCTTCAACCAAGTTCATTGGGATTTTAGGTGCCATTTGATACCTATACTGCTCCTGCTTGTAATGAACTAATCTCAGTCATATCTGAGTGTCTATCATCTGATGCTCAGGGCCAGTACTTCACAAGCAGCTCAAAATATTCTTCTCCCTTGAGGAAGACAATGGGAATGATGGAGCTGGGACCTCCCCAGGTGCCATGGTCTTCCTTCTCAGGGCCTGGGTGTCAGATGGGACCCTGCACTGAATGGGGAAAACTATTTCTATGCTAAAGCATGCATGGCAACAGCGTGGTAACCTCCTCTGTAACTCCTGGGAAGGCTGATTTGGGAACCCAAACAGAGGTAGATCAAGGGTTCATTAATGAGGTGAAATGCCAAGTAAATTTTATCAACCCTTTAAACCAGCTGCCTATGGTTTTGACAATTCAATAATTTCACAGCCCCGGGGAAAGCATTTTCCTCCTTCCTTGTGTCTTTCATGCTTTGTAACAACATTTGCCTCATATTTTCTGCACTGCATTTACTTCTACCTCCAGGTTTAAGACCTGTGCATGCCTTCCAAAACTCAAGACTTCCCTCTGCTTTGAAATACTTTATTTTGGATGCATCTTTCATGCTCCAGTAGTTAATTTGACATTTCTTTTTTTTTATTTAAGGGCTGCACAGATGGAGACATCCTACAAGAGTCCAAAGGCATGTCAAAAATGCTCCTGATTAACTACCAACTTGTGCACCCATGTTTTAAATAATTCTGCTTTTCGTTTTCTGCTCGTGTAGGTGTATTATTCTCTCAATCTCTGGCAAAGAAATGGGCCTTTAAGGTCTGACCAGCCAATCCTGTGCTCCTCAGGAGCTTTCAAGCTTCACTGCATCTTGTGAAAAAAATCTCCACTCACACAAAGTAATTGTGGTGAACTGAAAACCTCAGGTTTTATCTTGAGAACATCCCAGACAGAGTGTACTGATATTTGGGATACCACTTGATTTAGTCTCCTGGGGTGTTTTTAACAGCTTTCCACACACACATACACACACCAAATGTGCAATTCTTCTCCCCCTCACCAAGAGCACACAGAATCACGTGTAGGCATCGTTTTATTGGGCTTTTCTGCTGCCTAAGCTAAGCCTAGCTAAACAAACCCAAGCCCAAACACACTGCTCAGCAATCGGTGATTATTTTTTAAACCTGAATGCGTTCTGCTGCCTAAACATATTTGATTTCTTTTACCTTGGCAGAGGAGGCTTTTTGCTCTGCAGTTCTCTGCTGCTGAGGGCCCGTGCATGTCCTCTGACTGCTATTGTCCCAATGCTTCTGTGCCACTCCTGGGGGGAGAAAAAAACACCAAATAACATTATTTTCAGTATCATGGTGGAGATGAGTTAGAAAATGTGGTTTTCCATGGAAGGAAAGCAAGAGAGACTATAAATCATCTGGGATCTGGTTACTGGAGGGATCCTATTTCCCCTCTCCCCTGGGATCCTGTTGCACAGATGGGTTTGTGGACAGCCTCCCAGTACATCCAGGGCTGATCCAAAGCTTGACATCTCTGCCTTGGGTTGCTGTGGCTTCAAGCAGGAGTGTGGAGGAAGAAGAACTGGGGGAGATGGGAAATGAGGATTTCAACCAGGTCAGTTTTGTGTAGGCTGCAAAACCAGGAGCACAACTGAGCACGTTCATGGGCTAAGTTAATTTCAACAAAGTCACCTCCCCCTTTGAAGAACAATGGGACTTTGAAGTCATATTCCCAAGTTCTGTTACATCCCAGCTTTTCTAATTCAGCAACAACTATTACCTCAGCACAGCAGCCTCTGATTTTGTCATCTTCTCTTTCCTGTGAGCTGCAGCTTGTTACACAGAGCTCATTTTCCATGGAACATGGGGTCTGGGCTACTGGAAGGATGCATTACTTTTGCTGTCAGTAGTTTTGCCAGAAATGACGTTACTTTCTCTTTTGTAGGAAGCATCCAAAATTAATTTTCAAAAATTCTCTCTTTGGCCTGAAGTCTCTTGACATCACCACCTGTGGCTGCATAGCAACAAGTTACACCACTGCTAAGATCTTTTGCATTGTTTTTTTTTTTTCTTTCTTTCATTTTGACAGCCTGCCACGGAAGTTGTTCATTTTTTTACTAACAGAATTCCAGTTCACATGTAACATTATATTAAAAAGGAATATGCATCAGCTCCACTTTTAGAAGTCTTCACTAAAGCACATCCACCATCACAGGCTTCATCTCCTGGGTGCAGCTAGGGAGTAGAAGGGAAAGATGGGAAAGATATCATGTCTATCCCCACCAGATCTTGAGTCCCACCATGGAACGACAGTCACAAAACACTAACAGAACACTAATATATAACCTTCTGCTTTAATCAAGGGTACTAAGGTATATTTTAATACCGACTTGCACAGCTCCAAGATGCCAAATTCATAGCTGGCAGGAAAAAAACAAAATAATAGAGGTTTCCTTTTGTGACTGAGCAAAAGAAGGACCCGAGCAACAGAGAAAACAGCTGGACTCATTAAGCATAGGAAAGGAAAAAAAACCCCAACAAATCCAGGAAATAGCCAGTGCAGAGTGCCCACTACATATTTTTGGCAAGGAAATAAGACACTTCTGCAACTCGTGAAAATGCAATGAACCTGAAACTAGCACTGGATCATGGTAACTGCTGGCACAGCCCACTGGTGAGATGCCCTTGGAGCCTGTTCCTCACCCTGCTGTGGCTGGAGGAGCTGCTGGGCTTCCAGGGAAGGACAAAGTCCACAAGCAGAGGGATAAGGATAACTGCTGGGTGAGCCTCATGGAAAGGTTATTTTCAGTGTATCAGTAGTCTGGCGGATTGCATGAGAATCCTTTCACAGTGAAAAGCTGCTACACATGCTGCGTGGCTTACTTTTTGAAACAACTAAGTAGGGAATAACTTGCAGAGAAGGATAAAGAAGGAATTTTTGTATTGAATTAAAGCAAGGGCTCAAAATATCCAAAGGTTTGATAAAAAAAAAAAAAAGTAAGGAATTAAAGAGACAACTTCAACTAAATTATCAATAAATTCCTCAGACACTTTCCAGTAAGAAAACCACAGCTGTCTGGGATGGAGCTGGAAAGCTACAAGAAGAGAACATCAACTTGTGAATGCCAACCAGTGAGTAAGGAAATGCAGAAAGCTGGTTGGAGATAAATCAGGTCCAGAGATTTGCTAGTTTTGCCAGGTGATCAGAGAAAGCCTGAGAATTACAGGGTGAAACAAGAAAAGGTCCTCAGAGTACACAGAGTAAATTACATATAATATTTAAGTTATTCTTATCAAAGTAACCTGTGATTAGCAATAATCCATAGGTAGGACCTTCCATTTTCATCAAGATCTATCATCTCTTTTTCAATGTTAAGAAGTAGCTGTTTCTGGAGCAGGAGAGAAAGGATGAAATGAAGTGAGTAGAAGAAGAAGAACTATTTATTTTGGTTGCTAAATCTTTCAGTCTGGAGTTTTGCATAGCATTTCATATCATATCCTGTGCAAGGACGTTCTCATATTATTATAGGAACCCTATTGTTGGAAAACACTCAAATTTTGGCAAGTCATTTAATCTAGTTGCTGAAATAGATTAAATGGCATTGGTGGCAGAAGCTCTGGTATTTCTCATGATATTATTAAATCTATTTTTGGAAGCTTCACATTTGTTAATTCATGCTAACAGGACAAGCGAAAAAACAAAACAAAAAACCAAACACATACACTCACACAAAAAATAAAAACAAACCAAACCCAAACCTTTAAAAGGACCTTGAATCTGTGTTTAAAATGAGGACACTTCAGGGAGCACAAGGGTTTTTAGCTGAGATGTGTCACATAAAGAGTCCCCATACCAATTCTCATTGCTGACAAAAACGACTCTTGTTACACAACAAAATGCAAAGTTCAGCTTCTCCCTGGTGTGAAAGCATGAAAGAAATGGCATTTCAAGTACTTTCCCTCTCTGTGGGGAGTGCAAGAAACTTATTTCTAAGTTGAAACCCTGAAGATTTGTCTAACCTCCCCAGCCCCCCCCTCCCCTGCTGACCCAACTCTCCAGCTTAAAAACGGGAGATGCAAGGAGGAAGAGAGGAGCAGTTGCTGCATGTGAACTTTGTCCTATTACATCTTCCCTCTTTTTTTACTTTTTTCCCCCCAGGGATAGTGTTTGTTGAACCAAAAGCTAGGCTCCTTGGCAAGGCATCTGGACATCCGGCTCCAGACCAGGGTTTTCCTCATTACAGAGTGCAGCTGGAACCGATTCTCCCAGTCCCGGGTGCCTGGATGTCTGCCTTGGGCCAACTGGCAGCCTCCTCAGATAATGATTCAGAAAAGATGTACTTGTAAATCAGCTTGCTGAAACACAGGGAGATTGCTAAAGGTGAGGGTGCTGGGGAAAAAATAGCGTAGTGGGAATATTTGGCAGGCATGAGACAGCCCGGGTTGGAGCCAGCTCAGGGGTTGTACAACACTTGAGATATGGATGGAAGAGTCCATGGATAATGTTATTTTTCCAGTGTTTCAGGTCTTTGCTGGACACATACAGACTGGCAGGCTTGGGGGATATGTTGTTTGATGACATCCAGAGTGACACTGGGCAGAGTTGGAATGCCTTTAGAGCACTGGCACTGGCCTCCTCTCCAGTTCTTTTGTCATGGATGTTGTCTATTTCATTCATTTACTATGTATTTACTCCTCATTTACAAGTTTGAAATGCATGTGAGCCCTTATCTTCTCAGCTCTACTCCAAGCCCTGTCCACACTGGCCATGTCTGCCATCCCCTCTGATGGATTCCACTCCAGGAACCCCCAGCACTTCCCTCAGAACACCATAAACCCACATCACAGAAAAAAGACCCTGATGAGAAAAGAGGAAAACTTCTCTACTTTAAAAAAAAAAAAAAAAAAAAAAAAAAATTGCCTTCTTTGTTGATCCTTAGAGCACCACCTAAGAGATCTGCAAGGGCAGCCAGGATCCCTACAGCACTCATGGTTACCCAAAAGCACTCAAATCCCCCACTTTGGATCTGGGAGCTAAAGGACATCGATGGCTTAGCTGCAGGGTCAGGCAAAGCAACACAAGACCCTCAGCATCACTTAACATTTCTTTAAAGCCTTTTTCTCTCCTGTGCACTATCAGCAGATAGACCATACCCTTCAACTTGGAGGAATTAATTTCAACTCCATTCTGTTTAAAACATTAGATCTGTTTCAATTTTTTTGTGACTTATTCAATTCAAATACCTGAGGAAGCCTTGAGGAAAAGAATGCTGTCATTAAAGATTCACCACATTCCCTCTCAGCCAGGGCTGGGAGAGATCAGAACTCAAGGCTTTAGATCTTGAGTGAGTCACCCAGTAAAACCATCCATCCATTACAGATACACCTAAGATGAAAGCCAACTCAGAATCAGCATCAGAACCAAATCCATGTCTTCTGCTCTTCCTCGTGTGTCATAAAGAAAGAATATCATAAACCTGCTGAGAGTATTATAATCTGAAATAGAACTGAACAACGAAGCAAAGGTTCATGTGCTTGGTGCTAAAAGTAGAGACAGATGAGTGCTGAAAATCCCACCTTATGCCAAAGTCCTTGCTGATATTAAATTGATTTCTAGGTAATTCACTGATGAACACTGTGGTCAGTGGTGAGAGCAGAGTGATTCATCTCCAGAAGGCACTGGCACAGGCCCAGCCTTGGCATCCTTCATGGACATCTTCCTGAGCCTGCAGAAGGGATGTGAAATTCCAGGCAGAGATGAGGGTTTGGGTTGAGCATGAAAGCATCACCCCAGTGAAGGGGGGGAACAAGCAGGGTGGGAAGGCAGCCCCAGAGCCACATGTGGATTTTACTCTCTTAGGGTCTCATAAAAATACACCTGGCTTTAATCTCTGCAGGATCTGACATTCAGCAACCTTCACGTAAGAAGCTTTCACTATGATGCTCAAGGAGCACACAATGTCATCCTGAGAGCTTGAATGCACCTAGGAACCACCCTGTGCCTACCCATCAAAGGAGGATGACAGAGGGAGAGTACATCAGCCCCCTTACAGCACCTTTGCTGATCTTCTTCAAAGCAGTAGCACACACTCCTGACAATGGGGGTCAAAGCAATATAGATTTAAAGGGGGAGAAAGCAGCTGCCAGCTCTTTCCTTGCAATCTTTCTTGCCATGAAAAAAGCCAAAGCAACACCAACAAGGACCTTGCCACAAAAGAAAGTGCTTGAACATGGTTGCACAGAGATAACAGCATTGGAAGGCAGCTTTCTTGGGAAGGTTTTCAAATCAGAGGAAGCCAAACAGCCTGAAATCATTTAAGTCTGAACAGGACTCATTATGTAAACAAAATAGAAAAATATTTTTTTAAGATGTCAGGATGGATTTCCTTCTGTTACAAGTAGCATCATGAGATTTGTTAACTGAATTATCTTTCCTTGCTTGCACACCTTGGAGCTGTAGCTGGCTGCCTGCAGAGATGATTACAGGATCCGCCACGGAACAGACAAATGAGCTCTGGTCTGCTATCAAAAAGCCAGAAGTCATAAATCTCTCATTATCCATGCCATTAGAAGCAAGGTGCTCATCAGGGGGCTGGAAAGAGCAGAGGAATCATATCTTGAAACCAAAGCACAAGAGAAAAAAAATATTATGTTTTCATTACGCATTGCTGTTATTCTTTATCTTCACTTAATAAAATAAAGTGGGGAATCACCCCCAGCACATCCATCACCCACATACACAGACAAAACTAAGCAGATTCTTCACTTTCTCCTTTTTCCCTCCTCCAAGTTTTATTTTATTTTTAAATTTAATTTTCAGTGGTATGGGGAGGAACACATTCCTGGGATTCTCTGGGCAGCAGAAGCTTCCACTAACAAATCTCCGTCCCTAGAAGCAGTGACTGATTCTCCCAACCTGCCACAGCCCAGCTGTGTGGGCATCAGACAGGCCAAGGACTCAAATGGGAGTGCACAGGAAGACTTAACTGTCAGTGGTTTGATTTCTTTGGTCTAAATAACATGTTCTGTCACTTCTGAGATCTTTATAAAGTGTGGTGGCAGGGGGATGGGGACCTTAAAGACAAGGTATTGAAGGGAGGCTATCTGTAAGGCATAGGAATTTGGAGCAAATCATGAGGGATAACTGTGTTTAATTGCCAAATGATTCTCTTTCATATTTTTTCTTTAGTTTCACTGTAAAAATGGAGGAACACCATAAAGGTCACAGGTTGCAGTGAGAGATAGAACTGGAGACATGGAGCAAGTCATCAAGGTCCTCAATGCTGATGAGCCAAGTAACAAAGGTCCTGAAGCTCCCTGGTTCCTGCCACTTTGGTGGGTCTGGCTTCCATCCATCTCTGCACTGCTAAAAACAAGGCAGTATTCTCCAGATATTTCTCAAAATAAAGATGTAACCAACAGAAGTGTTTCCTACAGAAAGAGCTATTGGACTCAGAGTCCCCTTCTCAGCACGTAAGACACCCACATTTCAGTGGCCACGTCCATTGCTGGAAGTACAAGAATGCTTGAGATAGCCAGAAAACCCAAAAGTGACTGTAAACATGACAAATACTATGCATAAGCAAACAAAGGAAAAGCAGTGCTACAGCCAAAAAGCATATTTATGAAGAGTTATTTTAGTGCTATTACAATGCATTCGTGTCAAGGCCACAACACGCACAGAATTTGATGGTACAAATGGGTTTTGTGAATACAAATTCCCTCAGTGTTACTCAGAGCTGGTGGCATTTACAAACCAGGCCCATCTGCCTAAAGCTGCTCGTGTGTCATTGGTGCTAAGGGGCAATTGTTTGGCTGCAGCACTTCAATATTCCTTACATTTATCTGCTTCTGTATGAGCATGACTTCAAGAAACTGGAGAGAGGACAAGAGAAAAGCTGTGCACTGTTACACATGCAGTTTGTGACTCAATATACACCCTGCTGCAGGGATTTCTCCCCGTGCTTTTGTTTAACAGTGGTATTTGCTTTATTGATTTTTTTTTTCTCTCCCCTCCTTTTTAATACTCTTAATACAGTGGTAGCTCCAGAAAACGATGTGTGCTCTGAGTACAGATGCCTTTGTCAAGACATCAAAGCAGCAATTCCAACACACATCTCTATTAGGCCAATTTTGTTTCCCAAACAAAGGAACAGGATGTTCACATGAGCCAATTTTGACACTGAACAATTTGTACAACAGAACTCAACTCAGTGGAGCACCAGGCATGCCAGATTTAATACAGACTTTCCATGTTACTTTTGTATAATAGAAGTACTCATTGGTGTGTAATACTTGGGGTACTATTTCTTTCTGGAAACTCTTTCACATTAACTGCTGTGACTACAGACTTCAGAAACTACTTCATAATAGGGGATGTAGTAGTCTAGAACCAAGAGGAAAAAAAAAAAAAAGTGTTCACAGGATAAATACACAACATCTAAAATTTAAATAAGTAGGAAGTTTAAACAGTTAAATTTCTAGGCTACTAGTTTGACCACAAAATAAATATTTTTATTTTGCATAATTGGAGAATACTGCACAGGTCCAACAAATTTCAGTTGCCACTGACTTGCCTTGGCTCTAAAGCCAGTACAGCTGATCTTGGTAATTATTCTACCAGACAAAACTTTTCAGGTGCTGAAATAATACCTACATTTGCTTTTTGAAGGGAAATTGGAAAATAAATCCCTACTCATACAGCGCTTTTGCCACACAGCCATGATTTGTTTGGAATGAGCCCTTCTGAATTCCACTGCAACAGGTTTAAAAGCACAGGTCACACTAGAGATTAAAACAAAAACAAGGTAATAGGAACATAAAAGAGAGCTCGGTGGCTTTTACTTTTATCACCAGATTCAACAAAAGATTACTGGTAATTGCTTTTGGTTGTTTGTTTGGGGTTTTTTATTAAATCAGGCTTTCAACTCAGAAACAGAGGGGAGAAAAAAAGCTTGGAATTAGTAATTAACTATTGAAGTTCTCAGAAACTTAATTTTCGATATTTTTAAGTGCTAGTTGGCAAGGAATGAAATTCAGAGTTCTCAAGCTGTCCCTTGGCTGCAGATGCCAGCAGGAGGAGGAGAAGCAGGGCTGGGAGCTGTCAGCACCCACCTGGCCCCATCCGCCTGGCTGGACTTCCCCAAGAAGCAATAATCTGCTGCCTAGCAACAACCCCAAACTTGGGATGGATTGGATGTTCCACTTCTTGTGCAGAACTGAAAGATCAGATCTCAAATGATTGCACTCAGCAACATCAGAGCTGCAATGGATGGATAAGAAAATGCATTTTCCTTTTCTTGCTGCAAGACTTCCTTGCTCTACACATGTTGTATTTGTAAAATATAGACCCAGTCCCCAACAGATTTTGCTGCCAGGTCAACCTGGAAAATATTTCCATGTTGGAATAGCTCATTTCACAATGGTTTTTCCCCTAGGAGCCACCTCTATGAATAAAATAATTCACAGACCTGTATGATTTCATGATGAGGTCTGATTCAGGGCCAAACACAAAAAGTCATGTTCACTCTGGCATGAGTTTGCTGGATACCAAGACAAAACTATGCTTGCAGGAAAGTTGTCCCTGGATTTTACAAGTCCTCATTTCTCTTAATTATTACTTAAAATAAAAACACCACCACCCAAACCTCCCATAACCCTTTTGCATTACGTTGTCTACCTGGGTCGATTTTTCAGCCTGATTTCCAGAAGGCATTTGATTTATGCTCTGTCCTACCACTTTTCCAGCCTGGGGCTTTTGAGCTTGTGGACTGTGTCCCCCAGCATGGCAGGATGGTTGGTAGCTGATCTCTGACAATCTTGATGCAAAAATCAATGGGTTTGTAGAAATGAGAGGCTGCCACAGAAAGCAGCTCACCAGGTCTCCTCTGTTTGACCCAGAGACACACTTCCCAGTTGGGCAGAACATCCATAGTGTCTCCTGGCTCATGGTGGACAGATGGAAGAGGTGATGGGCAAGGAGAACTGGGAAGCACCAGGGTAAGACTTGGATCTTGGAGTACCAACTCCTGGGCTTTGTCAGCTCTGCTGCTCAGGAAAATAAACTCCTTTTTTTTCCATCTCATCTTTCTGTTTTCGTTTTCTAAAAGAATATGGAAATCTCACACTAAGATTATGGAAACTGAGAGACTTTTTTTTAAGTGCTGAAGGCCAATCTATTGATGTTGGAACTGCTTGACTCCAGCACTGCTGTGCCTTAGACATCAGCATGTGCATCATCTGTTCTGTTTAAAGTCACCTAGCAAATCATTAGCAGAGCAGTCACCTTCCTAAATGTGCCCACCATGCCAGGCACAGCGTGGGATACTCAGATTTTACTACAGAGAACACCTGGAGTGACCCAGTGGGAAGTGAGAACCACACAGCTTAGGCTGATGGAACAAAATGCTGAAGTAACCATCTGGCAAAGGCAAAGTTAAAGTTCAGCTGTTATGGATGATCCCCACCACCCCTTTGTTTGTCCTACAGTTGGTCTGTTCAGTGACAATCTCTGATCCAGAGCCAACACATAAACCATGAGATAATTTGGCTGCACTCCTCATCCAGCACAGCTCCCCCTGCCAAATTCTGGCCCCTCTCTGTTTCAGTCTTCCCATGAGGAGGAGAACTGAGCCCAAAGGTCTCTTCAGGTCTACCAGGTACAGAAGTTGCTGAATGTGCTTTCAAGAACCTTTTGGGTCAACGTCAATGTTCCGTCCAACATTAACAACCATCAGTGCCTTGGGCTACAAACTGCAGAGTGACCTCTGGGGCATTTTCAAGATAAACAAGGAGGATGTTAGGACCTCATGACCCCATACTGGAGACACTGATGCTCAGCTGGAACGTGACCAGGTCTGTCTGAAGTCAAGAACAAGGAGCTTTGCTGTGGGAGAAGAGATTTGTCCTTGTGCAGAGAGCCAGCGCAGGCCTGGAGACCTGGGAAAAGGGACAATTTTCTTCTAGGGAAGTTTCTGATAGAAGTTTGCTTTAGACCTAGAACTCTACAGCTTTTCTGCATTGCTACGAGCTTCATGTAAACTGCATTTTGGGATCTATTATTTTTGGGTCACCTCATGTAAGTCAGGCAGTAGTGTGGGTAAACTCCTGGCTGTCACTCTGCTGCTGGGCCCACTCCCTCCCATTTTTGGATGGTGTGCTGTCCAAATTCCCAGCCACAAAACCACTGCAGGTAGCTGTGAGAGGCCAGTGAAGTCCTGAGCTTCCACCAGCTATGCTTCTAGAAATAACCATCTCACTGCTGAGCAGCATGTACCCTCTCTCCCTCCCTCTGGCAGCACAACATCTTCAGTTTATCCTGATTTTCTCGGGCCAAGAGGCTCAGGCAGATGTCTATGTCTTACAGTTTGAAGTTGCTTCATGAAACTTCCAATGTTTTTTAAGGGTGGAATGGGGTTTTGGCTGTTCTTCTTTTGCTTTTTGGGTTTGTAACAGACATATTTACGTCCACTTAAAAAAGTTACCTTGCTGGCTTTCATTTCCCTTTGCCAGGACATGGAGAAATGTGTGCTGAGAGCACTCCACCAGCTGCCCCCCTACAAGGAGGAAAGCAGGGACAGGAGGCAGTAATGTTTTGTTTTGAAGCACAGATATCTGTTCTCCTGGTGAAACTTAGAGAGCCTGTGTTTTGTTACCCAAGATGCAGAGTCTGGTTAGTGAGAATGCTAAACAGAAATGCACACACAGCTATTGATCCTGTGGAATATTGCATTATTCAAGACAGCTGAGACTAAGAGGCCAATTTTTACAACTCAAGGGTTTACTGTAAATTAAAATCCTACCCATTGAAGCCGTCTTAGATGATTAGCCCAAGATTCAGATGCTGCTTTTAATCACTCAAAACTAAGCTCAAACAATGGCAAGATAAAAAAAGGAAATTCAAGGCTACTCTTTTGTACATTGCTTAAAATATATCCTGTTAACAGCAATCCTACAGCACATGCAGACTGTGTCCTATTGATTTAGGACCATCTTGTTACTCTAAATATATTACTGCATTAGTTAGAGTAACATTGGTATTTCCATCAGCCAGAATGCTGACAGGTGTATAAATGCAGATTTATATACTTCATGCAACATTTAAGGAAAGTTTGAGTCCAGAATTTGGTGATGGGTCATTGCTTTTTTTTTTTTTTTTGGTTTTTAGTTTAAAGAAAGTACTGACACTGAGCACAAAATATTTCCCTATTTTGGGTATGTTCATGTTTCTGGCTGTGGTAACCATAGTAATGGCACTATGATTTTCCCAGGATTTTCCAGGCTATGAGGGGTGACATTTTTACTGTTGTTTTGGGGTTTTTTGATAGGTTTTTTTCCCCCACTTAGTTCCCTTTTTTTTCCCCCAGTTAGTTCCCTGTTGCTTTTAAAAAAAAAGGAATAGCCAAATGAGTAAGGTGCTACAGACTTCCCTGAAATTTACCAAGGGATGCTCCACCATCACCAAAACTCATCTTTCCAAACCTCCTCCTTTTCTACCACAACTTGCAGTTAGGTCCCACTGCCAGAGCTGGATTAAGATCTGGAATAGACCAAACCCAAATTATTCCCACTTCACGCTCAACTTCCTGGAATAAACTCTTCTTTTGGGGGAGCCAAGCCCAAGGTTACCCCCAGAGGGCTGGGTCAAAACTAACAGAGCAAGAAGCATGGCAGAAAACATCTGTGGCATGAAGCAGCTCTGCAATAAACCACAGCATTTCCTTGAGTGAGGAGCTCCCAATACCTTTGCCTCCAGCAAGTTCCAGTAACAGCTGCTGCTCTGTATGAAGAAATGAACAGCTTTGTGTTACTGACCTCTATCTGGTAGAGCCATGAAATCAGAGCACAATTGTAGTCATTTGCTGCTTTTTAGATATTCATTTCTCTTCCCTGGTGCTTAAGAGGGCTGACTGAAGGCAGTTTAGACTAGATTAGGCTCCCAACACCTTCATGCATTATAGACTTCCAAATACAATTTTTCCCTTCTCAGAAGGTGAAAGTGTTGAGTTATTTTTTAAAAGGATCTAATGGAGGTTATTGCTTATAAAAAAAAAAAAAAAAAAAGAAGCCAGCAGGTTCAAGGCAGGGCTAAGTGAAACACAGCCAGAAAGCTGCGACCCTGGAGAGCTGTGACCAAGTCTCCCCAGGACCTGGGTCCCCTCCTGTGCTCTGCTCATCCCTTCCTGGCATAAATCATCTGAGCACCAGCAGCTCATCTGAGATCATGCCATGGATTAACAAGGGCTCACAGGATGGAAGTGGGTGCCAGAAATAATAATGGCTTAAAATCCAAGAGGCTGGCAGGAAGGGATTGTCATTTGTGAAGCCAGTCCATTTAATGGAGAACTAACCCCCAGACTTGGAGGAGAGGATAATTTGGCAGTTAGAGTTTCAGTGGCTCAGACACATAAAATACAGTCTCATCAATGTGTAAGATTAGAAGTAATTAGCCTCTGTATGGTAAAGTCATCAGTTAGAAACTAGACTCCATCTGGGGACTTTTTGTAACGATGCCTTGGGGACAAGTAAGATGGGACCTTTGACTTACATGACTTGGAAGGGACTGAGACCTAATTAAATCTGCAAAGATGCAGTAACTGCAGTAAAAGGGATTTTTAATTATGAAACATATTCCCTTCCTCTAAACAAACTAGGTATATTACACTCTGGAACAGGAAGAGAACTAATCAAAAGGCAGTGAGCAAACAGCTGCTGTGTGGCTGCCAAGTAGAAGATGATACGGGATTATGCAGGACTGAAGAACATTTAATAAGAATTGAAGAACATTGAATCGTTCCTTTTTTAAGGATAAGGTTTAATTTAATTGTGGGGAAAACCAGACATAAACCCCCATCACAAAGCCAAAAGTGTGATTTTTAAAAAATCTGTTTCTCCAAATGCATGTTATAATAAACACTGATTGCCATAAGGAAACAAAAACTAATTGTCTCCCAGAAATAATATACAATTTACTCTCTCACACAGTACAAAAAAAGCAGACTTGGAGCTTTTCAAAGAGGGATACAGAGAGCTCTCACATTTTTGCCTCTGAGTTCCATAAAGGACTTAACATTTTTTTGTTTTCCCAGTACAAAGTTCCAGGCCTTTTCAAGAAAAGAAGCTAAGTTAGTTTCTCAGCCATGATTGCCTCATTTACATGATCTATCTTCACCCAAGGAACATAAATAAATATATACATAAAATCACTGTATGATAAGAACATTTTTCTACCAAAACTCAATTCTCTGCATTTTGTCAGGGCAGAGCTGGATCATTGAAGCCTGAAAGCTGAGCAGAAAAGTATTTTAAGGCCACAAGCTCAGAGTGGAGCAACAGAGATCCAGGGATCTCAAAGAGGACATAGAGAACCAGCACAGTGCACTTGCATGAACTGGTTTCTCCTCTGCACAATTTGATCTGATCCATGTGACATTTCTGTGGATATCCACCTGGGCAAAAGGCAGTTCCACCAGGGAGCTGGATCCAAGAAGTTCAGTGAGCTCTTTGTAACCATTTACTGTGTTTTTAATAGAAGAAGGGCAGGATGAGGTTGATGGGTAGTCAATCACCATAAGAAAAAAATCAACAACAAGTATTTCAAGCTTTCAAATGACCTTTCAAGAGGATTTCAGTTGAAAAACACAATATGAGGAAAAGCTATGGGTGTTGGAATTCATCTTATATCCAAAGCCTTTGCTAAATGTCTCTTAGAGATTGCTAGAAATGTAAAATAAACAGCAGTGGGGATCAAAGCTAGAAAAAAAAAATGCATTAAGGAAAAGGTGGGCTGGAGTCCAGGCAGTGATCTGGGTCAAGCAACACATATAATTATTTGTCTTTGATTATGGGGGTGAAAATACCACTCAGCTTTAAGGAGAGGCATCTCCCCTCAGGCAGTCAGGTAGGCAACCTGGGAAAACGGGAGGTGGAGACAGGAAAAACTAAATAATCCCTCCCTAACAGAGCAGTCCCTGTGCAGGAAAATGTAACTGGGGGAAGGAAAGAGGAGAACTTTACAGAGAACACCCTGGGGACAAAGGGGGAGGCCAGGAAAGAAAGCCTGGCTCCATCTACACCAGGAGGGAACAGCACAGTTAATGCTTTCAAAGCTCAGTTCTCTTGGCTGGTTTTTTTTATTATTTTTTATTATTATTATTTCTTTTTGTTGTTGTTTAGGGATTTTTTCTAAGTAAAGGCTGAAGAAAAGCTGGTTATAAAAGCCTCTATCTTTAGACAGAGTAAAAAATAAAAATAAAATATTAGAAATTGCAAAGGACAGTCAAGACATGTAGGACTGCATTTATACCTGGAGCAGAAAAGCAGCAACTGAAGCACAACTGAGTTCAAATGAGCTCTGAGGTCCCTTCCAACCCAGACAATTCTATGATTCTATGAAACACAGTGTAGAAGCACTGAGTACTCCAGAATGTTTATAAAATGGGGTATTTGTATCACAGAAATCAAAATGGGAATAAGATAAACCAGTGGACACTATGAAAAAAATCTGTAGAAATGACAGTAGAGCAGGCTGACAAAAGAGCAAGGGAAATATACAGTAATCTAAGTAAATAAACAAAATACACACAGCAGAACCTCAATATCTCCTTAAACTCAGTTTCCATCCTAAACCAGAAAAATTATACCAAGAACACATGTTCCCAGAATGGCCTAGGAAGGGGAGGGAGCATTACTGCCAAATGGTGCCACTAAGTTAGTTGGGACTTGTCAGCAAAAGTCAAAACAAACAGCAGGCTGGTAGAGGTTTACAAAATCCTCAGATTGCTCCCCAAGATGCACAGGAAGAGCCAAGGGGAGGTGAGAAACTACTGGGTAGGTCCCTGCGTGTTAGGAGATGTTTTGCAGCATGACACACAAATTGTGAAGATAAATGATGAGAATTAGGGTAAGGATGTGACTGGGTCTTTCTTCTTCTCCAGTGTTGCTGTTGTTGCTGGCCCAGGGCATCTATGAAAGACACTGTGGACATCCTTTGGAAATATTCAGGAAAAAAAGACCTTCAGAAATATCACAAAGGTGGTTTTAGGGTGGGGTTTTTGGTGTAGTTTTGGGGACTTGGGGTGGGATTATGTTTGTTATGGGGGTTTTTTGTTTGTTTGTTTGTTTTCTTTTGGCTGATATTCAAAGCCATAATGATGATAAACTCCTACAGACAGCTAAATGGTACACTGCAAGTGTGCATCCCTGGGAGCAGCTGGAGTGGTTTACTAGATGGCACATCTAGGAGATTGTCTTCATGTGAAAAGTGAGTTAATCTGCAAGAAAATTTGACCATTTCCAAGAAGTAAATTGTTCAAAAGCCTCCACTGTGCAAGTATTTTAGTAGGTCTAAATGAAAAAAATAAAAAAAAACAAAAAACACCACCACACAAAAAACCCCAAACAAAAACCCAATCAATGAAAGACAGCAAAAGGAGTTTATGGCTGTTTTACTCCTTGGTGTATGTTTGGAGAGGAATTAAATAAATTCACAAAACAGCAACAAGGGTAGAGGTCCCACTTCAACCTTTGCTGTGCCAAACCAACATGAACTGGGCTGAAGAAGAAATCTCTGCTGTAAAATAAAAGCCAAGCTGTTTATTGGGGGAAAAAAAAAAAAAAAAAAAAAAGAAAAAGCAGCACAGTCAAGGCTTTTGCCCATCCCAAATTATGGCAGGATACTCTGGAGAACAAGGTCATAAGTTTCAGAGTCTGTATTGCTGTTGGGAAGCAATGACAGATTTACTGTCAGGATTTGTCAGCAACAGCACTGAGGTCACCATGCCCCAATACACAGAAAATGTTCATCTACCTGTAACAACTGGAGGCTAAACATTCCCTTACCCAACCCTTTGGCTGGAGAAAACATGTATTTACCTTATAAAGCTGTAATTCTGCATCAATATCTAGCTAATTAGAGGTTTACTGTCATTAATTTAGAAAATATACATTCATCTTAGAAAAAAATAGCTTCTAGCAGCTTCTTTAATTTAACCTTTCTTTTAGCCTTCTTTTTTTTCACTGCCACACAACTAGCAATTCAGTGCTCAGAAATGACCTCCTGTGCCACAACAATCAATGGCAGAAAATTCATAAAACAGATTAAATCCTCCAGCATAGGCTTTGATGAATTAGCAGAATTTGTTCCCTTCAGCTGCTCAGAGCTAATCTTTGATTTTTAGCTGAGTGCACTGTACTGGAAAGAGGAAACCAGGGCCACATTGTATTTTTGTTACTTGCACAGCTGACATGGAAAGAGAGCCACAGCATCCATGGCAGCACAGCTGACTTTTAAAGATTTTTGCTGCTTATCTCTGTTATCTCAGTACTCAGAGCAACGTATGAGACAAAGTGTTTCTGTATAAAATTTGAGATTATTTCATTACACTATAAAGATTATACTTTCCCATCTTGTGCCACACCGTGCCAGAATGAGGCAGAGCTTGAGGAGCATTTTCCCATAGAGCTTTAAAGGGGGCAAATGATCATAAGTAAAAAAAGTAACTCCATTGCTGCAAAACACACATAACCTGCTTTGTTCAACGTGAACTTATCATTCACCATTTAAATTAAGGATTGCAAGGGAAATTCATTCGGGGCTTTTTCCATCTTCCCCTCATACTCACAATTTAGCTAATGAACCAAGAAACCAATTAGTGAAACATCTCAATTTATTGCAGGTTGAGGTAATCTTTAGCCAGGGCACAGTTACAACTCCTGCACTGTGAAGAGGAGACTTTTCATCTTCAGAAACAGCCCCGTGGAGTTAATGAGCCCTCTTATTACAAAGCATCAGTCATGGCTACAGCAGCACCTGGGGGAAATCTCTCTGTCCATACACCATTTTCTTTCTGTTGACATTTTGTGGATCCTGGTGCATGTTGGCACAAGGATGGTGGACAGGCTGAGTGCCTGTGCAGAGCTAGGGGATTTGGAGAAGCTGCATCTTCATCAAACAGTTGTTCTCTTGCAGGTAGAGTCCCCTCCTACCAGCATCCCTCAGATTTCCACCCAAGGGGTTGTGCTGGAGGGTTTCTCCCACTTTGCAGCCCTACTCAGGGGTGCTGCTGCTCTGAGCCTGGCCCAGGAGAAGGACAATGACAAACACCACTTTCCAGCTTTAGCCCTGAGCCCAGGGTGTCCCCTGGTCCTATGAACCAACAGGAGGAACCTCCCACTTTAGAAAGAAGAAAAGTGAAGAGGATTCAAAGAGGGGAGGTGGAGGGGACAGTGCTCAAAGCAGCTGATGGGCTAACAGGGGGGGAAGAACTCAGCTCCCACCTGCTTCCCAGGTGCTGGGATCCACAGCTCAACCCCACTCCTTCATAGCAGCTGTCTCTCTAATTATAAGCAAAGGGTTCATTAAAAGGGCCAAAGATACAGGAGATGGACTCCAGACCTGAGATTCAGAAGTGTATTTTCCCAGGCTGCAGCACAAACCCCCCAGCCAGGCTGGAAGGCAGGGCCAGGAGAAACCACAGAGGGGTCATGGGATAAAAGAAAACAGGGGAAGCAACCCACTGCTCAAAGGAATCCTTTGCTTCAGGGGCTGCTTGGGCATTTTGAACTACAAAAAGCACTTTATTAAACTACATTTAAAAAATGGAGGAAGAAGGACTGCAGCCCAGGTGTTCCCTTCTGCTGCTGTAAAACCAGAGGTGGCACTAAGCTCTGCAAGCACAGAACAAACCCTTCTTTGCTAAACCACATTTCCAACCTAAACCTATGGTTCTATGATTTGGGAGGAACCCATCCAATAATCTGGTAGCCCTGAGGTGTGCACATCACAGCTGGGGAATCCCAGGTCCAGAGGAATTCCATTTCACCAGGAGAGCACTGCCAGGGATGATCCTCTGCTGAGGCTTTTTCTTGCCATCAGCCTGTCCAGCCCCAAGTGGGAAAGGAAAGGAACAAAGAGAAGGAAAACACTTCTACTGGAAGTGGACCGTGCCTGACACACACATTAAATGAGTCCCAGAACAAGGCAGAGTTCAGCAGAACACTACAAACCTGAAGTGCAAGAACTACTCAAATATTATTGAGCTGCAATCAACTCATCACTTAGGAAAAAGACCAAGAGTCACACACAGCTTAATGTAAACACCTTTTCAGCATGCAAGAAGAGAGAAAAAGAAAAACAAGTACCAGGCTGCCTAAGGAAAAGAATTGATTATGGAAGATACAGTAGCTCTAAACCCAATCCAGTGAGGTATGCCAAAGCACTGTGTCTACTACTGGTTGTCAGCAGTGAAAATTTAAGGGGATATAAGTTGTTTAGGTCTATTTGTTATTTTTAGCATTTACTTGGCATTCATTGCATTGACAACTACAATTTTGCTGAAAAAATATTTAATGCAAATTTAACCAAGAGTTTCTCTGAGGCTAGGGCTCAATTCAGTGCTACTTGGTAGAAATCAGCAGGGGTTTTTTCCCCCCTTTAGAATAGCAAAGAAAAAGGAGAATGAACTTGACTTTATTTACAGCAATGGTAATGTAATGAGAAGCATGAGACTCAGTAATTGAGTCAGGAGTAGAACTGGAAGTCTCCTGTGACAGGCTGCAATTGTCAGAGCTCCAGTTAAATCCAGACACAGAGTCAAGTAATATTTTGAATGCCTGGAGAGTACCTGTATCAAACCTGGCCTCTAGAGATTTGCTCCTCATTGCATCCTGGTCCTTCCATTTTGATACAGCAAATATTAACCAGAAAACTGCATGGGTAATTCTCCACTTCAGGCTAAAAATATTTCCTGTGTAAGTGCAGTAAAAACTTCCAACCCCCAGCAACTGGGAGATTCCTGCTTGAATCAGTGATGGGAAAGATGGGGCTCCAGGAATGTGAAAATCAAGGAAGGATTCTGTGGCTGTGACATCCTTAGCAATTATATCTGATTACTGGCTCTACATGTTTTTGCTGGATGTATGCAGATTCCCTGGTGGAATCAGCCTGAAGTGTTCCCAGATTCTGGGAGTCCTGATTCAGACTGTGTGCAAGATCCACAAACTGCAGAGAGACTCCCCAGCCCAGGGAGAGCTTTGCATGAGCAGGAGGTGTCAGACACCACCACAACAACAAATTAAGGAATAAATTGGCTCAGGAAATATTAGTGCTGGGTTCTGAAAACAAGCTCAAACCAGTTGCTACTTGAGGAGCACAAAGAAGCAACACCAAAAGCAATAAAGCAGAATTCGGATGCGAGGAAGAGGCAGAGCAGCTCACCGGAGATCCAGACAGTAAATGAGCAGAGATGATTAAGACTAAATTATTAGGTAATAACCTGCTGTGATCATCTACTGGCTGGGAGGGTTGGCAAGGCATTCCCAGCACAAAAAAAAACCCCACTGTTTGCTCACTCTTCCCTCAGCTGCTTCTCCCAGAGCAGGACCTGAGTCACCAGCCAGTAAAGCAGAGCAGAGCACAAGGCTCCTTGCAGCTCCAAGAGCTATTCCTCAGGTTTCTCCCCTTCAGCTCTTTGTTCCTGGAGCTGGAGGAGCTCCTGGAAGGAGCCACCAACACAGCTCTTTAGCTCTGTAGGAGCTCATCATCCCCAGGTTCAGCCCCATCCCCTTGGATGCTTCCCACAAGCATTCCCAGCACGTTCCCTTTGTTCAGGGAGAGGTTTGCAGGGGACAATACAATTTTTGGGGTCCCAGGCTCACCCCACCAAGCTGCAGAGGCTCTGAAAGAGGGGGCCCAGTTCACAGCCCCTTGATGAGCCCCTGTCCTGGTCTGAGCCTGGACAGGACAAATTTTCCTTTTAGTAAAATCTCTTCCAAGTGACTGCACCTCCTGAAATTAACAGCACGTTTCTCAGTCCACATCTACTTCTAGGACTCCTAATGCTCCCTGTTGATAGCTAGCACTGGAGAAAGGTTCTTGCTCACACTTATTCCAATAGAAACCAAGGTCACTGCTTGGTTCTTCTAAGCTGCTTTTGTGCCAGAAGTGAAAGGGGAGGGAAGGGGTCACATCTGCCACCCTCCTGTGGGGAGAGCTCAAAGGGACAGGTGACCAAAATGGAGCAGATGAAGTATTCCATCCCATACGTGTCATACTCAGTATAAATCTGAGGGATCAGAGGTCAGCCTCTCTCCAGCCATGGCTGGCACCCGCTGAGGACTCTGTTACCTGCCTTCAATGCCAAGCCATGAATCCCTTAATCCAGTTCCCATTTGCTGCTGAGTCCAGGAGTCCAGTCCAAGACTAATTAAATTAATGACAGCCCCAAGCAAGAACAAACCCCCTGGTTTTATGGAAGAGGGCTCAGAGACCCATTTCCAAGCCCTTTTATCTCTCCACCTGCAAGAGGAAAGGGATGATCTGCAGTTGTGTTCAGCTCCCACATCCTCCTCCCACATCCCATCACCTCCCAACTCAGCCAACACCTCCCCCAGGAGAGGGGACATGAAAGCAATTGCCAGGAGCTCATCTGCTGGTGGAAGGCTCTGTCTGCTGCCAAGGGAGGGTTTGGCTTTGGGCAGCAGAGAAATTGCCATCAACCACAGAAAGATGAGTGGAGAGCCCAAGGGGGATTGCTGCCCAGCAGCAGTGGTCTCCTGCCTCCTCCTGGGATGCAAAGAGAAGATCAAACCTTATTTAATGATCTCTGGGTACCACCAGGAATGTGGGTATCAAGGAGATAACAAGGATGCTGGGACTAGGGATGGCTCCCTGGGCCACAGCTGAATTTTGCTCTTTAGGTGAGGAACAGGAGATCATTTTCCCAAACACCCAAGTACTCATCCTTGGAGCACAGAAGCCTCTTTCTGCTATCTTATTCCTAACCTTTAAATCAGTTTGCTGCTCTAAAAGGTTTGTAGGTGATAAAGTTTCCTTTTGAAGAGATTTATTTTATGGCTAAGTTGCTGGTTTGTATTCTGAAAATTCAGCTACAAGGCTCCACAGCTTTTGGGACATCTTCAGGATTTATGTACTAAATATTTTTGTTTCTCAAGACTTTACTACCTTTTTTTTTTTTTTGTCATCCTGCTATGAGGCATTTCTTCAAGAAGGTAGTTTTCTTTCCTTCCCACTATATCCTTGGCCAGAATACATTTAACCTAGCTTATGAAATATAGTTATATAGTACATCAAATATCATTAATAATAGAAAGCAGTAACATTGTATCTACTGTGAGAACAAGTTGTATAATACATTTTATCTGTAATATACCACGGGGATAACAACTCAAAGCAGCTGTGCTTTAAAATCCTTGCTTGGTTGAGTGGCCAGTAAGCACCAGGGTTTGGCAAATACTTTCCAAGGATGCTGTCATGAAGGAAGGTTCCTTCTCCATTCACCTTCCCTTGCTAGTGCAAGGATGTGTCCTCAGCTTTCTGCTGCTCCTTCACCTCTCCAGAGTATCATCAACTCTCCCTGTCTGCATGCTACATCATCTGGTAAAATATAAAGAAATAAAGAAATAAAGAAAATATAAAGAAATAAAGTAAAATAAAGAAAAATTCCCCTCACGTGTGCCTTGGCAGTGTATATTTTGGGGAGGACAGGGTATGTTTACACCAGAAACTTCTGGTTTTCTCCCATTTTAGAGTTTCTTTAATATCAACATTTAAGCTTCTCTGCTGGCTGAATACTCATAAATCCCAGCACTTCAAGATCCAATCTAACCTCAAACAGCTTATGTTTTTATAGATGCTTTTTTTTCCTCCCAAAAGATTCCAGTGTTTTCCAGAAGCTACAATGATAGAAAGATTAAAATTAAGCCCTTTCTGAAGCACTCAGAAGACACATTGATAACTTGCCTTTGCCATCCATTTCAGTGGAGCAAGAGGGGAATCTTAGCTCAATCCAAAAGCTAAATCTCAACAGAAGGAATCTGAGAGATGCTCAGAATGCAGGAAATGTACCCAGTGTTTCTTCTAAAGCCCAGGGAAGTACAGAAAAGATATTTTTCTAACCAAATCTTACAATGTTCCAAAAAGTGTATTCTTTCAGAACTAAATCTAATACCTCGTTCATCAAGTTATGATCTCCACCAGATGGATTACCTACAGTTCTTGATGACCCACTCATCTTCTACCACCAATTCCCATAAGTCACCAAAAATGAAAAGCAGCAAAAAATATTTGGTATCTAGAAGCAGGGATGGGCTCCTAGAAATGGTCAGTACCCATGGTCAGGCTCACAGAAGGATGCAAGCACAAGGCTCACATCCATCTCCATTTTATTTTTAGTAAAAGATTAAAGAACAGAAAAACAAACTAAGCTGTAAAAGAAAATCTAAAAGATAATATTGCATTAATAATTATCTCTATTTCCCATCACCAGACAATAGTGAAATACATGATGATGGCTTCAGTTTGTGGGGGTTTTTTTGGTGTGGTGGTTTTTTTTTTCAGAGAGGTTAAAGGCTCCCTGAATTCAAAGGGCTGGAAACTCTGGCCTGTGAGATACGTGGCATTGGCCCTGACATGTGCTGCATATCTTCAATACATCTGGACTCCAGTTGGAATTAAAATTCACATTGCAGTAGCAATTAAAAGACAGAACTAGGTCATGAGCTGTTGTTCAAGGCACTGTGCAGACAAAGAAAAAAAAAAAACAAACCCCAAGCAACATTTGCCCTAAAAAATTTCAGCACTGAGAAATTGAGAAATATGTGATAATAAAAAGAGGATACAGCAGGCAAACAAGAGTCTGGGTGTTCCAGCAATGCCAGGCTATGAGCTCAGCTTTTCACCAAGCACAGGCTGTTGGCACTGGGCAGGCTGCAGGATGGGGACTTCACCTGAAGGAGAGGATGGGGACTTCACCTGAAGGAGAGGATGGGGACTTCACCTGAAGGAGAGGATGGGGACTTCACCTGAAGGAGAGGATGGGGACTTCACCTGAAGGAGAGGATGGGAAGCTGGTGCTGCATGGGGGACACCTGCAAGGCCACCTACAGACACCACGACTTCCAAGAGCCATTTCTGTGGCTGGAAGAGTTTTATAAAAGAAACCATAGCAACCTCCTAAAGCTACTGGAGGAGCACTTAACAATTTGCCATGTCCACTCAGTCACACAGCTTTTTCTTTCCTCCCATTAAGTTCTATATCCAACCATTATGTTCTGTATGGAAAGGGCTGTACAAGAGACATAACCACAGCACACTCAATGGGATGCTCAAAGTGACAAGGCACAGTGTATTATCCACATCCAGCTCTGGATACAGGAAGTGAGAATGAAATCCCATTGCTCCAAATCCTTTTTTAGAATCAGGCTGAGAAATTCTGGGCTGTTGCCTGCAAGGTTTGCATGGAGCCTCCTTGCAGACTGCTCTTCTGGTTTTGCACTACTGCACAGTATTATATGACTATAAATGACTAATCAAATCCATGGATGGACTTGGTGATCTTAAGGGTCTTTTCCAAGCAAAACAATTGTATGATGATCATTAACAAAGGTGAGCACCTGCCTTCAACTTAGCAGGTGCCTCATTCACAGTCACACAAGCAAAAAGATGGTTGAATGAAATTTTAGCAAAGTGAGAGCCAGCTCTTGATTAAACCTCACTGTCAGTATAATTTAGCCTCAAAAGTGATCTGTTAAAACAAACAAGAAAAAAAGTGACTCCACAGGAAAAAAAAGCACTTGCCTCCTGTTAAGATTTTGCAGGGGAGCTGTGCCTGTTAAAGCCTCTTACTACAGTAAAGGAAAAAATTCCATATGCAAGGGAAATGGTATCTACATCCTCTTGGTTCAATTCATCTTAAAAAGATGGCAAAAATAATTGGCAATAACTAATTTTGTCACTGTTTATGGTGCATTTGTTCTGCACCATTAGGCCCCCTGTCCTTTCAGAAGCCTGCACTGATGGGTTTTAATGGCCAGGAATGGTTTCTGTCAAAGCAGAAAAGGCATTTTGAAGTTATTTGGGATACATCCCCACACAGGACCCTGCCTATGAATGGTAACAGCCCAGCACCAAGTCAGGATACAACACTCAAGCAGAGGCTGTGCAGACTTTGGAGGGAGTGGAGTAAAAATGATCCAAACCAGAGAGTGCCCATGTGCCCAGCAGTCTTTAAGCTGAATTTTCCCAGAGAATTGGGCTGCAAGGTGTGGGGCAGTGCCACAGGGTTTGCAACTGTGATTCCATGGTGAGAACAAAGCTCTCAGCAATATGTCACCAGGAACAGTGAAAACATAAAAAAGTGTTGACTACCCCACAGGATTATTCAGAGTAATTCAGGCAGATTGCTGGATTTGGACAGCAAAGCATTTTTTTTAAGATTCACCCACAACTGAAGGAGTATCTTGGTTGAAAGATAACATATTTCTCTCTGGGACCACTGACGCCTCAAACCATGGAAATATCAGTTTCCAGCAGTTGATCATTACCCTAAGAGTTAGAGGGAAATTCTGGTGTCTAATAATATTCCTAATGCAGGTTCTCCAAACATAAATTATATAAAAAAAAAAAAAAAAAACCAAAACACCAAACCACCTCCAAATAAAAACCAGTTTAACCTTTGAAAGCATATCATCATTTCCTGCTCATAATGCTAGAGATCATTTTGAAAGACACGACTGTCAAGTCCTGAATGAAACTGAAGGCCCTTCTCCAGCTAATTCCACTCCCAGCACCATGCAGCCACATGGCTTAGAGACAAAAAAGTTCTGAAAGCTGTGAAAGACCAAGTTTTCTATCAGTGTTTTTTAATCCAACCCAGCTAATTCAGGAGGAGTTGCTTCATTTGTGGCTACATGACAGGCCTGTGGCATGGACCCTCAATAGACCTTACAGCTGCAATTTCCTCAGATTCAGGTTATGAAAACAGCTGCTTTCTGCCTGCTAGTAATTACTGTCTGCCAGGAGGTGACAGTTCAGTTGTGGTCATTTAAATACATTAAGGCTGGCATCAGGCTCAGAACTTTCCTTTATGCTGCTCTGAACATTTTCATCACCTGCGTTTCAACCAGAAAAAAAAAAATTCTGGGATTCCCTCTTCTTGTTCCTCTCCTGCCCAAGAAATTAAACCTTCCTTGGTCATCACCACGTTTCCTTGCTGGATTCCCATAAACCCAAAACCTGCTCAGGAGCTCAGATAATTCCTGAGCTGGTTACCCCACCAGGAGGAGGAAAAAAAATGCACCTTCCCAAAGAACTGTGGAGTCCAAAACTTGAGGGTGAAACTTTCACACATGAATTTTACAGCCCTGGGAACGTGCCTGATGAGTTACAGCATCACACAACCAGGACTCACAACATGTTGCACATCACTGATTGTCATCTGAGACAGGTTTGGGCCTGGGACCACACACATTGGCTTCTCTCTGACTGTCTCCTGCTCACCTCTCCCTCTCTGGAGGGATACAGACACATCAATGTCACTTGAAATGGGAGCAATGCTCTATGAAGTCAGAACACTCTTGAAACATGCTCTGGGGAGGTATCAGCTTGGGGTTGGGCTGGACCACCAAGGGGATAAGGACTGCTCCTCCAGGCCTGGCTGCTCTCAGGCACAGAACAGGATTTACAACTAAGGAAGACATGGAGGAGAAGTAAAAACGTATTAAATAAATGTTTTTACATTTCTCCTGCATTTCAGTGTTACCTGAGTTGTTGTCATACTTAATATCTGTAGTCCCACCAGCTCAGCTTTTCCACATGGAAGCCACCAGACAGCTCCTAACAAGCATGTACTCAAGGCAATGATATTGGTTTCATCTTTTGTTGAGGTTTAAGACCAAACTGAATCATCCACAATTCCGTTCCCTTCTGCTGGAAGCTGTTCCCTGGTCACACACGTGGCACTGCTGTCCCCAAGGTCCTCCTGTCACACAACCCATGTGGCAAGTCCCATCACAAGAACATCCTGACCCATGGGATGCATCTCCTGCCCCAGGCTCTTCTTTGCTGCCAGTGAGCACCCTGGGCTCCATCAGCTGAGCTTTGCTACCTGGTTCTGCCCTGGGGGACCAGTAAAATAAGTGCTGAATGTTCAGCCAGGTGCTCACCTTGCCCAGGAGACATGGGCATCCTCTAAAACAAGGAGACATGAGAGTGACATGTCAGTGATGACAGAAAACACCTCTTACTGGGCATGGTTTGACTGCAGAAAATAAACACCCAGGCTGCTCCAAGTTGCCAGACACAGGACTTTTGATACAAAAAAAGCTGAACCATTCTAGAGCAAATTTTTGGGGCCAAGATTTAAAAATTTTTCAATAAATGTGCACGTGGTCTAAAGTTCACAAAAGGTCATAAACATTAAAATGGGCACCTGGCTTCTGGCCCTTGCCAGAAGGATATGCTGGGAAAAAAAATAAAAATAGCTCCATGTTGAATTATAGAGAACATTTACCGTCCCCATCCCTGGAGGGGTTTTAAAACCTTCTAGATGTGGTGCTGAAGGACATGGTTTAGCAGTGGCCTTGGCAGTGCTGGGTTAATGGTTGGGCTCAATGATCTTAAAGGTCTTTTCCACCCAAAACAATGCTATAATTCTATGATTTTATCTGCCTCCAGCACTCTACTGACCATAGGGGCCATGTAGCCTCAGCATTAAACTGCTTCTGTAGGGTATCTCTGTGCAAACAGATACTAACAGGATAATACACCTCACCTGCAAATACAAAACACCAAAATCTTTGCCATGTATTGAAGGTGAGTCAAGAACAATCAGTTCTCAATATCAATTGTCAGTATCTCAATACAACCAGAAAAAGCCAATAGGTACTTAATACCAACTTCATTTGAGTGTAAGCTTTGTGTACCCTCTGGAGCCACCCTCCATTGCATTTTCACTTCATTTCTATTTTGGCCCCTTCAGGGTGTACACAAGAGAATATTTCCTCAAAGGAGGCATCTAAACCCAGCAATGACTGCAGTGGTTGTAGGGTAACATCCACATCCACTGCTGGCATCCTGCACAAAGACAGGCAGGCAGCTTACAGGGCACCAGGAACAACTCATGATTATTTATACTTCTCAGCCCCATCTTACCAAAAGCTTTTAAGTAATTAGTTTTCCCTCATCAGCAGATGCATGGCCTGGGAAAGGGCAAACAGGTGCTTCCAAGCCCCAGCCTGGATTCCAGGGCAGCATTATATGGTCTGGGAGGGGAAAGCTCAGGAAAGCCAAGTTGGGCTGGTGAGGAGGGTACCACAACTTCAACATTTAGAGAAAGGTGCTATTCCCCAGGGGGAATAACTCTGGGGCTTATTTTGGCAAGAACAGCAATTAAATATCCACAGGAAGTTACCAGAAACCCCACGTATTTAAATCAAAAAGATGAACAAGATTTATCAACATCACTTCCTTGGAGACCTAGATGTACTTTATGAGACCTCAGGTGTCAGAGTGACTTTTTGCTAAAAGAAGCCAAGTCTGTCACACCTCATGGACCAGAAAGTCATCTACAAACACAGTCAGGATGGGGAGGAGTGCTGTCCCTCCACAAGCACTCCCCCACTAAAGACGTGGGCTTTGTGCCTTCTTCCTGACACATCTCAAATCCATTCTTCTGGTTTTCCTCTTTTAAAATCCCCAAAAGACATTTGGTAAACTTTCCTTTCACGTTATCACTAATGCATTCAAACACATCACTAAAAAAAAAACAACCAAAAAACTGTTCCTAAAATTACATTGCAGGAACAAACAACAGGTAAAAACTGAAGCTGTTATCTCCTTGAAAAATATGGGCCTCGTGCTACAGCACCTCCTGATGTGAGTCTATTGAAACCAAGAGGATTAGTTACGTGAATAAGGATTACTCCCATGATTAGGGAGTGCAGGATTACATCCATTGTTTGCATACCTCCTGTTATTTACATATTCCTATTTTCACCTCTTGTTGCTTTTCCCTTAAAACACGGGGCATTTAATTACTGTTAGCACTAGATACCATTATGCAGTGCTTTTATCCCTTCAAGATTTGGCTGTCTTTTGGATGTCAAATAAAACGCTTTTATGATCAAAACAAAGAAAATAAAGTAGAAGCGGAAGAATTTGGAATGTGTAATTAAGAACAAGCAAATAAAAAGAGAGCTTGTTAGCCACAATCAAAACTTTCTCAGCATTAATTTCACATTCATCCTCCTATCTGTGGCCTCTGCTCTTGGGAGCTGGTTATTTATATAAATTTTTTTTTAATATAAATTTTTTAAACTATTCCAAGTAGGGAGTTACCTGGGAGCTCTCAGGCAATACTGACAGTTATCACTACTGGAAAATAACCAAAACCAGAGAAACAATTGAAACAAATATTACAGGCAGGAATACTGATAAGTAATAATGAAGCAACACATTTTGACTCTTTTCACATTATGAAGTGGTCAATCCAGCCTCAGTTCATCACTGCTATTTGCTTTACACAGAAAATAATCTCCTTATCCTTAGAAAAACTGAGAAAGTTGCCAAGGGTTTTCAGCTATTTAATGATAAAATAATTAGCATGGAAAGAATGCCATGCAGGTCTCAGTTCCTGGTCTCAACCCAATCACAAATGTATTCAGCTGAATCAAGAACAGCACAAGTTACAGGAGGGAACCAGCATTTCTTTTGAAAAAAAAACAACACGCAGTCTTTACTGTAAAACAACACACGCTGTAATTCAGTTTGACACTGGATTACATCAGTCTCAGTTCGGGTTGCAAGGAATCAGGCTTGGATCATAATTATGCTTTGTTTTGGGAGTGGGCTACAGGGATTTGAAAGCGTAAATAACACAAGTTCGTTTTAAGAAGGCTGGAGCTGGATTTTAGGGTCAGTTCTGTAGATCCTGTTTAGACATTTTCTAGAGTTAAAGATACTGCACACCCTTTCCGGCTTCTTTAAACCTTTTTTTAAGCAAAAAGAACGCAGAGTGCTTTTAGAAAGCCTGGGAAAACAGCACATCCCTCCCTGCGAGCTGGAAAGAGCTGAGAGCCGAGTCAGAAAACATTCAAAGTCGCCCAAAACTTCCCGAAGCAACCCAAAACTTACCGAAACAACCCGTTGCCTTCCAAGAGGAGCAGTTTATGGTCAAGTACATTTGGGTCACAAAAGACTGAGCTTCCCGGGTCCATTTTGCACAAGGTTTAACCCGAAAATCCACCCGAGCGTGTCGGGCATAGGGGAGACACGGAGCTGGTCCCTCTCCCGATGGCATTTTCGGTCCCTCAGCCACACCACTTGTTGCCCAGGGAAAAGGACAAGCCAGGATCTGCCTCCTGGGGCTGCCAGCTGGTGAATAATTCATGTTTTCCACCTCCTCCCATTAGCATGCCGCGCAGGCAGCTCCGATGAAGCGATTCATTTTGTCCTTTGTCTTCAGGAAAAGCTGCGCTGGATTAATGAGGGTTATCTGGGATGCTAAAACCTGGGCCTGCTGATTTATTGAGGCTGATTGGTTAGAATTTGTGTCTCTAAACGCAGGTTTGAGGGCCAGAATATAAATTCAGTTGTGCATCCTCACTCTGCTGGGGCTCCAGCAATGATATCTGGCTCCAGCACATGAATGTTTCATTTTCTTGCCTTAAATATTGAAGCGGGGCTCTTCGGTTCCCAGGGCTTCTCCAGGAAAGGAGAAAGGGAATAGGGAAAAGCTCCAAGCCTGCTCCTCACACCTGGTTTCAAGCAGATTTTTGTAATGACCTCTTGGGCTGCCAAATATCCAAGACCTGGCTCCCACTGTGTTTGCCTTCTAGAGGGGGGGTGTGGGGGGGAAACTTGCAGTGGAAAAAAATTAAGTTATAATCTGCTGCTTAAAAGATAGCCATGCAGGGCAGTGTGACTTGCAAAAGGTGGGTTTGAAGGCTTTTGTTTTCAGTGGGATATCTTTAGTTAAAGCTTTTTAAGTAATTAGCAGTGGCACCATGACCTCCCTCAATGCTTATCACCTAGAAATCTGTAATAACAGAAAAAAATGATAAAATCATCATAATTCTGATGACTTGATCGCAACGCTAATGATTGAGCTCAATAAAGGATTTTTTAAAAAATCATTCACGTGTGGTTACAGAATGCATTATTAGGGTGTATAACCACAGATTTTACCATTTGATCTGATCCTGCTAAGAAAAGCTCTGGGATATTGTATTTTTTAAGTATCCACATTCTAAATAGGAGACTGGCAAATAGGAGAGTGTAGAAAATAACCACAGAAATTATTTGCACTAAAGAAATAGGTCTTAAAAATATGTGATTCAAGCTGGTTTGCACTCAAAAAGGCTATCGAGGGTTGGCTGCAGTGTACAAAGGGCTTTACAAGGGGAAAATAACTCAGCTAGAAGTGCTCCTGAGGTACATATTTCTAGCAGAGAAGGTGATTACTGGCTACAAAAATCTACTGAGTCCACCGGTGACCTCTGCATTTCCCAGATGCCTTTCTAAAAGATACACTTTTGCCAAACAAACAACAAAAAGTTACTGGACTCAGAGCAGGTTTAAAGGCTTAAAATGTAGAGAACATAACAACCAATTCTTTGAAATGGAAAAACCTTTTCATGTTGCGTTCATGCAGCTCACTGAAAGCTGCAGGATGCATCTTCCCATGAGCTGTGTACAGTGATTTGGGAAAACTTTCAAGTAAAAAAATGCTGCAATGATTTCAAGATTTCATCCAGAGAACCTTTACCCTGTAATGCAGATTAGGCTGACCTCATAACATTTGCTGCTGAGCCTTTCTAGAAGAACCCAGCTGGACCTGCTTTTCCTCCCACCATATTCTCATCATTCCAGGTAAGACAAAAAAGAAAACAATTTGGAGCAAAAGGACATGAAATAATTTGCTTTTGCCTGAGAACTCAGAAGTCAGGCCTATTTCTGCCTCTAATATCCTCTTAATCTAGACTGTTCTAGACTGAGAAAAACACAACTTTATTCAGTGGTTGATGTAGATGGGTTTGAATAACTTTTAAGACTTTGATCAGCAGCTTCTGTGGCCAGAAGAGCTTGAGACAATCTCTTAGAATTTGGCACAAATGAGAATGTTCTGTTTCTTCCAGATTACAGGTGTGGTGGTAGGATCTCAAGGTGATTATTGGAGAGATCACTGCTGAGATCACCCCCTCCTATAGTGGACTTTCAATTATGGAAAAAAAAAAAAAAAAAGATATGTTTTCACCAGAAATAACATTATTCCTGCACTAAATGTTGAAAATGTCCTTTGGGAGATGTGCAAGGTTTGGCAGAAAGGGAGAAAAAAGCCAGACAGATTCTGGTGCTCAGTCCTAGGAGACGTTTTCCTGCAGGGTGTAGAGAAACCAGATTTGCTCTTCCCTCTCTGTGTGTCAGGATATCTCTGGCTGCAGCTGTGGAAGGGGATTATGCAGGTCAATAACAGCAGAACAGCTTCAGCAATGAGGTTGGCATGTCCTGCAACTTCTCGAGAGGCCTCCAGGTAGGCAGTGAGCAGGAATGAGTGCAGCCAAGAGCCCCAGAGAAGGGAAAGGGAATAGCTGTCTCCTGATGTAATGTGAATTTTGCCTGAAAAAGTGATGGATGCAGTTGTCACTCAGAGAACCTATTCAGCCAATGTCACGTATGCAAGTCAGTGACAAATGGTGGTTGATAGCTACAACAGCAAGTAGCATGAGCAGAGAGATGGGGTTCCCATCCATTGCCATCAAAATATCATCTTTTAGCACTGTTGACAGTTTAATAGCTACTTCTGTTCATTGGAGAGCATTGTGGAGTACTGCCACTATGTTATTAACCCAGGCTGGAACTTTCCTGCAAATGCAGAGGGAAAAAAATCCCACATGGATGGAGCTTCTGAAATAGTTTAAGATTAAAGGTGCACTGTTCTCAATGTGAACAGCACCTCTCTAATTGCATTTCTAGAAGGACCCAATAACACTTTAACCCCCAATTACATTATCATCTGGGTTTTTTTGTTGGTTTATTTTGGTTGGTTGGGGTTTTTTTAAGATCAGATTGATTCCATTTCTTTTTAAACATACAGATGATGGCATTCAGTTCCAACCAAGCATTTTTTATTCCCTGTGTTCCCTCTGGGCAGCTGAGCTGGGATGTGGATGGGGGAGAGCCACACAGCTCACTGCTTACCCAGGAAACGCAGTGCAGGATGCTCCAGCAGGAACTATCAGACCTCCATCTCTTCAGTAAATCTTCTCATAAAAACCACCTCGGTGCAAAGTTTCATCCGTGTCTGTAACTACTTGAAATCATTCCTAGAATATACAGAGTTGCATCGTGCCTCTGAAATGGTTTGCAGTGTCACAGTTCAAGAGAAGTAATATCACACACTGAGCATCTTCTGCAGCTGGGAGGGAGAAGGTGGCTGTGTGACTACAAGAAGGGCTTGGGATTCAGGAGATTGGAGTGGGACTGTCTGTTGATACCTTTACATTAGCTATCACTGTCCTGTCTGGTTTCTGTCAAGGTACTGCAGAAAATCAGTGAGATGCATCTAGGAGGGTAGTGAATCAATTCTCTGCTCTGCCCATGGGCTGACCCTTCCCTCCTGGCTGTCTTTCAAGGGCTCCTCAGGTATTTGGCTTTCTGTTTGGTTCTTGTTCCTTGGCACCATTGGCAGGCCAGGTGTTTCCTGCTGAGAGGTCTGGCTGCAGCTGCCACCTGCCCAAGGATGGGACACCAAATGGTGGCTCTTCCAGCACATAGCACCAGGAGGGTCACTGCACCAGGACAACTGAGGACAGCACCATGGTGATGGGTGACAGACTTCCCAACACCAGGGTTATACATTCTGCTGTGACATTAGTCCCCATCTGTCTTTTTTTTTTTTCCTTTCCTTTTTTTTCGTTTTTTTTAAATTTTATTTTATTTCTTTATTTTATTTTAATTTTCTTTTTTGATGTACCAAAAAAACCCCAAAACCCACCAGTTACAAAAATGGCAAGCTGTGAAAAGAAAAGTCAAAAGCCAGGAAATTCAAAGTTAATGCTGATTCTTTAACTGAAGTCATTAACTCAGGGGTATGCCTGAAGTTGAACTCATGCTGGTTTGTATAACCAGCTGAGAACTGGAACATCCTTGGGGGAAGGGGTGGAAGGTTCTCTATGAATACAGGAGGAGAACAGGGACTGGATGGCACTGGTGTGGGGAAAAAGATGGGCAACCATGAGGCAGATTTCCTGAGGAATTAAGTCAATAGGGGAAGGGAGATGAGAGTAGAGAGAGGGTCAGCTGGAAACTGGGAGAAAAAGAAAGATTAGGGACATGGACAAGTGAGAAACTGAGGAGGGAAGAAATTAGTTAAAAGGTGGCCAGGGAAAAAAAAAAACCAAAAGAGAAGCTCAAAGAGGAATGATACAGAATAATTGTGAAAAAACAAGCCCCAGAGAGTGAGAGGAGAGATACTTGGAGAGGGATCTGGTATTGATCTGCCACAAAGACAGAGACTGGAGTGTAAATGGAAGGGGAACAACGATGTCTCAGAGGGGAGGAAATGTAATGAGGACTATGAGAGCCTAAAGAAGGAAAATCAAGAGGAAAAGAAGAAAAAAATTGGTGGCAGTGAATAGGAGAGTCGGGGCATAGTAGATTTGTTCCTTTTTGGTAGGCAGGGTGGAACAGGATTCAAGTCTCCACTCCTCTAAGGAGTCCAGGACACTTAGTATACTGATCCTCTTAGCTGAGTCTGAGCCTTAATTTTTGCTTATTTTCTCAGAAATTCAAATTACACAATAGAGAGATTAAAACAATCATTAAGGCTGCAAATGAAATACCCCAAAGTAAGAAAATTTGAAGAAAACTAAGGGCATTCTTTGCAAACCCTGTGAATAGCTATATATATATAGCTATATCTTCTGTACAAGATCTTAGAGCATTTTGGCTCAGAATTGTTCTTAGCATCAGTAATAGCCTATATAGTTTTCAATGAAATGGGAGACATAAAACTACATTCCCGAGTTTACAGTTGTAATAAGGACAGATTTATAGGCAAGAAGGAACCATCTGCATGTACCTCTCTGTGCTTCTCATTTAATAGGCTAAAACCAAGACATCCCCAAAAAGGTTTTAATTAGTTTAAACACTTAATTCCCCCCCCAAAAAAACCAAACAAACCAGCAAACTTCTAATCTCCAGCCACCATGAACTTGAAACCACTATTATTTTTGAGATTATGAAAGTCACAGGTGACTTTATAACAACCCAATTAAAGCATATTTTAAAACCCAAGAGCAAGGATGGTTTTGCATCAGCACTGAGTCAAGGGAAAGAAAATATTATTTGTTAATAAATACCACACTACTATTTTTGTGTAGTTCCTCTGTGTTTGTAAAGACTCGTTAAGAAACAAGTTGCTTTGCTTATAAAGACATGCAATAAAAGTACTCATGTAATTTTTCCCTTGAATAAACAAGAACATAGTTTCTATTCCTTCATGTAATCCATGCACTGAGGAAGAACAGTGCAATGATGAGAAAATAATTAAAGGCAGAAAGTCAGGAAAAAATACTGGTAAGTGGACTGAGGGGCTCATTTGCTGGGTCACATTTCAGATGCATTACATGGAGTAAGTATTTGTATGGAGTGTAATTAACTTTTTCTCCCTGTAGTAAAACATGGCATTACAAAACAGGGAGCACATTACTGAGCTCAGTGGGGACAGTAAAACTGGTGGGAAAAGGAGATCCAGCATTTTTCTCCATCCAAGCCAGAGTCCATGTGGCTGCAGCCCAGCACTGGGTATCTCCCAGGTCCCCTTGGTCTGGGCAGCTGTTCTCAGGATAGGAACATGGGCTCAGAATTCCCATCCTGGACCCAACTGGGGGGGGGGGGGGCTGAATTCCCACAGCAACTCAGCTGAAGAAGGAGAAGTTGGAGTTGCCTTCAGGTGCAGAAGGAGGACCTGGAGCTCAGCAGCATGGGAGAGACTCCTGCCCAGTGCCTTGTCTGATGCCCATCACCAGAGCCCCTGATGGCTGAGGAGGAGTCAGTGGACCTGCTGGAGTGAGACAAGGAGCAAAGGAGGGGTCTCAATTCCCTGAGATGTTCTAAAGGAGGATGTCACACTCCTAGCAATGAGGAAGGAACAAGAGGCTTTGTTTACAAGCATCCTTAGAACTTGGAATGAATCATCCTTTCCTTTTTATTATTTATTATTATATATATATATTAAAATAATACAGAAACAACAGAAACAGAAACAGAAACAGAAACAGAAACAGAAACAGAAACAGAAACAGAAACAAACAGAAACCACTTGCTGATGCCCACGATGGGCAGGCACTGCCGAGAGGAAGGATTGGCTTTTCTTGACTCATTTGAGTTTCTCACAATAAATAGACTAATAAATTGCTGTGCCAAGTAGCTGAACTGCCAAAGTGCCTGTAATAGCCTCCATTTCCTCAAATATTTATCTCCCAAACATTTTTAAAATTTAAGCATAAGCTGGTTAATTGCTGATAAACGGTTTTATATTAATTCATTTCAAGTAGTAAAATAGAAATATATTGGGCAACTGGCTGTGCTCTTCCTGGGTCTGGAGTAGCAGTACTGCTGAACTTGGGTTATACCTTTATCATGTTATAAAGAATCCTAAACACTTAAAGAAGAATAAAGAGAGGGAGATAAAGTTATGATCCCTTACATTGATGCAACCATTTAATACTGCCTTTGCTTCCCAGAAGCAGTATTATCCGAGTTTATAAAGAGAGGAGTCCTACAGTCAGTTCACATACTCTGATGTAAACTCCACTGGAGTTAGAGTCCAATTCTTTGTGTTTTCCAGCACAGAATTTTTCAGGTCAAAAGTGGAGCAAGTGGAAGAGTTTTGCAGTTTAACTGCACATTGCAAAGTGTTCGTGTTGCTCTTGATTAACCTCTGTCTTGGACTGTTAGAAATCTCTCTCTGACCCTGACAAATCCCAAACCACCTCACTCACAGCCATTTTTCTTTGCAGTTAATTTTTCTGGCTCATTGCTCCAGCCAAAGGAGTCCCTTGATCACTGCCCTTCCCCACTGCTTCAACCACAAATCCTTCCAGGGATGTCAGTCCCTGCTCTGCTCCAACACCAGCACAGGCTGGGGCTCTGAGCTGCATTTCATGCCAGCCCCAACAGGCTGAAAAAATTCCCCTCTCAACATCTAAAAGAAAACCTGATTTTCCTTTTTTTTAAACCCAGCCTTCAAAGGTCATTGCTGCTGCAGTGAGGGGGAAAAAAAAATAATAATAAAAAAAAAGCATCATCTTGATAACAGTCAAGGAGCTGAAGTCCCAGGGGAGTGCTTGTGATCCTCACAGACACCTTGCAGTTTTCTCAGGGTTTGTGAGAGGCACTTGTGTTTTCCCAACTTTTACTCCTATCATAAATCCCCTGGCACCTCTGTCCTGTTTCAATTTCTGTGAAGTGCCCCCCCCCAATGAGATGAAATGCCTGGCTGGTCCTGCAGGACAGGTGGGACAGTGATCCCCAGCTTCACAACCACACCAAAAGAGAGAGATCATAGCAGACCAGATCAATTTATTTCCTTCCCTTTCATATTTTCCTGGGCAGTCAGGAATCACAAGAGTGGTCAGCAGAAAAAAAACAAACATGGTACATGTGAAGCAAGGCTGCTTTACAGTATCTATCATCCACCTCACTTGATGTTTAGCAAATTGTCTTCTCCACAGACTTCACAGCATCCCAGGATAATAATGATGGGGAGAGACCTCAGGTGTGCTCAGGTCCAACCCCCACCCCAGGCAGGGACAGCTTTGGGGTCAGACTGAGCTGCTGAGGGCTTTACCTCCAGGGATGGGGACAGCACAGCCTCTGCTCCCTCAGCTCCTCTGCCTCCCTCGGGGTAAACCCAGAGATCCAGCTGCTCTGCTCAGAAACATGCAGATTTGCAGCCTGAGAGGCTGCACTGATTTCTAAAAGAAATCTGCCTGATTAAAAAAAATAATAATTAAAAAAAGAAGACCAAAGAGGAAAAAAAAAAACCCTCCTTCCCCCCAGTACAACCTGGGATTCTTTTTGGGTAATGGAATAGCATTAGATCCTAATTTTAATATTACCTGTTCTCGTTAGTTATCACTTTATCCCTTAAAACCAGACATAATTTTTTTTTCAAATAAATTTCTAAAAAGGTACACTCTACCAGTGAAGCATCAGAGCAAGCCCAGGACTATCCCCTATACTCTAGTCTACTGATTACCATTTTCTACCTTCTTTTTGCAACTGTTCTAGTCCGAAGCTCATCAGATCCATCCTGGATAAAACCTTGTCCTTACTGCACCAGACGGAATATTTTGTAATGCTCCAAGGTACAGATCCTGCCTCATCTTTGCTTGCCATGTGAATTGCTAAGGCTCCCCAAGGTGGACAGGCTGTGATTACTTTGTCATCTGCAGCAGCCAGGTCTCATATATAGGAAATTTGCAGGCACAGTAACCTGCTCGACCTGAAACATCAGCAACAAGAAGTAATTTCACTGTGTAGTTTCACACAGGGCTTCACAATTTCACTTTGGCCATAGTGCTGCCTCCCCCTTCAAATTAAATATTTCCCGGGTACAAACTGACAAAGGGTTTTTCTTCACTTCTTAGTGTCTTGTTGCCTGATTTTCTAGGAAATTCATGACCTTTGTAAATAATTCAAAAGGGAGGAGGAACCAGGAGATGACAGAAGTTTGTCTGGCTGCAGGTGTTAGTAGGAAGGGTGTCCTTCCTTTCTGCAGGGGTGACATTAATGGCAGACCCCCAGTAAATGACAGCTTAGAGGTCAGTGAGGTTGATGGCAATGATTATGTGCTGACACTCAGAAAACCACAGCAGTGATTAAGATCATACATCCTATTCCCATCTCCAGGTTGTAGGTGACTGCATCTTAGTTTTTTTCTTGTGATAGAAATGGAGCATGTGAAGGGATCTTCTGCAGATACTAAAGGCAGAGGGGTGTTAGATGAAGAAATGAGGCTGTGTTTCCATCTCCATATTTTGCTAAACTTAAAAAACAAAAAAATTAAACAGGAGGCAAGGAAGGAATTTGTATTTCACAGAAGATGACCCACAGATTGTCCATGCAGACCAATATGGAAAGGCACTTTTGGTCCAGAGCTCTCCCAGCTCATCCTCACAGGTGTGTGATTTCTTTAAGGTACATTTTCTCTGGGACAGAATTTATAGCAGATCATCACATGAAATCCTGATTTCACTCTTTCAAGTGTGAAATACTTACTAGAGGGCTGAAGTGTGAGACAAATAAGTATACATGTATTTTACATGCAAGCTTTGAAAAGTTCGGGTTAATGAAATAATTTAATTACATACCAACAAAATATTTTTTCAGTCTTGGAGAAAGACAGCTGAAAACTTCTGCCTGCAAGATGTGAGCCTGCTGTGTACACACAGAGAGCTGGAGAGCTAAAGGGTGGTCACATCTGTGACACAGCAGAACATCTTCCCTTGAACCCTGAGGGTAATTCTGAAAAAAAAAAAAAAAAAAAAATCAATATCAATAAATTCTTAGCACTCCTTAAAACATCATATCAATTTCCTTATAGGAACAGTACATGTTTTGGCATTGTCTGCTCTTGTAATAGTTACTTAATTAGGGAGCTCCTCTTAATGTGCTGTTTCAGTTGCTGGGGATGTTGAGCCCTTCCAAAAGGAGCAATCATCCCCAGCTGGATGGGCTTACTCAGCTGTGCCATGGCTAAGCTGATCTGAGCAGTCTGTCAAAACTGAGTGAAATTAATTAATTCACTGGAGAGCTTTGCCTTCTCCAAACTCGAGTACGAAGTGATGCAAACCTGCAGTAATCACATCCACATTTTTCCAGGCAAAGGGATCTGAATTATTTCAGTGAAGCTGGAGCCTGTTCTCTTTCTAATACAACGGAGCAGATCACTGCAGAAAGGACACCTCCCTGCTACACAAACCCAAAGAACAACCTCATTCCTATCACACAAGGAATAAATTTACATTTGGGGTGTTTGGCTACACCAGGCAGACTCTGTTTAACAGCCCAAACGGTTTCAGGACTGTGAAGAGCATCACAAATAGAGAATAAAAGACAAAAGCAGATGGGTTACATCCACATCCAACTGTCAGACAACTGCCTTCTGGTTCTTCCCTGATAGCTTGGGACACAATTATAGGTGGATTAGAGAAAGTGGTAATAGGGTATTTTCGTTCTGATCTTCTCTCAATTCTTGTTGTTACTCAAAGGACTTTTTCCTCTTCATTACATAATAAACATGAACCGCTTCTTAAAAATCAGCGTTTTGGCCTGCCTTCTTCTTGGTGCTGCTTTAAAAGCCATGCCAAATACCAAGAGGCCTGCAAAGCCAGGAGAGGAGACAGCCCCAGCAGAGCCCAAGGTAGGCACACATTAGGGCCAGGTGAGGGTGACCTCATTGGTGTCCTCAGCACGCCCGGAGCTGCCTGCATTACCCTTCTCCTTCAGCTGGTTTTCCCTTAAGCCATTTGTCAAACTCTCACCCCAAAACCCAGCACCAAAACATCCGAAGTAACCAAACAGTTTCAGCCAGACACGGGGAAGAAGTGAGATATGGAGTTATTACTCTGTCAGAATACCTGAGGAGGTTTTCAATACCTCTGCTAAAGCCCAGATTTCCAACAAGAGTTTTCCTATGGCCACGTGAGAGTGGAGCTGGCTGGGAGATGCAAGCAGATGGCCATCCTCTTTGCAACCTTGGAGCATCTCACTCCAGTCACAAATCTTCAGCTTTAAACATACTCTTGATATCAATTATGAGCATCTGCCCTGGAGTGGATTGCTTTGGTAGATGATTTCATAGGTGACTTCACCACCTTTTGCTGCAAAGGAAACTCTGAGCTGGAATTTATTGCATACTGGGCAATTGTGAGGAAGAGAGATTTGCCACCTTGCTTAGGGAAGATCCCACAATGCAAGCTAGCTTTCAGGAGACATTTCTTTTCAGCTCCTCAGCCTGATAGCACAGAAATTAGAAATATGTAAATTAAAGAAAGAAGTAATAAAAAGTCCCTACTGTTATTAGGAGCAAACCTCTAACAAAGTTCAGTGACAGCCAGCCCATGTCAGGCAACAAATCACAGAGATTATTCTTGTCGGTTGGATTAACTCTGGTTTAATTTACTGGTTGAAAAAAACCACCTTATCTTTTAGGAAAATAATTCCCACAATAAACTCTGTCAGAATTGCAGATAGGTGGATTAATGCATGGCCAACAGCAGCCTCCATGCAAACCACCACTGTGTGCCAGTAACTGAGGCTGCAGAGCTTGCTGTGAGACCTCTTGTGTACTGGGGAGGGTGGGGAAAGAGTAAAAAAAAGTGGAAAAACAGTAAGAAAAGGCAGAAAAAAACTGCAGGACATGTAATAATGATTAGGCAGAGCTTCACCTTTAACCCATCGAGTGCATTTTCTGTGATTGTTTCTCAGAGAATTACACTTTTGGTTTGCAATGCCCTAAGTAGGGGAGAGAAAATGAATGCTATTACAGACTGGGAAATAACTGGAGTCACCAGATACATGAGAAAAGAAAGGGAAAATTATAATAAAAGCACGAGAGCCAAAAAAAGGATAAAACAGTAGTGAAAAAATATGAAAGTATACCCACAGTTTAGTTTATCTAAAGTCTACAAAACTACACCCAAGATATTATAGAGTAGTATAATTTATAAATTGAATTTTAAATCTGTATGATAGATCTAATCGACCTATATGCAAATACATAGATCCAAAAATAAACCAGGTAAAGTGAGGAAAGCAGTCTTGAAGAAACCTTTGCCAGTGGTTTGGGTTTTGGTTCCCTAATGGGAGAATAGCAGCAGCATAAGTACTTCATAGCAAATCAGAAGAAAAACACTCCATTTCTATCCTCAAACCACCTTCAAGTTACCTGCTCCAGCTTCTGTTTTTCAGGGAAGAAACCTAATAATTCAGAAAGTTGCCTTGCCTTAGACAATAAACCCCAATGCAAAGCATGTGCTGAGCACCAGACCGGGCTGACTACTGGAGCGCTGGGTCGCACCCAGCCCAGTGCAGCAGCAGATCAAGATCTGAATTCCATCAGCATCACCTTACAGAGGTGGGATGCTATTACACAAGTTGTGTCAGAGCTGGGATTTGCTTTTATCTAGTGCTGTATTTCAACCTCCTCCTCCTGATAAGAGTATCTCAAGGATTGGGACTATTAGAGCTATCTAAGAGTGATAATCGTTTTCTCTACAGGGAGTATGTGATACACTTCCTCTCTCTTCTCTCCCACCACTTTCCTCTTTGTTAATACCTCTCCATCCACCTCTGCAGTTTTCTGCCAGCTCTACCTCCAATAACCTCTTTCTGCCCATCTTAATTTTTAAAGGCACCCATCTTTGTCCATTAGCTTGCCTCCATCTGCAGTGACCTCGTTTCACTGTAGGGTTGCCATAAAATCATCTACTCTTGCTTGTTTGCTTTCCAGACACCTGCTGTGTGTTCCCATCCCAGGGAACCTGCCCTTTGCTTTGCTTCTCTTATTCTCTCCCTTCCCTGCTCTATGTGCTGACACTTCTAACCTAATGATTTCATTTATGCACCCACCTTTTCCACTCGGTGCTCCCATCTTGACAAATCTGTTGGAGATTTGTCACTTCAAACATCACTTGAAATCTTTGTAAATAAATCTTGATTTTTTTGCCCATTTGTGGATGTAAATAAGGTGTCAGGATATGCTGCTGCCCGATTCCTGTACACAGAAGCATTTTAATCTGATATTACGAGTATCAAAGAGTCAATTGTTGCACTTGCAGTTAAATGCGAAACTAAATGAGGACAAATTGTCAGTTTTGAAGGACAAGTGGAGAAAGCAAATTAACCAAAATTGCCTGTGCTTTGCTGTGTGAGGCTGCCATAGGGGTTAGCTGAGGAGTCCTAAGGTCTGGTCCTGGACATCTATAAACTTCTGGGTGGCATGTCCTTGGTCCCACAGCCCAGCATGAAACTACACTAAATTATCCCCAGTTCTCAAAGCAAGCAAAGATAAAGTGACAAAACATATATGAAAAATCCCCCAGCCCCTCATGGCCTGTCTCACCATGCATGTTACAGCCCATTTCCTCTTGCAGATTTGTGTTCCCTCTCTATCTATGCCCTCTGTGGTCCATCCCTGTCCTTTATGGTCTAGAGAAGGATTAAATGTGTCACGACTCCTTGTGCTGATGTGACATCTCCCCAGGAGCCTGAGTATGCTGAGAGGCCAGCAGCTGTCCTCTTGTAAAAGCCTTGGTAAGTAAATCTCAGATGAATAAGGAGGGAATTGACCTAGCAGCAGGTCCCAAGCCTCCTGCTTCCAAGCATGGCACCTGGGGAAGGCATGGGGAGCAACAGCTCCGGAAGCAGAGGAACAGAGCTGCTGGAGCCTGAGATAAAAGCAGCTGGAGAACTCAGTGCCTCCAATGCAATTGCAAAGCTAAGGCAAGCTGGGTGGTGGTGTCAGCCCTGATTTATCTGCAGGGAATTCTAAGTTAATTAGGCCAGGGAACCCTCACCTCCCAGTGCCATCAGCTGCAGGAGAGGGATGTCTGGGGTGGCAACCACTCACTGCTTTCCCCTGTATGGTGGCAGCCAGCATCTGATCCCTCCTGCCCTCTTCACTCAGTCAGCACGTCAGGGGCAAATTCTGCACCTTGCCAGCAAAATCCATTAATTGTGGCCCTGGCATCAGTGCAGCTACTCTCTGGATCAAAGTCTCCAGCATCCTCACCTGCCTCTCCTCCATCCCTCACTTGCAACCCGAAGGGAGCAAGTGCAGTCACAGTTTCTCTTGTCCTCCTTGCACTTCTTGAGTGGCAGTGGATCAGCTTAAAATTCCCTAGAGTTCTTTCCCAGATAAAATTCCTCTCTTGATGCTCCAGGTCCATTCCTGAGTTCCCTCTGCTTTTGCAGAGAAGGAGGCTGACTGCAAGGGACAGCATTAATCCAGGGGCAAGAGGTCTTCAGAGGGAAGGAAACCTACATCAGCTCTTGTGGACTTAGCAACTTCAGCTTCCTTGGAAGAGTTCCTATGACCAGAGAATGGAGAGAAATCCAAGCAAGGTAGGAGAAGACCAGAAGATCATGTGTGCATTGTCTTGATGCTTTACCAGTGCAGAAGCCCTGGAGATCTCTCCTCTCTGCTCCTCAGGGCTCCCACACAAGCTCCCTCCATAGGGCAGCTGCCAGGAAAGCCTCAGGAGCTGCAGAGCAACCAATTCTTTCAATTCTTTTTTATTTTTTTTATTTTTTTTTTTCTTCTTTTAAAGAAATTCTATCTTATTGGTTAAACACTAAGGTGGAAAAAAAAAAAAAAAAAAGACAGCTGAAGTTCACATGAGCTCAGCCCTCCCATGCCTGGTAACACTCTGTTCTCTGGGTTGTTCTTGCATGGTGCAATAAAGACTCTGAGTCTGAGCTTAATAATTTCCCTGGAGCATCACTGTCCTGCAGAGTGGGTTTGTGCTGGGCTGTTGCCAGGGGAGGTGGGGGAGTGGAGCACTTTGTTTATTGATCTGGTTGCTGTAACAAGTCAAATGAAGCTCAGCATCACTGGTCAGTGCCTGGAATTAGAGGCTTTTCCTTTCAATCTTCATCCCAGAGTCTCTTTCCTTTTAGAAACAGCTTTGTCTCAGCTTCAAACATATTTTCACCCTGAGAAAGGATTACTCCATCTTTGATGCCACAATTAAAACGGATCAGGAGAGGGGGGGAAGCACTGATCAGTGTTTCAGCCATTGTGCTGCTCTACTCAGAACTCCAAGTTCTGACTTGTGCCCAGGAGCAAACCCCCTGAATCCCTGGGATCACTGCAACCATGCAGCTGCCATGGGACACCCTGGGACACCCTGTGACACCCTGGGATGCTTGTACAGGCAGCTACAGACACCACATTTGCTTTACAACTGCTCTAACAAGTGCCCTGATTCATCCTGTGCAACAAGATGTGTCCCTCAGATGACCAAACCCAGGCACCCAGGTGCTGCTGGCTGCTTTCCCAAAGCCAAAAAACCTCTCAGTCCTCTGGTAAATGCTAAAAGCTCTGGGTTATGCTCAGTTTCAGCTAAGAGGCATGAAGAGAGCTGCCCTTAAGTCTTGGGAGTTGTGGAGGGAAGGTGAATAAATGGAGAAATGATTCCACTTTTTGCTTTCTGATGCTGCAGGCAGGAACTAAAGGTGCCTGAAACCCCCAGGTTCAGGTTTGGGTGTTCTTCATGTAGACAGTGGCAACTACAAAACACTTGATGGATGGGAAGAGAGGCTGAGGATGTATATTTTAGTTTCATCAGGGGCAGAGTTTTCAAGGGACAGATGGCTATAGATTCTATTTCTCTGATGGTACTTAAAGAAACGGCCACAGGAAAGATGGTCTGGGACCTCAGTGAAAGGGATCTGAAGACTAAAGGAGTTGTCTTGGTGTTAGGTCCTACTTTGGGGACTGAGAACATCCTCAGACTTCTTTAACCTCAGTTCTCCCCAGCTGCAAAATCAGAGTATTCCAATAGTGTGTGAGGAAGTGTCAGGCAAAAGAGACGAAGTATCTGCTTCATTCTGAGAGCAGCTTTGCCTGTCAATATTTACATTCCTTTGTCACAGTCCATACCAAATATTTGGGGCTAGTATTTCTTCAGTAAATATCAATACCAAATATTTGGTTGAAACCTCCCAGCATCCCAAATATTTGGTAAAACTCAATTCTACTGCCTGCAGGTCAGAACAGGCATAGTTAATATTTAGAAAAATCATCTCTTTCATTTATTTGGACATGAAAAAACAAGCAAGTTATCACTGTATTTTTAATTGAACTTGGTGCTTCATTTACTCCAAATTGCAACCCATCCTGGCATTTTAAAAACTGAATTATTATTATTATTTTTTTAATCAGATATTCACCCAATAAATTGTATCAGCACTTCGCCTGTGTGGGAATATTATCAGTTGGTTTTAGAATACAAGAAAAATTGAATATGAGATCATCAAGTCACCAAGGAGAACCTATTAATTGGATAGCCCTCTCCTGTTTTGCTATTTTCATGGGCTTTTTATTCTTTTTTCCATCTTGCTTCCATCTACCCAAGAAATATAGCCATGAAAGAATTCAGCCCCAAAACTTACAAGTGTGGTTTGGATATTTTTCCCTCTAAACTTCTACTATATGGAGCTCATGGCAATGGCTTCTGTTGATTTTTCCTGTGACAGAAGATTATGTGGTTTTAATGGAGTCTTAGTAAAATGGCCTTATTAAATGTCATTTAGAACCTCTTTCAAACTGGTATTGACCATGTGGAAGTGGGACCTTGTAGATAGCTTTGTGGTAGGAAACACAGATGTATATTTTAGTTTTCTCAGAGGCAGAGTTTTCAAACTGGTACAGAAACCCTTGGAAAATAATATCCATATAAAGGAACTAAAAATAGACCAGTTGCTATATTAACAACCAAAAAAAAAAAAGCTTCCAAGTCATTACCAACTATCACCATGTGTTAAAATACCATGTTGTTCCATAGCTGTTCCAATCAATACCCTGTTTATTTTCAAATAACCATGCACTAAGGATCATTTGGACATATATCCCATAAATACACATTACTTCATTATTGATTATTTCTTCCACTGCTGCATTATTAACATTGCACTAAGACAAGCAACCAAGAAGTAAGCAGTGGGACTTTATAGCAGCAGCAGTTGTAATGACTCTTATACAGTAATTGCTCTCCCAAAATATTTTTGGAGGGATGACCAGTTATTACAGGAATTATACCCGCAGGAATTATTTTTCTCTGTGCAGTAAAGTGGGAAGAAATACAATCTTTTCAATGAGCTGTGTCAGGAAATGTCCACAAGACAATTAAATGAGTTTTAACCCAAGGCTCTGCTCACTCACACATCTACGAGACTGTTGAATTGCAGTTCCAAAAACCAAAAAAAAGCCTCTTGTTTTAATCCCATAAATCCAATTTCTGCAGTTGCTCAGTAGCCTAGAAAAGAAACCAGCCAGCCAACAAAATCCTGAAAGCAGAACTGTTTGCTCTCTGTACTTTTGGTTGAGCACAGGGAGCTGTGCTCTGCTGGATCTGCAGTGCCAGCTTGATGCAACTCATGCAGGAGAATTTCCTCCTCTGGTCCTGAGGGATGACTGATGGCTTTCTCACCCAAGATGATCAACTCAGGGGCAATATTGAAGGCTGTGGTAGCTGCACATAGTTTGCATGTGAATCTGCATCAGTTTGAAAGCCATGAAGAAGTGCAGCAGTAGTACTTGAACATTGCTTGGTTGTTTTTTAAAAGCGTGGAGTGTGATCACCAGAAATAAAACCCTGAGTGTGTCCAGCTTTAGCATCTTCCACACTGAGTTTAGGGCTGGATCTTGAACCCTCTGATCCTGCTGGCAGGGAGAACCATAGAATATTTTTTGTTGGTAAAGACCTTTGAGATCATTGAGTCCAACCATTAACCCAGCACTGCCAAGGACACCACTGCCCCATGTCCCTCAGCATCTCCACGGCTTTGAGATCCCTTTAGGGACTCCACCATTGCCCTGGGCAGCCTGGGCCAGGGCCTGACAACCCTTTCCATGAAAACATTTTTCCCAATATCCAATCTAAATCTCCTTTGGGCAGCTTGGGGCCATTTCCTCTTGTTCTCCCACTTGTTATTTGGCAGAAGAGCCTGATCCCCCTCCTCTCTCCAGCCTCCTCTCAGGGAGTTGTAGAGAGTGAGCAGCTCTCCCCTCAGCCTCCTTCTCTCCAGGCTGAACAGTCCCAGTTCCTCCATCTGCTCCTCAGGATGCTCAGCATCCCCCAGCATGAGTTGCAAACCGTCACCCAACATCTTCATCTTCATGATGTTTAAGGTTATTTCACTGTCCCACCACTAAAGCCAGAGGCAATGATCACCTACAAACCTATTGACATCTGTCCCCAAAGCAATCATGCCCCATCTACCCACAGGTAGAGAGACTGTATAAAACTGCTGAGTTTGCAAAATACACTCCTGTGCATATAATCTTGATATATAGATTATCTACAGATTATGGGGATAATAAAAAATCTGTAAAGATATATGGATTGCATCTATATGCTCATGATGAAGAATGTCATGGCAATTAAGAATACCAGAAGCATTTATACTGTCCCTTCCTGGCATGCCCTGGCCCAGTGAGGTGGCTTGGGGAGGATGAAATCCATTTTGCATAAAGCAGTGTGAACTGCAACAAGTTGGTGGACAGGGGGTGCAAAGTGGGAAATTACTGAAGGAAGGGAAAGAAGATGGAGAGGGCAGAGGCCCACGTGCCAGCTGGTCTGCAGAGGGAGCAAACAGAAGGGATGGGTTCAAATCGTTGGATTTTAGATTTGGATTTAGATTCCCCCCTGAGGAAGGGGATAATGCAGGAGCCCCGGGTTGCCTGAGGCCAGGGTGGATGTCTTCACTGAAGGAGCTGCCATCAAGGTGATCTTCTGGGTAACTGTCATGCTTGCTTTATTTCCAGATCTTGTATTCATGCTCCTTCTGCCAATAAAAATCCCTGCTGGAATAGATAAGCTGAAGCCTGGTGTGTCATTTTGCCTGAGAATTCAACCCTCTCCTTCAAGCTCTGTCCTCCTGCAATACTTTATATCATTAAGAAATATTGCCTGAGCTCAGCCACTAAATCCTGGTATTAGCCACTGCAATTAAATCTAATAGGGAGGGGGAAAACGGGAGCTGGTGGGATTTGGTGGTGTGAGCTCCAGCTTGGGAGCCCAGCAGTGCTGGAGTGATGGTAAACACCTGCTCACCTCACCTCCCCAGGGTCATAAACTGTGACATTTGATGGATGAGGTATCTTAGAAATGCCTGCAATATAGCATAATCCTCCTTCAGTGATGTTTTTGTTAAATTTTGTTAACTGGGGTAACAAGGTGTGTTACAATGCTGGCCAGCCCAGGAAGGTGCTCGTGGTAACATCCTCCTGTGCTTAACTGCACAGTGCACAAGCAACAAGTTATAAACAGATATGCTTACAACCCCTGACTCATTCTGGTTTAAATTGCTTAAGAAAATGCTCAGAGTTTCTTGAAAGGAATTGTGGAATACCTTGAAGTGAGAGCATAAATCCCAACGCTGTCATCCTTTTCCTCCACGGGGTTATTAAACGAAGCATCCAAACTACAGCCAGGTTGGTGAGCTTCCAGGATTTTACTTCTCTGTCAGATGTACACTTTGTGACTTGTGCATTTCAAAACAAGGTCCTAAACATGTCAGCCATTAGCAGTGATGCTTAATGAGATTCGCAGATAGCCCCTTAACAGAAGATGTGGTCATTAAGTTAATTTAAATGATTGATCCCTACTGCAGCCTGTTAGACTTCTAGCTATTTGCATAGCAATAAAAATCTATCCACACAGGACAGTTCCGTATAGATATTCCCAACCTGAATAATGTCTGCTCTCATTTGTCTCCTCAGAAGGTTCTTTTGATTGCTACTTTTTGCCAGGTGCTTATCCTGGTGAACTAATAAGGAGATCTCACAGATGAGTGTCCTCTTCTGCAATGCAACCATGGGTTTGCTCACCTGCAGCACTATGAGCCTGGCTGGGAAGAATTCTTCCACTTGAGGATTTGAGGGGAAATTTTACTTATGTGGCATTAATGAAACTGGGATGTGGCCAAGATATTAACATCAGCACTCCACTTTTACACCTGCAAGCAGAGGGACACACAGCCAGCTCCAACCAGCCCAAGTCTCAGCAACGTCTCAGGCTGCATTACCCCAGGATTTGAGCTCCAGTCTTGCCTGTGTCAAGGTGAGTTGCTAAACTTGGTCCAACTTTGATCAGATCCTTGCATCTGAAATAAACCAAAGAGGCAAAACTCTGCCAAGTGATTTTGTTGGCAAATTTGTACTTTCTGGAAGATCTCAGTCCCTGGTGCATGGAGCTGCTGGGCCAAGTTGGCCCCAGCAGGAGGGGACACTGCAGGGTTGTGTAACACCCAGGCTGCCCCTATTGCCCCCAGCCCAAACAATTAATGCCTAATTAAAATTACTTCTCCTGAGCTGACCAAGAGCCATATGGATTAAAACAGATTTCTGAAGGCTAATCACACTACATCATTTCCCCAATTATTTTTTTTTAAATTAGATTATGTACCAGGAGATGGGATGTTTGAAGCAGCTACTAATGAGCAAATCATGCATAAAAACTTCTTTGCTGTGTTGGTGAGTGAATAAAATAAGGTTGCAGGCATGATGTTGTGTCCAAATAAACAAGAGAAACCAAAGAGAATCTGAGAGTAGCACCGATTTGCAAGCTGTAATTTGGGAAGCTTTAAAAGCTGTGAGAATGTTTTAGAGCCAGAAAATGTTTTAGAGTATGGTAGCAGCTATTTCCCTCCCTGGAATGGCTCTGGGAGGGCAACTACCAGTTCTGTTCATCAGGCTGAGAGCTGAAGCAAAGATGGTCAAGGAAAAAGGCGAGCTTGAAAAAAAGGTGAAAGATGGGGATGGGAGCAGAGCAGGGCAGCAGAAGGTGTAGAGGCTTGGGATTATTGACCTGTCTAAGTGAAGAAAGTTCCAGCAACTCAGGAAAACTTCCAGAGAGCAGCATCACTTCACCACATTTCATCCTTTATCATAGAATCACAGGAGAGTGGGGATTGGAAGAGACCTTTGGAGATCATCTAGCCCAACCTCTCAGCTAACGCAGCGTGACCTGGAGCAGGCTGCACAGGGGCAATTCTTTCCTTGGCACTGATAGGATAGAGGAACCCAGTGACCCGTGGAGAAAATTTATGGGAAAAAACAAAGCCCTTTGCAGTTCAGTGACCCAATCCTTAAAGGGAAGACCCAGGAAAAGCCAATCCTTGGCAAAACCAGACCCAGCAGACCTGAAGCTGTTGGGACACAGACTCCACAACAGCAGGAGGTCCCTGCTCAGAAGCAGGGCAGAGAGTTTTGTTTTACCAAGAAGTTGCATAACTTGCATCTGTCATGGGTACTTTTCCCTGTTCCTGAGAGGCTTAGTTAGGGCATGGCAAAGGAGATAACCAGGATCCCCTGCAAAAACAACCTTTCCATCCCATCAGGGAAGTCATTGTCTGGCACCTCTCAAATCTTCAAGCCAGCAAATGGAGCTTTCTAGCTTGGCAAGAAGAATATCAATGTGTAGCTTTGCATTATACACCATCTGCCTCTGAACTGAAACCTTCCTTGAAGGTTGTGACCATGCACTGGAGAGCTTGGCTCACCCAAATGACACTGGCCTCATTAAGGGAATGGAGCTGAGCCTGGAAATGATTTACACTGACACACCAAAGGGGTATTACCAGTCATACAACTCTCACTTGCGTCACTGTATTTCATGCTACAGTTATTTTTTTTAAGTGGTTGGTAAGAAGAGCTTGTCATCAATATTTCAAATTCATTTCTTCATGAAAATTTTATTGTGTGCTCTGGTGATTTTAATCTAACCTCGTCAGCAATCTGCTGATAGTCCCCAAAGCAGCAACAGAACCCCAAGTGACCAAAATTTTTCTGGTTTTCTTTGGGACTCCTTTAGCATTTAAAAACATTTTGCTTAGAAATCCAGATTTACCTGGTGCCTTGTCAGTGCTGTTACATGACACTCTGTATGTGTAAACAGAGTGTGCTTCAAAGAGCATGTAGCATTATTAATAGTTAATAAGAGAAATGGAAATAAAAGCTCCACGAGCTGATCTGGTAGCTAGGAAGCAAATTCTGAGCAAGGCTTTCCTATCTGGTGTCTGTCTTTCTGAGCTGATTCTCTTGCAGAGTTGTAAAAAAAAAACCAAAACAATCCAACCTATTTTTGTACTGACTGTCTATGTAATCTTCAAATAATGAGTATCAGGATGAAAACAAGTCGGAGTAGTATCCTGGAGCATTTTCACCCTCTCTCAGTAAGGACAGCAGTTTTGCTTGCTGAAGGGTGACAGGATCAGAGTCCTGATAAGCAGTTATCTGTGGAACTGAGAGCATGAAGCACTATTTATTCCCATTTTGGGTAACACAGTTATTAGCTGAGGAGATGCTGTGTTTAATTTATAATCCAGCTCACTGTGGGTGGTGGCTGCAGGCGACTGATCAGAGGGAACTTTTGGCTCAGCCAACCCCCCCCGAGTCACAGGACTTCTGTTCTTTCCCCCAGATCACAGCAGCTCCTTGAGGTCCCACTGGGAAGGGGTCCCCCAGCACTGGGCAGTATGCAAACATGTGGATAAATTACATTTTGGAAGCTGAATTTTCCACTGTGCTGCATGCCACGCACTCATTGCTGCTCAGTGAATGAGGCAAATGGAGAAGCTGGCTGGGTTCTGGTTGGGATTCAAGCAGAAGTCCTTGATCAAAGGACAAATACCTTTATATTTAGTGATTCCCTAATCATTGTCTTGAAAAGGTTTAACACCAGCACGTTGTCTTCAGTGATGGGGCATTTATCTGGCTGTCTATTTTGCTCTCTTCACATTAATGGCATGCTATGTTTTCTTCTACTCAATTAAGACAATTTTCAGAGAGACCATCTTATAAACAAATTAGGGTTATCTGGCTTGGAATTTAATATGGAGCATTGTTTAATCAATACTATTGATTGAAGAGATCTAAACCCACCTCTGGGATACTTTATCTTTGCCTTGAACACTTCTGAATGCTTCATCAGAGGTTGAAGTTCACAGCAGCCTCACAGCCTCCTGCACCATTAGCTGGGCACTTACTGAGTCAGGGCAAATTGCACTAAAAAAAACTTCAAGTAGGGCCATTGCTTTTCAATAAAATTGTGTGAAAAGGAGCTAGTGAATCTGTCATGCTTTCAGAAAGACTAGGGATCATGGAGAAAATTATGTCAGTGACAAGACACCTGCTCGTGTACTTTTAAATTCCATGAGATGCAGTTTAGCACCTCATAGAATTATCAGTTTGTTTGATTTAGAAGGGAAATTAAAGATAACCTAGCTCCAAACCCCCTGCCATGGACAGGGACACCTCCCACATCCCAGGTTGCTCCAAGCCCCATCCAACCTGGGCTGAGACACTGCCAGGGATGGGGCAGCCACAGCTTCTCTGGGAAACCTGGGCCAGGGGCTCAGCACCCTGATATCTCATCTAAATCTATCCTCTTCCAGTTTAATACTTCTGCCTCTCATTCTATGGCTACATACCCTTGCAAAAGTCCCTCTCCAGCTTTCTTGTAGAGCCCCTTCCCTTCATCCATCCACCCATTCACTGATGCATCCATCCACACTGATGCATCCATTCATGCACCCACCCACTCACCCATCCATCCATCCATCCATCCATCCTTACCCAAATAGCAAGTTGTGCATTATGTCTGATCTGAGAAGAGCTGTAAAGACAACAAGAAATTCAGATCATATGAAGATCTATGTAGATTCATATTCTGGATTAGATGCACTATTAATTTCTATTTCTTGTATATAATGCAATTTTTGAGTTATGAATCTCATTTGGGGTGCTTTGCTATAGGATTTTCAGGCTTGCCCTCATTACAAATAATGTTGAGATTACAGTAAATTAATTACTTTAGACAAATTTTTAATATATCCTCTAGCAAAGCTCCTCATTTCATCCATATGTGTGAATTTCCTAGCCAGGGAATATACATATATCTCTTATGCTTGGTTCCTAATGCAGACAACATTGGACTGCACAGACTTCTAATAAAAATCCTAATTACACTGCAGACCTAAAAGGAGGTAAAGCTAGCCTAGAGAAAGGGCAGAAAAAAGGAAAGAAAGTACTTCAAGAGCTACCAGATGGAAGAAAATAGCATCTTTGTCTCACTTACTAAAAAACTGCCACAAAATTGATGATAGGACTAACAATCTCACTACAGTTGTCTACCACCTCAACAGTAAATTCTGTAATCCTGGAAAAAATTTTAGTCATTCCTTGCTCTTGGGTAGGTTTAGAAAAATACTTATTTTGTCTGTACATCACTAGTCTCTTGCTTCTCGTTTATGTTAATAAATATGCACATTATGTAAGGGGAAAATGAGAGTTTATGGATACACTTCCTGCATTTCCAACATCTGGGTGTGAGGAAGAACTCTGCACTCAGGTTGTACTGAGACCCATTTCTGTCCTACAACAGTAATCATTTCAATATGATATTGATAACATACATTTTTGGATGGTTAATTAAGTTCAAATTTATCTGTGCCAAGATATCAAGCTGATAATTGATCTCCAGCTTTGTGCTGCAGCATTAATTAAGTTTTAGAAAAGCTTACAGATCAATTTACTTTAGTTAATGCAAATCTGCACCTATAACAACACAACTCAGATATTTATCACTCTGCTGTGATTCTCTTTTCATGCCTCAGCAATTCATGTTTACATCTGGTTTAAGTTCTTCTAATCTAGAATAAATCAGCATGAAAAAGCAGTTGATTTCTCATTTAGATTCTCAATTGCCTTTTATTATGAAGATAACATCCTTTGTCTGCTTTTAAATGGTAGAATTGTTAGGTTGAAAATAATGACCAAAAACCTTGTCACCCCACAGTTCTTGCAACTAATCTAAATTTTATCTGCCTTTAGAAAAGTAAAAGCAAATTATTTTTTTTCTACCTATGAAAAAGACAAAGTAACATTATTTAAATAAAGCATAACACTTGTATGTAGTATCACTTTTATGCATTCAGTTACAACTGTAAGGTTTAGAAGGTCTTTATTTTAAGCTCTGGGAACCAGACTGTGAGTCAGGATTTGGCAAGATGCTGCTGCTGCCCTGCTTTCCTGATCCTGCCTTTTCCAGGGGCTGTCCCCAGCTCAAACCCAGACTGACAAAGCACACAGTTCCCCCAGGGAAGAAGTTCCCTCTCCATGGCTGCCCCATCTCCCAGGGGCAAACATCCCTCTCCTGAAGATGCTCTGGTCTGTGCTATGAACAGTGGGGAGGATTGGGTAAAGTCTCTGACCCTGCTTGTGTTTCACCTATAGCCATGATTATTTTCTTGGTTCTAAGAGTAATGAATTCAAATGTGTCTCCCAGTTGATGTGGAAGCTCCTCCCTGTCAGGACCTGACTCAGCTTTACTCCTTCAGGTGTGGATGGAGAAAAAAAACCAGCTTGGGTCAAATCAAGCCAGTTGCAGCAGCATTTGGTTTATAATCATAGAATCATTGAATCATTTGGGTTGGAAAAAACCTTTAAGATCAACTTCAAGCAATACCCCAAAACTACCAAGTCCCCACTAAACTGTGTCCCTCACCACTACATCTGCAACCCCCATTTTTACCTAATAGTGCACTTTTCACAAGCCCTCATTTAAACACTTAGCAACATTTCTATAATAACAGAACTGCAGAATGGGAAAGAAACTACTTGTCACGAAACTTAGATCATCCTCAACTTTTATCTCTTATAAGTTGATATCTAGCACCATACAAGTGGGAAAAAAAAATCAGTTTGTAAAAACATCAACTGTATTTTTCATTATCTACACTGTGTTAAGCCTAAGAGGCATGATTTGTCACCTAGCTAATGGGGCAGGGTACTACAAATTAGCCAGATGAGATACAAGCCAGTAGAGCCACTTTTATCAGGAGGAGAGGAAATGACTGCAAAAATATTCCCCAAGTATTTAGATTCTGAGATTTGCACAGCATGCTATGCCCCTGCCAAACACATGCTGTGGAACTGTAGCATCCCCAGGACTGCAGTCACTGAAGCAGTGGAAAGAGTTAAAGGATTCTTTCTGAAGAAACTGGTGAATTTTTTTTACCATGTGGGTTTTGCCTTTTTTTTTTTTTTTCTTATTTGACCTTTGCTGAATATTTGAGGGTTTTTTTGTTTGGTTGTTTTTTTTTTTTTTACAGCCCACTCATCTAACACCCCATGTAAATTCTGCATTGTATTGATTTTGTTGGCTGTAGGAAAGACTGACCAAAGAGACAGAACAAAATGACACTCCTCCTGGCTTCTTACAACTTCCAGTGGTTCATGAGGGTCACAGGAAAATGCCATACCCCACCCTCCAAATGAGTGGTTGCTTGGGAACTGAAGAATCATTTTCAGATTGTTATTTACATCATGAGCTACTGTTCAAACAGCTCCATGGTTCTAAAGACAGACTGGCCAGACCAGCAAATTGTGACAATTTTAGTCTGGATGTCAGGAGTGTATCTTAATTGTGCCTCTTCACTTGTACCATCTGCTTATCTGTGCACTTCAATTAGCAGCACCAAGTCTCCATTCAAGAACTTCCCACTACCTGCAAAGAACCATGGCTAATGAGTCCTTTTTTTGTATCCATTTTGTGGAGTGGGTGAGAAAACAAGTTATTTTTACAGCCCTTGATTTCAGCTCCAGCAGGCAAGCTGCAATTTTTCTATCTCACCTGGAATTTGGGCTGGATATTCTTTCCCTAAGTTGCCCATCCACGGTGAGAGCAGCGGATCCCATTTCTATATCTGATGGGGTTTTTAGTGTGCAGTTTAAAGCTGGGAGTAAGGCAGCTAAAAGCAAAAATTTCCCTCTAGCTTCCTCTGGCTAGAATATCTAAGGCAGAGGACCCTCTTTGAAGCAAGAAAGTGTTTTTTTCAGCAGAGCGTGAAAGGCAGGAGGAGCCCAGGGACCCCCCGGACGCACCCTCCCCTCCTCCACAGCTGCTCCCAAAACAGGGAGCAGAGGGAAGAGCCCAAGCTGCTCACATTTATACCCAAAGAATCAGCAGAGAGACAATCCTTGCCCTTTCCTTCTCCTAAATGATATTTGTCCCTTCTTATTTTATAACCCAAAACATTCTGGGGTGCATTTTGCATGGAAAAGCTGTAAGACTTCGTTCTTTCCTTTGGCTTTTATTGATAATTTTATCCCTCTGGAACAAAGGATTAATTTATTTTCTCCTATTAATAGGCACATTTCTCCAGTGCTTGCACCATGCAGAAAACAGGCACCACAACGTTTGGGGGTTTTTTTGGTTGGTTTTTTTTTTTTTTTAATCTGCTTACTCAAGTACTGTGGTACAAAATAAGGCATTTTAGAAATATCTTTCAAAGTAGGTCAGGGCAGAACTACACAAGCAAGCAGCCCGTGTGTACCTTTCCAAAAATAAGTGATCGACTCAGATGTGTTGCTGAAGACCTCACTGGCCCTACCAGTGCATTTAGAGGAATGTTAATTAGGAATGTAAAATTAATTCTGTGGCTCAGCCTCCCGCTCAGGTGCTGCTGACAGCAGGGCCCTGACAGATGGGCAGTGGTGCAGCAGCAGCCACCATGGGAAAGGTGATAAAAGTTCAGACTGTTTTGTTCTCTGCTTCTAATTTGCCTCTTTTGCAGTTGTTTTGGATTATCTGTTTAAATATGGTCACAAAGTTGGACTTCTAGGAGAGATTCATCACCTTCCTTGCCCAGAAGAACACCAGATTGACAAAGCCACCAAGGGGATGCTGGAAGATTGCAATGAGATACTGAATAGGGTTGGGGGCTTTTAGGGTTTTTTTGTTGTTGTTGGTTGATTTGGTTTTTTGGTTTGTTTTTTGTCTGGTGAGTGTTTTTGTTTGTTTGTTTGTTTGTGGGTTTTTTGTGGTTTTTGATTGTTTTTTCTTTAGTGTTTGGTTTTTTTTTTTTCTTTTAAACTTCTGTTCTGAATGGTATTGGGCATTTTAAGATGCCCATCCATAGATTGGAGCCTGGATTTCTCTCTGCATCAGTTCCTTGCATATAAAATAGATTAATCACATTTAGTCATCTCACAGAAGCATTTTGAAAATGCATACATAAAGACTGTCAGATGCTCATATATCATTTAACAGGGAAATACTGGTACCTAAAATAAACATCTGAAAGCCTTCCTGTCCAAGGCAGACAAATACAAAGAACATTTTGCCACCCTAGCAATCAGCAAACATTTTGAGAGTAATCCTTTCCTTCAGAAACAAGCACCAAGCAGATCCACTGAGCTGGAGATGTGACTGGAAACCTGGAGTTACCAGAAGTCCAACCAAGTCAGCGGGCCCAGAGGCTGATCTTGCTCATTAATCCAGAATTTGGCATAGAAGGGATCAGAAAATTATATTTTCACTCTCATTTCTTCCAAGTCCATCTTCTCCCATTAACTACAGCCCTTAAAGCATTTCCAGCCAGGCAGACCCTGGGAATTAACCCCCCCAGATAAGGTGGTTTCCTGGCATTGCCACCCTGTTGCCAAGTTTCCTCATCATAGATGTGTTCCTAAAACTGTGTTCCCCAGGGCAGGGGACTCTGCCCTATCCTTTGCTTTCCTCTCCTTGTTTTTATTGTATTTTGTTTTGTTTTACCATTAAAATCTGTTCCTACTCTTGCAAGTTTTTCAAGTAAATCTCTCCTACACACTCAAAGCCAGAAAATAATCAATCAAGCTTCATTTATTATACATCTGTATATATATATATAATTAACTTAATCCCATGATTTTTGAGCCAGTAACTATTTTCTTGACCTGATCAGGGTTTTAATGGAATTGCTGCACTCATTGGATATTGGCTATGGCTTTACTGCAAGTGGGAGGAAAGGCAAGGGTCTGACCCTCATCTGCAGGGCCAAATATTTCAGTTAAATCTTTATTTCTGCACAAAAAAAAAGAGAATTTTGTGTCTGACAATGTATAGAGGTTTTGTGGGATGTGTACTAGCAGTTGGATTATAAGTGTTGGAGCAAAGGAAAGGACTTCAAGGTCCTGGAAGTCTCTGGGAGACTTTATTGGGCTGAACAGCTCTTTGGTGGAGTTGCTCTTATGTCTGGATGAGGACTAAGCCAATGACACCCTGATGATACTGTGGGCTCTGAAGAGGCTCTTTTACTATAAAGCATTTACTATAAAGTACATGTCATGAAATTCTGCTTTTATTTTTTTTTCCTTTGCCAAAATACCCTCTTCTAACTTTGACTTGAAATAAGAATAGAAATGTAATCCTCCAGATTTCCTTCAGACTTGCTTCTTTCAAAATAAAATTCTATAAATCCCCACCTTTAGAGAGTTAGATTCTCACCTTTAGATTTTTTTTTTTCTTTTCTTTCCTGGCAGATAAGGCAAAGTAACATTTTTGCCCAGAAAAAAAGCAGAGCCATCATTTCAATCCCATTTCTCAGCCCATGCTCTGTATTGCTCCATAGCCCTGTCAGACAAGGGATTAGCAAAGGGACTGCTACTCAGGGACTTGTGAAAAGTGCCCAGCATCCTCTTTACCTGAGGAGAAGATTGTCACTTTGCCTGTGGAGTGCCAAATTGAGATATTCAAGGAGTTTTTCTGAAAGATAGCCTTGCTGGGTCCCTGAAACTAAGTGTCCCAAATCGTTTTTCTTCCAGGAGTTTCACCTTTCCACATCAATTTCTACCATCCAGCAGAAGTAAAATATCTTCCCAGTAATTCCTGTGGCTGATGAATTAGGCCTGCCTTCCTCCCAAATCATGTTTCCATTAACCACAGATCTATCCTGACCTCTACATACCACTATGAAAATTACTTGAAACCTTGATTCTTTGACACTGAGGAGAAAATTTATGATGAGAGTAAAGCCTAAAGAAAGTTCACTTGTACATCACTGAGCAAGTCCCTTCCCAGTAAGGGTTCTTGCTCGCTTTCAAAGAGACACAGAAAGGTCTCAGAATGCCTGTCACTTTTCAGAATAACAGCATCAATATGCACGAAGGTTAATGTCTCACAAAGGACTCAGAATCTGCATATTACATTTATCAAAAGATTTGTAAATGAGCCATATAGGAGTCTACTACAATGCCTTGCATAATTTATTCCGTGTACAATAAAAAGCTGATCAGATTTCATGCATGTTTACTTTTTGAAAGATAACTGCTTGAGTGTTTGAACTAGCTCTGGAATACAAATCCAGTTCAAAGTAATGTGTTTATCTCCCTGACATTTTAATCTTGAAAACTTTCTGATTCTCATTGTTTTGACAAAGTGATTCTCCTTTGTGAGAATAATCTCTCCCAAACATGAGAGGACTTGCTTTGTTGGAGACATACAATATATCTGAAGGTTTATTAGATATGCAGAAGTGAAACAAAAGGCCCATAGTAGAAGCATTTATATTTTTGATATTTACTTGCTTTCTAGAACCTTAAAGGATAGGAAAGTTAATTAAATCTGAAGTGACATGTTGAAGTTTTAGAAATAGGGAAATACTTGTTCCATAAATATGCAACAATGTGCAGAGCCTCGTGCAACCTTTTGCTCTTGGAGCAAGAATCTTGACAAGTAAGAGGCTGTAAGCTTGGGCCCTTGTACACTCATTTCCTTCTCCAACATGGTAAACAGCTCCTAGTGCAAACTCTCACACATCATTACCTTAACTTAAGCATTATCTAAAAGAAAATGAAATTTGGATTTTTTTTTAAATTATAATTCAGGTTTTAACACAGCCCTGGCACCAGTTAGAGTGTGAGAAGCTTCTTCTTGTATCTAAATACTTGATTTCAACAGATTTCCTCCCACAACTCTGAATTTACTCTTACCTTTAGCTTCTTCTTCCCAGTTGCTACGTCCTCGTTCCCCAGTGCCTAGTGGGTGCAGACAAAACTTTTTCAGTTTGACTTTTCCTTTTTCAGTTACTTCCCACAAAACTGGTCCTCACCACATGGGCATCTCCAGAGTCTGTAGGACAGGGCTGTACCCCTGTTCCCTGAGCACACTTTCAGGCTTGTCTGATGCAGTCACAGCAGAGTTTCCCAAACCCTTCCCACTGGAGGGAATCCTGTTGCTCTGGGAAGCTCAGAGGAACAAACCCCTCTTTGTTTTCAGTTCAGGTGCTGAAAAGCTTTTTTTGGAGCTGTTGTAAACTTGCTCATTTAACCTCCCTGTCTGATTACTTTCAAAGCGTGAGATCAGGTTTGTGAGCCTGCTGTATCCAAAGCTCCAGAGACAGATTTTGGCATGCAGAAGCCTCCTCCCTGGCATTACACTGCCCTCCCAAGTCCTTCAGAGCCATCTTTCACCCCTGATTTGTGGGGCTGCTCCATCATCCCATGGTTATCAGGTATCTCCCCCCGCTCCCTTTTCAAAGCTGTGACCTTATTTCATGTTGAATGAGGCCCTGAAATGAAGTATTTCATTGCAAAGCAAGGAGCTGTGTTTTTCAGCCTCGAAACTCTATTTGAAAAGAATTCTTAAATGTCTTTTAGAGAGTCCCCCAGAGTACTGGAGTTTTGCAGAACTCTGCAAAAGCTTTTTTTCTCCCCAGATGACTGACAAGTGAGCGTGCATATAATAGATGTAGTGTCCTTATAGTTAGAAAAGACAAGATGTGCACTCGAGTAAGAAAAGAGTACATTTTAGTAAAATTATTCTGTGACAAGAGAGCCTCACGTGTAACAACACTGCACTAACAAATGCTGTTGTCTCTCGTGTGGTTTTGGGACAGCTGAATTCTTACAGACTCACAGAACTGTATCAGGAGATATTTCTAATGAAGTGCTCACAATAGCACAGCCTTTTGTTCTTATTTTACATTATCACTGATACTCCATCATCTTTCAAGAGGCTGTGTCTTCCTGCCAGTGTTGTACCAAAGAAAACAGCTACAGCTTCAACAGGTATAGAGCACAAAGTCCAAATGGATTGCAAATGAAAAAAAAAAAAAAAAAAAAAGAAAGACAAATGAAACCTTGGTAAATACTGCAAAATGATAAAATAGGTTTCTGAAAACCATTCATCTAGAGGAACTGAGATTTTGCTGCCTGCTCTAGGACATAAATTCTTCCTACCGGCTGCTGAAGCTGAATTCAAGGGGGGGTGATCCAAGACTTTTAGCTATTGGGTCTTTACAGGAGAACTCAGAGGCAAATCTGAGCAGATTCACTTAAGGAGGTGAAATAAAAATAAACAGACATCATTTAAAGTTCCTGGCAAAAAAATCTGAAAACTTCAAACAAAAAGCCAGTCCTTTTACTGCAGCAATCTAGAGACAGTCAGGGTTTCCCATGAGGTGGAACTGCCTTTCCTCAAAGACAGCATCTCCTCCAGATGGCTCATCTCACTCTCCTGTTGCAAATCTTACACCATCTTTTTTTTTTCAGGAGACGGGAAAGGGGAAGAGGAAAGGGTAAGGGAAGGGGAGGGGGAAGGGGAAGGGCAGGGAAGGGAAGGAAGATTTTTTTTCAGGGACAAGGACTTCATGAGGAGTAGAATGACCCTAGCACCCACAGAAACTATATAAAGATAATGCTGTCTCAGGAGACAAATTTATTTCTCATCCAAATTTAGATGGCCTATTAAGGTTTGAGGTTTCCTCCTCCAGGCTGCTTCAGGGGCAGCCCATCCTGGCTAGTTTACATTTCAACTTAGAACTTCCAGAAAATACAAGAGAGATGACACTGAACATGTATTATACACATTAAAAAAGAAAATCCTGTTGAAGCAGGCTCCCTGAAACACTTGCCTTTTATGTGAAAAAACTGCTACAACAGTGTTTTATTCTGGGAGACCAATTGCCTCTGTGTGAGTCAGAGGAGTTGAAGTCAGCGAAAACATTTGTGATAATACAATGAAGCAGCAGAGCAAGTTTTTCCACAATGAATGTATTCAGAACAGGCCTGTACACTTCCATCCAGCAGGCTCTGGCTATAGGCAGAGTGTGCTGCAAGATTTGAAGCAGGTGGATGTCTTGCTTTGAGATCAGGGTTGGGCTGTTTCAGACTATTTTCCACCCTAAAATTGAAAAGGGCCACACAAAAAATCAAACAAATACAACTGGACAGCAGGAAGGCATATGAATGGAGAAATCCCCTACTACCACCCCGTGAAATTATTTTAGTCAATGGTGTCAAAAGCCTGGGGATTTATAAATGTGGTTTCTGTAGTGATGGTGACTTGTGTCTGGTAGGACTTCCACAGCCTCTTCCCTTGGACTGAGCCTGGTAGACAGATTTGTTTCAAAAGGGTGTCCTGGAAAGGGTTTTCCTGCCCCTTGAGAGCAAATCAATCATCCTCTTAGCCCCTTCTTCTTCCACACTACATTACCAGGGCTGGCTACTCCGTGTGAAACTTTCCCTGCCAGCTGTGAAATGCAGCATTTTGTTCTGCAGCATCATGTCCTGGGTTTTGGGAGGTGTTTCCAGGCTCCACCCTTGTGTTCCAACTGTCTGAGGAAACCAGCCAAGTGCTAACCTTGTGCACAGAGCAGGGCAAAGATACCAAAACTATGATTTGTTTTGTTTCTTGAAGGAAGAGCCTTGTTAAATTAAAAATATTGCTTTCTTAAAGCACAACCCTGTCTGAGGGGCAACTGCAGCTTCAGCAGATCCAAAGCCATCATCATGTATCCCTCACCAAGATAAATCAAGGAATGCTTTGGGTTGGAAGGGACCTTCAAGACCATCTAGTTCCCTGCCATGGACAGAAACACATCCCAACAGCCCAGGTTGCTCCAAGCCCCATCCAACCTGGGCTGAGACACTTCAGCACAGCTTCCCTGGGCAGCCTGAGCCTCACAGCAAAGACTTGCTTCCCAGTGTCCAGCCTAAATCTGCCCTCTTTCAGCTTGAAGCTATTCCCCCTCATTCTATCACTCCATGCCCTAAGAGGAAGTCCCTCCTCAGTTTTCCTGTAGGTACAGAGTGGGATGGGGTCACTTGTTCCTCTGCATTTCTCCCTGCCACTAAGTCACCACTGATTTCTCCATGGCATGGATGCCAGGGGTGCCCAAGGGGCTCTGCTTTATTTTCTAGACCTCTTCCATCTGCACTGGATTAAAAAAAAGTCTTCCAAATCACCTAGCTCTCCCTGTGCAAGAAAAAAAGTTCCTCAATATACAATCACAGTAAAGCTGCAGTGGCTAGGGATTAATCTAGATTTTTTTCTCTTACAATGCAATAGAATTTGTAATATTTAATATGCATTTGAATAATGATTTTAATTTTTTTAAAAAAGCAAAATAACTCTCATATCTCTATGCCAGATATTTATGCCTCTGAATTCTTCATCTATTTTATAATGAGGTTAGCATTCACTGTTATGAAAGATCTTCCTCTGAAGGTTTTGCAGCATTTCTGTGCTTATCTGCAGGGGGCCACGAGGATCTCATAAAGCATTAAGAGGCAGGAAAATAGATTACTCAGAGTTCATGAAGTGATAACTTCGTTTCTTTTGAATTGCTGATCCCATGCAGGTTTTTTACTTGTACTTCATGGGTATAGTCAGGTATGCAGCTCCATATAGTTTGTCACCTTCTTGGAATCAGAGTCCTTGAGGCAGAACAGAAAATGCAACTAGTGGTGAGTGCTTTTTATGATGCCAAGGTCTCCTTCAACTGTAATTTAACTGCTGAATCAGCAAAAAGCCTCTTCAAGCCTCCCCAAAGCTGCCAGGAAACAATGGGTTCTTGCTTTTTGAAAAGAATCAGGATGTGAATTGGCACCTCCTGACACTGCCGTGCTCAGGGTGGGTGTTGCTACCCAAAACAGAGACAGGGAGAGAAGGGATAGGTAGCAATTTCCATGAGAGGGCATGAACTAACTCCTTGGTTTGCTGGAGTCTGCTCATGATTGAAATCCTGATGCATCAGCTGAGGAAAAATACAGGGTTCTTGTCTGATAACTGAATTGTGAGCAGTTGCAGTGTCTATGCTATCAGAAGTGGCTATCAGAAGAGTCACCTCCATGTTTTCTTGCTTGCATTTGCCTTTTTGAAGGGCAGAAATCCCTAAAACTTCTAATTCTTTTGGCATTTTGAATAGCAAGTGTGGAGATTTTATCCTCTGGAGAGGAGCAAACACAAATGATAAAACTACCAAAAGCTCTAAAACAAAGAAATAAGTAGAGCTCCACTCTTGCTGCACTCACATTAAGTTTCAAGTCAATTCAGTGTCACTCATTATCGTGTTTAGGATTTTTTCTAACATATTTCCTCAATATACTTCCCATCAAGCAATAGGAATCCTATCCTTTGCCTTGAAGGACTCTGCAGACCACTTGCAACCCCTCCCCAGCGTATCTCCTGTTTAGAATCTCTGACAAAATTCACCCTCTTGAAGCAATTTACAGCACATCACTAATCCCAGTAGGAAAAAACAACTCTGTGTGTTCCCTCAGCAAACAAAGGCCCCTCTGTGGCAGGGGAAGGAGTGAGAGATGCAGATGGGGTGGCAGAGGACCCCAGTCTCTTCAGGGCAGGCAGGGTTGGTACCATAGCTCATCTTGTTCTGCTTCTGGTCCCTGGGAAAACAATGACTGCAGAAATCCAGATACAGCTGCCCCCCAGTGCTTTTGTTTGCTTTGCATTACTCTTATGGCATCATGGGGTTTTTTTTTAGATTGATTATGGGGGTGAAGGAAAGGTGGTGGGAGGAGCAGTTAGGTCTTCAAGCTGGCTGCTTGCAAACCCACCTCGTTGGACAACCTGAGTTGTCCCATCAAAATGCCTCAGGAAATCCCAGAACTGGCCACAGACCCTCGGGTGGTAAAAAAAAAAAAAAAGGAATTGCTTTCAAGCCAAAACCAGCTCTAAATTTGACCTTGAAATTATTTAGTTCCTGTTAATGAACAAAAAACAAAAACAAAAAACCAAAACAAACCCATGATATTTTCTGTTTTTTTCATCCAACTTTTGGTTCAAAAAGGAGCTCTTTATTACCATGCATGGATTTGGTTTTATAAATTGTTTTAACCATTGCTGTTCTGGGTGTGTTTACAACATGCACACACATCCAGAGCATGTCAGGCAGAAGAGAGAAGGCAGAATGCCACTGCCCCCAGATCTGCACATATTCCACCTTAAAAGGGAGGATTAGTTATTAAAACTGTAATCCTACAATTAAATGTAGAAAAGGATAGATCTGACAGTGCAGAAAGCAGGAGCAGAACAAGGCCAAAGAGGGAAAGTAAGAATTGCAGTTGTCACCTCTTACACCAGTGAGAAAAGTGAGCCCTCAGCAGCCACCTCACCTCATGAAAAAGTATCTGTATGCATCCAAGTGAAATTTCCTTTCCCTGTAGACACAATCACTCCTGGGCTCACTTGAGCTTTCTGGACAGGCTCTGCCTCCTCCCCCTGCATTGCACTTTGCCCAGGATCAGTAATTTCCGTGACCTTTCCATTGGCATGGCTTTGGCTGTAGACACTTAACTTACTGCAAGAGTGATTTAGTTTAAGACTAATTTGGTTCTGTGTGTAGTAGCATTAATCACAATGACTTTATTTGTTATGGGCCAGGATAGAGTGATTCAATTCACTTTCATTTCATTGTAATGGAAAAATGAAATGAAACACCAACCTTCTAAATCGTTTTTATTTATGACGTTGGATGTTTTCCTATGTTGTAAAGTAATGTGGCACATTCAGGAAAGAAGAGGAAAAATTCCTCATATACATGGCCATTAGGAAATGGATCTTTTGATTCAGATGCCATGTCCTTGTAATTTTCAATATATTATAATTGGCACAAGGCTTTTTTGTTTTGTTTTTTTTTAGGTTGTGTTATGCCTTTCTATGTCCAGTTCACAGGGGAAGGTGACACTTAAAAAGTACTTTAAAAAAACCAACAATCCAACCTTTTTCTGCTTCCCCTGGACAATATATAATTGCCTGCCCTGCCTCCACCTTTGCATACACACTGGGTCTGTGCAAGGAGGCAAGAAACATCTCTCTACAGTTATTATTCCTCTAAATAAAATACTACCCAGCTGGCATTGTGTTTGAGTAGTTCTTAAAACACTACCTAAAACAGACTATCCACACAACGTTTAAAGCAAAGTTGTAAAGGGCAGTAAGGATAAAAATGCTAGAAGTGAATAATGCTGAGAAGAATAAGGGCCTCTGTGCCAGACTACCTTAAGGGACCTGATTGATATGGCAAAAGTGATAGACAAGATAGTATAAATATAGGGCTTAAACCTATTCATCAGATTAAAACATAACATGAGAAGCAGCACAGATCCATAGGCTGACAGAATAAGAACTAAAAGGGAGCTGTAGTTGGTCATCCTAGCAGGAAATTGGGCAACACCCATGGGCAGTTACTGAAAACTGAATTATTGAAGAACATGGAGCAGCAGAGCAATGCTGATCCCATGAGGCTTGTGCAGTGGCAATGCTGGGGACCTGACTGGGACAAACCTCCTGCTCTTAGGGGAAGTGTTGGCTCATGGGATAAAGAACCTCTTTTCCCCACCCAGAATATATGATTCGGGGCTACAGCTTGTGCTGTTGTACCAAGCCTTACTCTGAAATATCATCTCTCAGGGTTAGACCATCCGTGGAGCATCACTTTGCATTGTGAGGCCCCTGAACTGTCCTACCTGGAGGCTTCTCTCCATTATTTGCCCAAATTTCATCCTTCTGAGAGACCAAAAAATGAGGGAGCTGTTATGTGTAAAGTTTTGCCCCAGAGGAGAACCCAGACTTGGTCAAAACACCTCCAGGTTTCTCACCCAGAGGGTCAGGACCCAAACAGGGCACACAGAGGGGATATGGGGCTGGGGGCAGAGAGGTTGTGGAGCATCACAGGACTCTGCCTCCTGTGAGCATCAACTCCTGGGGTTTCCCCTCAGTGACCTGAACTGCTCCAGCAGCCTTCCTTCTCCACACAGTCCACACTGCAACAGATTTTTTGAAAGGTTTTTGCTTCTCTATTGTGTGGGAGTAGGTACATGGGTATATCAAGCAGCAGCACCTTTCTCTAATTCCCTGTAATTCCTATATTTAGCAGCTGGAACATCACTACGCATCAGAGGAGGGCTTTCTCCATGGGTTTTCTCCAAAATCTGTGTTGCCCCAGGTCAGAGCTGAGCCCTGAAGGGGAGGGGGCAGTTGGTTTGAAACCATCCCAGGTAAATCTCTGCCTCGACTTTCATTTGCTCTGGATCCAACTCCTGCTCTTGTCTCCCTTAAGTTATTTCTTAGAAATGGGTTGTGTATCGTGGTTTGAGAAATTAGCCAGTTTCCGAAATTCGGAACTGAAAAAACTTCTTTTTCTGTTCTTTAAACTCAAACCAATGCTTAACTCAGAGAAATAGTTAGCTAAGTAGTTTGAGAGTTAATTTCAGCCTCAACATATTAATATGTACTTCTGCTTGATCTAATCTCCTTTTACACCTTGCCTGAAGTCTGAATTCATGAAAATTGATTGAAATTATAAACAAAATAGAATTTTTTATCTGATTCATAGCTGACATCTACATCTCTTTACCATAAATTACTGTTGAGGCTGAGTTTAGTAAAGATTTAACAAAGACACTCCTAGGGATGGAAAGAATACTTGGAAATGTTTTAACCTTAAACAGAATTTTATCCTGTGCCACAATAGCTATGTTGGGAACAAAGGCATCCTTCTCTTGGATGGTCCAAGGATGCTTGCTTTGCCTTTGCTCCCACCAGTGGTGCCACAGCCCATCGTGGCCGTGGCCATGTAATGTCAGTGTCATCTGAAACAAAGCTGCTTTGGTCTCTCTTTGTTGAGAAAAATCTAATTCTGAAGAAAAATGAGGCAGTAGCTGACATCAGTGCTATTAAGAATAAGTGACTTGTCCCCCTACGTGTTGAGATCTCAAGCCAGGAAATACTTAAGCACCAAAAAAATCAATGAAGATTATTGATGTGCTGACAATTCACTGTATTCTACAACAGTAAATGAAGCACTGAAAATCCTACATTTTAATATACACAAAGGATCTATATCTGTCTTTTTTTCACTGCTCATGAAGCATGCAAAACATAAGAATAATGTGTGCCCATAATTGGGAAATGATAGAATACAGGCAGGTTAAGCAGACAGGCTTCATCTCCACTGTTATTTATACAAAAATAAAATGGAAACATAAACCCATGCATCACAGCAAACTTACTTTTCTTTTGGATAACAGATCATAAAATTATAGATTTATCAATACCCTCCAAGATATACCTCACTGAAGCAGCCATGGATTTAGACAGTAGGATCAATGGGCAATCAAAAGAAGGATCAGCATTTACACAGCTTTAAAAATACCTGTATTATATTAACAGCAGCAGGATGAAAAAGCAGATAAAGACCCAGGAAACTGATGAGGTTTTCTTTCCCATTGTAACTACAGCTTCAACATTTGCTTGAAGAGAATGAGGATCCCTTCAAGCACGAATTTAAAATCACTTAATTGGGCTGGTAAACTCTAACATCAGAAACCAGAAGTTCTTCTCCATTGGGAAAAATGGATAGAATTGGAGGCTGTTGTCCAAAGGAGATTTTTTATACTGCTTTCTGATTAAGGACCCTCCTAATTAATATAAAATACTTCTTAACACTTTTCTGTCACATTGCAACTTAATCATCATTTGGATCTATGCAATATTCAAGCCCTGAATCAGAGGAAAACAACTGAAATAGAAAAAAGATTGAGAGGACCAAGCCTACCTATTGATCTGTTGAAGATGAAGAAATTCAAAATATCATACAGAAAGAGGAAAGCATGCATGTATCTTCCTAGTCTGTCTCATATCAATTTCTTTAAGCATAATGTACTATCAGAGAATTATTTCTTCAAGCAGCTATACAGGACCCACCTTTCTTTACAAGCATATTCTGTTCCAAAACTTTCTTTTAAAATATTCCTTGTATCAAATAAAGTACTTAAAATACTTAAACAGTATGATTCCCAATAGTGACTTGAGAGTACACTGACTTTTTTTATTGGCAACATGCTTCACTTATTTCAACAGAGCTTCCTGCATGCAGGTGTGGAATTTGATTGTGAAAACCCAAAATAATAGGAAGAGCAATTATGTGCTAATGGTTATAGTCTGTGTAGTCTGTGACTGACTTCAGGTCTGCTGTCATCTCACCTTGGCCTTGGCTTCACCTTATTTCCTACTTCACAGGCTCCAGGTGCTAAAGAAATTAGTAGTCATTTTTTTTTCCTTTTTTTTTTTTTTCAAATAATCAACTTGTCCTTTCTTAGGTGTCCAAAACGGATTTATTTACAATCCATTTATTCTGTCTTTAGGGATTCCTTTTTTTTTTTTTTTTTTACCATGTCCATCCCCAGCAGCAGCAGCTAAGGGGTCCCTCTGACAAAGCTCAGGGAATGGAGCAGGACTGAGTAAATCTGTGGTGAAGGGATGGATGCTCACCTGCCAGCAGCCCAGGGAGAGGGGCAATCATTGCACAGGAAGGCCCACTATATAAACCACTTCTATAAACCACTTCTATTTTGGAATTTTTTCTTTTTTTTTGTGCTTCGTAAAGAATTAAAAGCTCGTTATGAAAATGAAAAATGAACACACACTTAATGACATTCTTTTTTCAGATAAGGCTCTACACCATCAGGGAGAGCACACAACACACAAAGTAGCACAGCAGCTCTTTGGCATCCTTGCCCAGAAATGGCAATCAGAGCTGTGTGATGACTATCTTCTCTGTATTGTCACTTCTCCTCAGAAAGGCAACAAGAAAAATACAGGAACTGATGAGGGGTACAGAGCAGCATCAACAGATCTGTGCTGATCCTGGGAAACCGGGCTGAGAAAGCTGCAAAAGGTTTACACACCAGGACAAGGTGGGGTTTTTAAACCACTTAGTGGAAAAAGTGTCTTGGTTGCCAGGGCCATCTGAGTACTCACCTGGTTCTTCTTCACACGTTGCTCAATGTGTTTACTTTGCCTACAGCATTTTCTCTGTCATAGCCTCTAATAATAATTGATTTTGACCTTTATTTAGTGCCAAAAATGGCCTTATCTGCAGTCTTCCTACTCTACTACAAACATTTCTGAAGCAATCACTTCTGTCATGCCTCATAAAAGCACACCTTAGCCAAGAGCAATGGATGTTCTCATCTATCCATAAAGATGTATTGTCAAGAAAAGAAGAAATTGAAGTTATCTATATACACTAAGCAGTGAAATGCAGTCTATCAGACAAGCTTCTAAAAGCCAGTCATGCATTCAGAATCTTCATGGGTCGTTTAATAATTAACTGGAATCTAAAAAGCTGGCTGATGGGTTTTTTTAGATCAGGAGCTTGTGCTTCTTATAGGCAGAGCTCAGTGTGTTTGTTTGCTTAGCAGTGCTTTAGCAGAGGAGTAAAATGCTTGAACACAACCCATATTCTTTGGTTCTTCCCTCTGCAAAGCAAAAGATCATTAGATCCTTCACAACCAAATTGTTTCAAAGGCAGAATTGAAGCTCAAGTGCCCGACGCTGGGTCTGGCAGTTTATTCGTGCAGAAGAATGACAACATGGCTATAAAAACTTGAGTTTGGGTACACCACAGGCTCACACTGCACTGACAGCAAAAACAGAAGACAGGGAATATGATGGAGAAGAATGAAGAATGAGCTAAGCTTATAAACTTAAGTATTTCCTAGTCAGGAAGGTGTGATCATGCTTTATCCCATCCATCACTTGACAAAAACGAGTGCACAGGTATTTACTGTAACTCAGGGGAGCTGGTGTGGCTGAAGAACAAATCCTGACAAGGCAATTATATCCTATTGGGAGTGAAAGAAGCAGTATTTGCATGATATCTTACACCCACCTCCAGAATTACACCTGAAAACCCAACCTGAGCCAGGACCAGCCACAGATTCCATCTGCAGAGACCTGGGGAAGGAATCAGAACTGGAACACTCTCACTTCACACTCACACCTGCTGAAAGTCACCACATAGAAATTTTATTCCCCCAAAGCTTCGTTTTCTTCAGCTAGCACTTTCCTGGTAAAATTGAAGCTCAGAGATCTGGTCTTAGAAACCTCATTTCTCTTTGTTGATGACAGCTTTCTCTGTTAGCATTTCATCTGTCTCAGCTCCTCACACATTTGAGTAACAGGATTTTAGGACAAAATATTTTCCACTCTTTTTGCAAAACTTGAAAAAAAAAAAAAAAGGCACAATCAAGAAAATTCTAACAAGTTAGTATTGGAGAGAACCTAACAACAAAAAACATTTTTGGAGCTTTGCCTCCATTTCTCTCCTCTCTGTGTCCTTGCAACAGGCTCCTCTGGCACATGTGGGAAGTCCCTGATGGTCTCTGGTGAAATATCTCCCTTTGATTATCATTTCTCCTGAATTTTCTCCTCTCATGACAACCAACATGAGTTCCTTGCTTAAGGAAATTAACTTATAGATTTTGGTAAAAAAATAGCATCTAGAGTGAAAAGAGATTTGAAATACAAGCATGCTATGTCACCTCATTCTTTAAATATGACTATTCCTATTCATTAAAAAAATATTGAATATCTTTAAAGAAAAAGAGCTCAGACAAAATTTTAAGCTAACTGATGACTTACATTTAAAAAATATTTATGATCACTGTGTGCTTAATCTGTGATCCACTTATATATCTATATGCCAAAAGTGACATCTGTGTTCCTGCATTTATCCCCAAGTTTCTGTTTCCTGATCCAGTGCCCTTCATCTCAAAGGGATCACATCATGTCTTGGTTTCCCAATTTCCTGTTTGTAGAAGCATTTAATTCCTTCAAGGGCACGGGAGTAGAAGTGAATGTTGTTGCTATGAACACTTCAGCAACCCATCCAGGAAACACCTTCCCCCTTCAAACACAGTGAGAGAGAACCAGCAGCCAGGTTTAAATAATTTTTTTTTCATATCAGCTTGGGTCCTTATCTCAGCTTCTGTCATCAATGAACTTTATTAGTGTGGTCAACTACCTCTGCTCCTCTCTGCTTGTCTGGGTATATATATGATGCTAAGCTTTATAGGTCACATAATTTACAATTTTTAGCATGTTCTTGGGATTTTGCCAAAGGGGAAAAAATCTACCATTCTGACACACATAAGTAGCATGGGTCTACATTGTAAGAAATCTTAATGGGTCAAATTTTCTCTTTTCCATATCTTTTATAAATTTTCCTTTGGGAAAATTCTTTGGGAAAATTTCCTTTGGGAAAATTCTAGCCAGAGTGCAACAGGACCCTGTGCTTTACCCACTGTCACCCATGTGCCAATGACCTGTGCTTCCTATGGACTGCACCCCTTGGTAATGATTGCCTCCTGAAAAAGGGCTGGAAATAGATTTCTGTCAAAATAAATCGTGGAGTGTGTGCTAGGGCAAGACGTGTGACAGTGAAATGTGATTTGAAAGTGTCAGGCTTGATGTGGAATGATAGAATGAGTGTGTGTTTTCTCAGGAGAGCATGTCAGAGCCATGGTTAAGGAAATGATGGACTGGATTTTGAAGAATTCTCATCCCTTCTTTTTAATCAATGTAGAAGGAAAAGCAAACTGCTTCTGGAGACTGATCCCTTCCCCAGGAGCTGTTTACATGAGAAAAACACATCAGGAATCAAATTCTAGGGGAACTTCTTATTCTGATGGGGATTTTTCTTTTAGTTTAGCAAGCAGGAAGAGCTATATATATATATATCATGCAGGAGTTATATAAATAGTGGTCAGAATGAAGAAGGGATGCCTTCAAAAGCCCATAATTGAATCTCACACATAATTGCATGCTCACTGAACCTCAGGCTCACACACTGCTCCCTTCCAGCTGTAAAAGAGTTCAGGCTCCCTCCCTCTGGCCCCAGGGACCCACAGCAGTCATGCATCACACACTCAAAACCAAAGAGCCCCTGCAAAGCTGCAAACAGAACCTTTGCCAGATGATCCATCACTTTGCTCCAGTTCTCCACCTTTTCTCTTGGAGTGCCATGTCCGATGCTCAGGCCAGCTGGGAAACCCAGCCCGGCTGCCTGGGGCAGAGTTGGTGCCACACTTCACAGTTTATTGTTTTCAGATATTCCCAATAAGTACAATGTCAGGAAATAACAGCTGCATGGGCAATGGGAGGTTATCAAGTGGCTCTGAGGTTTTCTCCTGCCAATAATCAGGTGAGAGACACTCTCTGCTCCCCCTCACTCCCAAGAGGAGATGAAAAAGGGGGATAAGGGAGAGAGGCTTTAAGGCTGGGAAACACCTGGATGCAGTACTACGAGTAACAAGAATGATGGTGAGTTACAGTCATGTACAAACCTGCAACCCCCCCTCCTCATCTGGTCATTACTTCCCAACCATAACAACCCCAAAGTGGACTCAGCAGCAGAAAGATACCCGAGCCCAAGGTCCTGGAGGCAGCCCACAGCATCCCTGGAGCAGCACACTCAGTCCTACTCATGGAGGCAGGAGAAGACAACCTGTCCTGGTGGACAAGGCTCTTTTCCATCAAGAAAACAGGATTCAGAAGCAGCAGAGGTGAGGAACACCAAACCCCTCCAACCAGAACCTCCATACAGCAGGTTTTGTCTGATGCTCTGGAATTCTCACCCTAGGGACACCTCCCACCAGACCAGGTTGCTCCAAGCCCCATCCAACCTGGGCTGGGACACTGGTGGGGAGGTGCAGCACTGCCCCACTTCCAGCAGCCACTTCCCAACTCAGCAAATATCCCACAGCAGTGTGGAAAGGCCCCGTGGGCAGAAGGGGACCCCAGTTCTCTGCCTTCCCCTCCTGCCAAGCCCACAGCACCACGTTCAGCCCTTCCCCTGCTGCAGGATGGGCACCTCCTGGCATGCAAACCTTCACCCCATGCAGCCAGGAAGGGAGCACCAAGTTGCACATCAGGTCCTTCTGAAGCAAAAATGCCATGAGAAGAAGTTGACTTTAAAAGACAGTTATCCAAAAGTTCAGATTTGTAACTTTGCTCCACTTTTCCGAGCAATGAAACAAAAAGAGTATTTTAAGGTTATATCATTTGATACCAGGGGAATAGACAGGATACAGAGCAAAAGTTATGATTTTTTTTTCTTTAGTGTCTCAGATAATGTGCTTTCATATTGCTGACAATTTTTGCAAGACTTTTCTTCCTTTGTTCTTGGGGATGGGCAAAGGAACCTCACATGGAAGGACTCCATCATCATCTTATCCTCCTTCCAGCTCTTTCTTTGTTTCATGGTCTCATTGTGTAACATACCTACTGCAAAATTAGTCTAGGGCTTCAGGCTGCCTCTCACTATTACAACACTTAGCAGACTGTGATAGAGCCTAATGTAGCTCATTTTAGGAGAAGTACTAAAAGGATTTTTTTTTTTTTTTTTTTGCCACATCCATTATCATTTTACTTTTGTGATAGCTGATAGGCACAGTGAAATTGTGACAGGACATTAAAATTAATACTTTTTTTCCTTTGTGCAGCCAATATTATGAGGTCTGGTTTAGGGGATCCTTCCCATTAGGCTTAGGAAATATAATCTGCATTGCTCTGTAAAATATCTCTGCTAACTCTGAGTGAAATATAGAAAAGTTATTTTAGCTTTTGTGCTGTAAAATAATTTTTAAACCCTCTAACGTCAGCCAAAGACAAGAATTGTCAGAGTTCCTACTCACACTTAAAAAGAACTGAAGCCTGATGACTTGAATACGTACATCAGATTTTCTGGCAATTTTATGGTTCATCTAACTTTAATTCAGTAGAATGTTAGTTCTCTGTTCCCTTCCCTGGAAATAGGAGGGGAAAAAAAACCAGAGTCACCTTAAACACCAAGGAAGGGGGAAATAAATACTTTATGTATGGCCTCTGTATTTGCTAAGAAATAAATTATTTCTTACATTTGAAGCTAAACTAAAAGCTGGGTGAGGGAGTGAAGTCGATAGGACTTGGACATTTCTTCTTTGCTTTATTTATTTCTACTTGTGTGTCTCCTATTTACAGCTCTTGTCTTTAAGCATTAACTCAGCTTCACCAAATGCCCAGGCTCTAGGAGAATTCCCAGAGGTTTCCAGTCCTGCAGCAAACCAAACCCCACCAGATCCCACCCAAGATCAGCAGCCAAAAATCTGCAATATTAGTCCCCAACCCCATTCCAGGGAGCATTCCTAGAACACTCCTGGTGCAGACCACAGAAAAGGTGCAATTCCCAGCAGGTTTATGCATCAGAGATGCAGGACCAGTCTTTTAAGATGGGTTTGGGATTTTTTTTTGTTTTGTTTTTTTATTTAATACATCCAATGGTTGATAGTCACTGTGTACAGGCTGGGAGGGTGCTGAATCTTCTGGCCAAAGCCATGGATCAGGTATGGAAGGAAGGAATTAGGGAGAAATCCCTGGTGCAAAGACCTTGGAGCTCAGAGCTTCTTGGCTGTTGGTCATCACAAAGTCACAGCAGCTGCTGTGGTCCCTCATGGTCAATATTTCTGTATTTAGGCAAGTCCTGGGTAAAATGGACTAATACACTCTCATTTTTATAGTTTTTCAGAAAAAAATTAAAAAAAAGTCTTACCACACATATATCTGCATGCAGAAGAGGAATAAAATTGTTTCATTGTTGAAGGAAAGTGAGAAACCAGTGGAAAGGAATGGAAGGGACAATTATAGGTAAGTTCAATAGATGCATATGTAATACTGAGATAGAGTAACACCACAGTGAGGAAAACAGTGGTTTTATGCCCCCCCTTTTCTTCTGAGATCTTGCCCATTGTTACAGTGGTTTATTGTTAACGTCAGATTTTGCCAGAAGAAATTCAATGAGGCTTTTGCAATGGTTGTATTCATAATACCTTTCTTTAGTTACAACCAAAAGATAAGACCTGATATTTCCAATGTGTATAGATTTGATTTAATGGGGTGGTTTGCTCTGAATTTGGTTTAGTGAAAGACAATAATGCATACAGAATAAATGTACAATCTGAGAATCACAGAAATACTTTGCAGTTTCACTGATCCCAATGTTTTGTTGCACATGAGCTGTACCCCTGAAGGAGATAAGGGATCCAAGTTTTCTGGGGTGCCAGCTTTAATGAACAAGTTTGTGGCTTTGAAAGGGAAAATGCTCTATAAGGCAGTAAAACTGCAAACTTTTCAGAAATGCTGATTGATTTTAGTGATCTGAGTTAGGCATCTGAAAGTAAAAAAAAAACAAAAAAAACTAAGCCAGGTTTTCCTCTCTTAATCCTCCCAAGTGAGGAGGGATATTCACAATAAATTAAAAAATGAAAAAAAAAAAGATACATATTGCTCTCCGTGTGATACCCAAAAACATCTGCCATCTCCTGGGGGCTTGAGGAGAAAGAGAAAAGAAGCTCATGAAATATAAAATTACCCTGGAATCCATACTAATGGCTTGAGCTTTTTTTTTTTATTTTTTTTCCAGTGGGCTGCACTGTACTCTTCACCCTGTGCTTTACACTGCTGCTCCGGCTCCCTGGCACTCAGAGAGAGCAAAGGAGTTGTGAAAAGACCCCTGGAAAAGCAGTTTTGTCATTTTTGGGGGAGTAAATCAGCAGGCAGGGTATGTCTGGAGCAATGATGGGGGCAGAGGTCTCACAGGGCTGGTGCTGCTACAGAGCTCCTCATGTGATGGAGAACCTCCCTGCAGGAGGGGCCCAGCAGTAATGTCCTTTTCAGTCTGGGATTCTTCTGTTGTTTCCCTCCCTCAGCATCTTCCAGTTTCCCACCAAGGCAGTTTGTGGATATGCTGCCTCACTTTCCCAGTTGGGAGGCTGATTTTTTTTTTTTTCTTTTTTTTCCAGTCATCTGGTACCTCTAGGGAAGCTCTTTCTGTCTGGAGGTTTAACCCAACCCAAGGGAAATTAAAAAGAATATAGGTTCTCCTCGTTTAATCTTATTTTACTGAACCATCCACAGATGTGGAGCTGTGTGTCCCACATAGCACATCCATCAGTCTGCTTGTGCTTGGATAAAGTTTGCCCTGAGGGATTCCCAGGAAATCTGCCTTAAAATTACTAAACCTGCCCTCAGCTGAAAGTATGTAGTTGGCCAGTTCCAAATCAGTCAGAAACTTCAGCTTCCTTCTTGTTTTGTTCCAATTTAGCTTAAGATAAAAAGGCCTTTTGAAACTGTTTAGATGAATTTTAAAATCCAATTGAAACTCTGCTCCTTTCCCTTGGGGCAAATCCTCTTCCACCCATGGGATGCCCAGGCAGGAGCAGCTCTTTCCCCCCTTGTTGGTGAGCAGGGCTCTGCATCCCCTCCTGCTCTTTTACTTTCTGCTCAGAATTGCTCAGCCTCACTTTTACATTGACCAAATCTGTGCTTCTCCACGGGAAAACTTTCCTCTGGCACACAGCCTGTTCACCAAAGGGAAATCTCATCCCATGGGAAAAGCAGAATGTAATGACTGTGGCAGGGTAACCAAGAAATTAAAAATCCTTACCTGAAACTCATCAAGAGCTGAAAAATGCTCTGATACTCTTTAAAGGGGGAAGAAGGAAATCCTTCAGCCTCTCCAAGGTGTAATCCTCTGAGAAATCCAGATTTGGATGAGGGGGGAGCTGGGTGTGGTTTTCCAATCGACCCTTTTGTTTGTCCCACTCTGGATGTTCTACATCCCCAAGAAGGTACCAGAGGAACCACAGCATAACCCATCAAGTAGGAGCTGTACCACTGTTGCCAAAAATATTCAGTGTGGGAAATGGAAGGTAGAAAAGCCAGAGAATTACAGGTGTCAGGTGTAGGAAGAGAATTTTCAGGAAACAGCACAATTTATCCTTGCTGAAACGTGATGGATTTGTGACTTAATTATAACTGACCAGGACATGGATGTCCATACCACAGGTCAAAGTGAGGCAATGCCACCAGATGGGAAAAGTCCAACTGACAGACTTTAGAAAGGCAAAGCCAAAATAATTTATGCCAGGGGAATGCTCTCCTTACATGCCCAAAAGTCACAGTTAAAATAATAACTTGGCCATGTCATCGAGCAGAAGCCAAATAAAAACCTGTTTATTATGCAATTGTGACAGAGAAGCAAACTACTGAAGTACCAATCCTAAAACTTCTTTTCTGAGCATATTCCTTTATGGATACTTTGTGATTAATTTGTTCACTCTTCAAAATGTATCTTTAACTTATTCAAACGTCAGAGGAACCACAGAAAATCCATCCACTGACCTAGTTTTATCTGTTCTCAAAACTGAAATTATACTTTCCCTGGAAAAAAAAAAAGATAAAAAGCAATTTACTCTTTCTTGAACTTAACCATATATAATAGATGATGCATTACGTGTAAATACCTTTTCATTTCCCCTCTAAGATCAGGAAGCCTGTCATGTTGGTGACAGGATACAGAACAAGATCTATAAGAACCTCACTGGCAAAATTGCCCTGAGGTTTCTTTCTTTTCAGCTGGAGCAGCTCTCTTTTCCTAAAACGAAAAAAAATAAAAAAAATAAAAAATAAAAAAAATAAAAATTTTAGCAGTTGTTTCCCATTCACTCACTCATGCTCTTTTGGGATGTATTTATTTATTTATTTAAGACTTCAAACCCATCAAGGCCAGTTCATGTGGGTCTCTGCTGAAATATCAACACAAGCAAACACAGATCTTTAGGCTTTTCAAAAGGATAACAAGGCAATTTATATGGAATAATAGTATTACAGACTTGGTTATATTGCTGAACTGGAAGGATAATATAGCTCCAGGGAAGAGATAAAATAGCCCTCTAATTCTCTGGAAAGATCCAGGGTTATCAGCTGGAATAAGGACAGGCTTTAACAACTGTGCCTGGTACCCCTCAAACCACGTAACGTAGGGGTGATGCTCAAAAAAACTGCTGACTTAGCAGTTTTCAGGGCAATTCCATTCCAGGCTTCTCCCACTGCTGGAAATTTGTCCTCTGCAGAAAGTTCCAGCAAACAATTTCATGATGTCCATAATGTGGGGGAATTTGGTACCAACAGAGCATCTCAAGCACCGCCCAAGACCAGTGACATGGATGAATTCTCCCTGACTCCACCAGCTGCACGTTGCCCATTGGCTGAGCTTGCTGGGGGATCTGTGAAACCAAATTGTAGGAATCTCCAGGTCAAGAGCATTTGTTATTTTCTTTGTGGGTAAAAGAGTTGCAGATGGATACAATAGGTGGCAACCCCCTTAAAAAATTGAAAGGAAACTGAGTCGGGCAAGCGTGCAAAATAGGTTCCTGGAACATCTGTGCATCAAATATATTTATAAAATCTGCTACAGTCAATCTTTTCCAGCTGAGTGTTCAGCAGTTAAAATGAATATCATATTACAGAAGCTGTCAGAGGAAAGGAGAGAAACATTGTCTTGTCTAACCAAAGGAAACATCAAGCCTTAAACAGGGAGCCTGGTGTCTCACACGGTTCCATCTCAAGATTTTAAAAAATTCACCAAAGCAGGATGTGTTCAGTGACATCAGCTGAACTCAGTTTACTGCCTTCTTTAACACATTAAATGGGTTAATACAAACTAAAGTGTTTTGTGCAACTACTGAGGATTTTATATGACTATGTTTTTATATCCACATGCACTTGGGTGATGTATCTCCATAGCATCCCAGGCTGGTTTGGGAGGAACCTTAAAGCTCATCCAGTGCCAACCCCCTGCCACGGGCAGGGACACCTCCCACAGCCCAGGTTGCTCCAAGCCCCATCCAGCCTGGGCTGAGACACTGCCAGGGATGGGGCAGCCACAGCTTCTCTGGGAAACCTGGGCCAGGGGCTCAGCACCCTCACAGCAAAGAATTTCTTTTTTATATCTAAGCTGAATCTACCTTCTTTCAGCTTGAAGCCATTGCTCCTCATCCATCACTCCATTCCCTTTTCCAAAGTCCCTCCCCAGCTTTCCTGGAGCCCCTTCAGGCACTGGAAGGTGCTCTAAGGTCTCCCTGGAGCCTTCTCTTCTCCAGGCTGAACAATCCCAGCTCTCAGCCTGGTTCCAGAGCAGAGCTGTTCCAGCTTCTTGGCCTCCTCTGGGCTCACTCCAACAGCTTCAGGTGTTGGGGGCTGCAGACCTGGACCCAGCTTTGCTGCAGGGGATCTCAGCAGAGCAGAGGAGAGGAGGAGAATCCCCTCCTGTGCCTGCTGTTCACGCTGTGTTTGCTGCAGCCCAAGCCAGGGTTGGTTTCTGGGCTTCCAGCATCCATTGCCAGCTCACATTGAGCTTCTCATCAACCAACACCCTCGGGTCCTTCTCCTCAGGGCTGTGTAATCTTGCTAATTATTAGCCTGAACAGGACTGATTGTGCTAGGGGATGGTGTGACAGAGTTCAGTGTCATCAGGATGCTGGAACGCCGATAAAAATATCTCTGCTCTTCTGCCCAGCAACTTCAGCTCTTCCTAGAGCACAAGTGGGCATGGGATGGGAGTCTGGAAGGGACCAGGAAAGTGAATCTCCTCATCTGTGTTCATCAGATTCTGGAACTCCACGAATTCAGCCAGGTCTTATGGACCTTCCCAAGGCAATCGTAGCCACGCTGATGAACGTTAATTGATGCATCTATAATTGTACCTAATTACTGACAGTGAATTATTTAGTCCAGCAAGAAGGAGCATAAGCAGAAGTAATGGGATTAAATTAAGACAGGGAAAAACTAGGTTGAATATAAGGGAAAATGCTCTGGCAGTGAGATTCATTAGGATGGGTCCCAAGGGAAATGTTGGGCACTGCTTTGCTTCAGACATCGAAAATTAAGTTAAACCCATATTCAGGAAATTACCTAGATCATTTGGCATGTCGTTGCTCTTCAGCAACTCAACTGCTGAGCAAGTTTTTGTAGGCAGTTCAGGTGCCAGCCAGTCCTACCAAGTGATGTCTCTGAAGAGATGATTGCCCCCAAAGCACTTCCATGAGAGCAGACCCTGTTCTTACTCAAAGTGAGTTGTACTTAAACTTCACTACAAAGCCAGTGACAGTGAACCTGTGATTAAGCAGTGCCTGAACACTCCCCAGGGTGGCAGTTAGGAGGCAGATACTTGTTTTCCCATTCTGGGATTCTAATTATCTCCTGTTCTCCCATGCAGAAACATGTGATGGCAGGACACCAGGAGGTAGGAGAAGCTTTTTAGAGAGGCATCCTTAATGCTTCCTCCTTCATCTCCTTTTAGCCCTTGTCCTACAAGGAGCTAACTGTAACAAGCCAGCAGTAGTAACTGGGAGCATAATGAGACTTATGCTGAGTGAACTTCCATCAGGACATGATTAATGGTGTTTGAAAGCCCTGTGAGTGGCAGAAAAGGTGAAGGAATCTGAACCAGAGAATGAAGACAGATCCTGCTTGTTACATTTTGTAATACCACCCCACGGCAGGCAGAGAAGTGTGAACCTTCACAGCTTTATTTGCTGCAAATCCTAAATTCAGCTCCTTTTAGAGCTGCCTCAAAACCTCATTGCAGTGACAGGATCTCAGAACAATAAGAAAAACCAAAAAACAAACCAAACAGCTCACACAGCCGCTGATCCTTGTGCCTTCTATTTATCTTCATCTGTTTATGTTTAACAGCCAATGAGTTTTATTTCAGCCTTTCCAGCTCTCAGCCTCAGCAGAAATCTCCTGTGCTTCTGGGGGAAAAGCTCAGGCAGTCCTGGCTGCTGGCAGAATATTTTCTGCTCCCAGGCTGCAGAGGAGGGGATGCCCACCCCGTGACCCACCCACGGTCCTCAGCACCATCAGCACCACCTCACCCCCTGCTCACCCTTCTATGTGTTTCTGGAGTTAAAGCAGAATACCTTGGACAGCTGGAGGTAAAGGAAAATTATCCAAATTTTGGAATGAGGAGGAGACTAAATAGGGAAGAAGACAAACTCAAAACCAGAAAAATAAACCCAAACAAAACTCACTGATTTTGTGTTCTGCAACACTGGTAGAAGCTTGGGTAAAAATAGGGAAGATATGTCCAGGACTTAAGCATTCACATAGCTACTTCTGCATAATAATTACCCATTATCCTCTGTTCCTCTAAAGGCATGGATATGACAGCAAGCAAAATAATGCTGAAACTTTTGCCTCACTGGTGTTTCAGAATATTTACCAAAAAAAGGAAAGGAAAAGGATCTTAATTCTCAGTACCCAGCTGGATTAGTTAACATTTCCTTATCCTGAGTCACTGACTCCTGCCTCTCATAAAGCAGAAATACAGCAAGGTGAGTCGTGAGTCAGTTTTTGAGAGAGATTCTGCATGGCTCTTAATTTATGAAGGAGACCAAGACTTTTCAAGGTCCAGAATGTGCTTACAGACATCAGCCACTCCAATCCTTTCATATCATTTCTCAGAACTTTTCCTGATCAATTACAAAGCTAATTTAAAGCTCCTTTTTATTTTTCCCCCTTTATTGATGATCCTTAGCACGTGTCAGCACACTCTCCCAATGACTCCCCAGTAACTAATTTTTCAGCTATCCTCACTGACGTTGCAAAGTTATGTGATTTACATCAATTTTCAGAGCTTATAATTCATTCTATCTTGCACAGCACCAAGTACTGTCCTGCCCCTCCTCCAGCCCTGATACAGACTATAATTTAATTGCAGATCCATGGGGTTGGATGCTCTTCTCAGCAGCTGGTTCTCTCCACCAAATGGCTTTGCCTTTTATCCTTGGTGGAGATGCAGCTCTGAACTATCATGCACAGATTCCCAATGGGCTGCACTGGGAAAGATGAGTGGAACATGAAAATCTTCAAAGGTATCTGCTTTCAGCTCTGGCGAGTTGCATCTCTCCTTTTCTGGCCCATTTTCTCTCACTCACTCTGTCAGTATTTTAATTCCCAGAACAGCAGAAACCTGGCCTCCTTCTGTGCTTTCCTGACCTTGGAGTAGGTTCTCCCATGGCTCATGTGGGCAAAAGCTACGCCAAAAACTAGGTACAAAGCTCATACATGACACACAGCAACCTGTGTTACCTACCAGCTCCAGGGAGGCACCTTCCCAAACACCACTTGTTTCTTTAATCCACAGTCCCAGCACGTTGGGATGATGGAATTCAACCAAAATTCAGGTTCCTGCAGGTTTTATTTCTGCTTTTGGTTCCCAGCCCAGTTCTTGAGACATGGAGGCTGACAGAAGGTGAGGAAGGGTATTTTATGGTGTTGCTTCCTCTGGCCAAGTGGGTGCAGTTCAATGCCACTGAAGTTTTTAGGAAGATTCCCACTGAATTCTCATGAAATTTTAGTTGTAACTATCCCCAAAACTTTTTTTAAAGGGCTGCTTCAATGCTAGGTGTGGTAGGGATGGGTTTCTCTGAACTGGGTGCTGGAACCTTGGCTCCCTCGGAGAGATTCCCACTGACCCCAGGGAAACCAAGATTGTCTCTCAGCTCTCCCAAAATCTATTCAGATAGACTCAATAAAGGACATTCATCCTTCTGACCTTTAAAAGAAGCAATGAGAACAGGCTTCAATTAATTACACAATTAGAGGAACAACAACCAAAGCTTTTAAGCCCTTTTTGATTTGCCCACCTGGTAAAAGCAGTGCTCAAATATTAAGAGTTACAAATATCTCTGTAATTTTACCTTGCTTGGTTTGCACAACCCTCAATGAAACAGTAAGAAGGTTTGCAAAGCATGATGCCATTCTGTGTCACACCTGTAGGATGTGGGAGGGAAACGAGGGATGTTTGCAGCTTGGAGAATTCTAAGACCACTAATTCCCTTGAAAATGAATGGATTTCTTTTTCTCATGACTCAGAATGTCACAAAACAGTATTATAAAATTATGCAGTCGTGCTCAATAAATAGTTGCAAGTAATTTAAAGCTATTTGAAAACAAATAATTACACCTTAAAAGAGGGCAGCCAGGATTTGAGTGACTTAATTTTCTAAGCTGATTACTAAAATTGTCTTTATTTTCACATTAATCTGAACAGGATTATGCCCTCACCCCTCTTTTCCTTTTCTCTGCTGCCTGCCATAAACCAGGGAATGCACTGGCATCCTAGGAACACCTTGCAGAAGAATCAATGCCATTTTTAAAGTCTGCAGTTTTTTAAAACCCAAGGAAGGGCTGCAGGAAGAGGCTGCGAGGGTGTAGGGACAGCCCTGGTGAGCTCCATGGACAACCAGCACAGTCTCTGTGGTTTTACTGCTTGATAGCACCAGAGCAGCCTGAGTTTTAACAAGCTCTGGTCCTCTCCTTTCAAGTCTGTCCTGAGAGAGTTTTTCAGGATCAGAAGGAAAAAATGAAAGTCTGCTTGCATAGTTCATAATCTGAGGCCTGAGATGGAACCCTAAGAGTGCTTTCCTCATTTTGAGCTTCAAATTAAATTAGCTGCTACTAGCACACAATAACTTCACCAGCCTAAAAGATGGGTGAGGAAAAATAACAGAACTGTGTGCAAAGTTGTAGTTTTTTTAAAATGTCATTAACCATCACTTCCCACCCCACCAGAAGGTCTCTGCTTTGAAGGATTTGTTTAATTGTCTTTCTTGTTCAAACCCTCGAGGGTGTAAATTCAAGCAGATTTTAGGGAAGAGCACCCCCAGAAAATCAGCAGCTTCTGGCAGAAAGTCAGTTCTCCTTGGGGTTTGAATCTCCAGACCTGTGCTTTCCCTAACTGTAGTTACTGCCTGATGGTTCCCACCAAAACATCCATCTGAGGGTTAATGGAGCAGAGGTGAGAAATGTCCTGTCCAGCAGTGCCACATGAGCATTATTGGGATTCCAGCTCCATCAGGCAAGCACCCTGTCAGCATTTAGAGAAATAATGAATTGAGCAGCAGAATGGCTATTGATTAGTGACACTTATTTCTGCTGAAATGAGAAGAGTCAGCAAAAGGCAGAGAGGGGGAAAGGCAGAGCTCAAGCAAAGCAAGTCAGAGCAGTCATCTGAACTTTTTTGGGGGGTTGATGAAGAGGAGCAGGGATAGCCAGAGATCCCCAGAGAAAGTCCAGCAGGGAGGAAAAATCAGTTTAACCTTTGTCATAGGGCAGGTGGCTCTCAGGGACTCTTGGTACCTTGCCCTCCATCCTACTTGGTGACCTTGCTACGTGTTCTGCTCAGCACCCCCAGGGGGACATTGTCCTTCCTGCCTTCCAGCACTTGTTTTATAAAACCCCAACCTACACCTTAGGTCTGGGATCCACCAGGTGCTTTTGCTTGCCAAGATTTTGGAGGAATGACCCGAATCCAGGAGAGTTAAAGAGGTGACTGGAATTGGAGACCCTTTTCTCCCCCCCAGAAGAGGGGAAGGATGAGTAGAGGAGTGACTGATGGAAGTGGAAACTTCTGATCCCAACCAGGAGTGAGGGAAGGATGCTCTGACCCCAAGGTGTGCTGAGGGAAGGAGGGAGCTTCTACCAGGATGAAAGAAAGAGCAGGAGGAATGCCAGAGATCCTTGTCTGTCCCTGGACTCTCCCCTTCTGCCTTTATTATATTTACCCATCTCAATTTTAATTTTGAAATCAGATTTCTATTTAGATAACACAAATTTTGCTGGTGAACTCCATGTCACAAAATGACATTATGATATCATGTGGTTATTCTCAATAAATATTTGCAAGTAATTCAAAGATATTATTCAAAAAGATAAACAATTATAGGGGAAAAGGATTTGAGTGACTTCATTTCCTGAGCTGATTACTAAAATTGACTTTATTTTCTCATTAATCTGGACATGATGAGAATCATGAAAATAAAATATTCTGGAGACTGTTAGATAAGATTTTTTGCTGTTTTAATTACAAATATCAAAGACAGAAAATACCATGGTCTAAAATTAAAAAAATATATTTTCCACGTTAGCATAAAATTTTTAAGTTTAAAAATTAAGATTTTATTAACCAAAAAATTGTTATTACATGGAAGTAGAAGCGTATGTTGCATGACTGCAATAAGATTACATGCTGAATTAAACACAAACTGCTGCAATATTGTAACCCTCTATTTATTTGTAAATTTTAATGTGCTCCCTAGTTACCATAATACAGAAAATCTTCCAAATGGGAAAAGCCCAAGGGGAGTGAAATAAAGAGGTCAAACTGGTGAGGATGCCTGTATGAGTTCCTTTGGTAAAAAAACCAGCAACTTACGGAATTTTTCCCTTTAATTCCCCAACTTCCCCATCATTTGGAGCCTCCTGGCCAAAGCTCTCTGCCTCATCCTTCATGGCACACATGGCAGAAGGCAGTGCTGGGGTCTTCTCAATGAAATGTCCCTGGAGAAAAAAATTTAAGTAATTCCAGTAAAGAAAACCTCTGGGAATGTGTCCAGGACAGCAGTATTTTTCAGCTGATGATAAAGGTTTTTCATTTTAAAGCTGCAACAGCTATACAATATTTTGGTACAAGCTTTGAAATAAGAGACATGGGCTCGTGCCAGTAACCCTGTGCCAGACCTTGTAATTCTTTCACAGCCATAGCACAGAAATGTTCAAGAAACTCAGCTATTTCCCCCAAAAGGTTGTCTTTGTGTGTGAGTCATAGCAATCTTTCACTTCAAAATTAATACTTCTGAGATCTTTGAAGTTACAGTTAATTTTCTACAGGGTCTTTATTAGGCATTTTTGGATGTACTTGCCAGTGGTGAGAGTCCTCATGGAATAAAGAGACATTATAGGAAATATTAAAAAAAAAAAGAAAAAAAAAGAAAAAAAAAAAAAAAGATAATACTTTTAGGATTAAATGAGCCAGACAACAAAAGAATAAGTCTGTTATCTTTGGAAAGAATCAAGTTGCTTTCTCAAACATCTAATCCCCTGTACTTCCTTGAAAAAGATATCAAGGCTAAAGCAAAGTCTTCTGATTTTTACACAAAAAGCAAAAAAATCCCATATTTTGCTAATAGGCACCTTGTGGCTTTTTGAGGCTAACAAAGACTCTGAAACAATTGGAATGCATTAGAGTTATGCATATTCATAAAGATACACTGAACAGATAACATAGCAAATGATTTAATTGAAAAATCAGCCAGTATGAATATTTTTTCCTGTGAATCACAGAAATGCGACAAGATCTGTTCATTAATATAATCTCATTTATTTGACATTATTCTTGTCATCTAATGTAATCTTCATACAAAGATTTTCTTTTTTTTTTTTTATTTTTAATGGAACGTTTCAAAAGAGTAAAGAGAAAAAAAATAGAAAGGGATGTCCCTGGAAAATGTGCAACAATGTAGATTGCATTAACTGCTACTATGAGAACAGAAATCTAATGAATGAGGGGAAAAAAAAGGAAACAGAATGCAGAGATCAAGGAAAAAGAAAATGGGAAGGGAAAAAACCCCAGAAGGTGCAGAGAGTGCCTAGCTGATGGAACACAGCTCTGAGCTTGGCAATCCCTAGATCCACCCTGGAGGTCAAACCTTCCACCAGCTTTTGGCCTTGACATTTTTTACCCTTACCCCAGACTTTTCTATCATTTTCTTTTACAGAGGAAGCAAATGAAGATCCTCAGTGTGGGTGAAGCAGCACAGCCCCGTGCACTGTCTGCAGCTTGGAAGTGTTGGTGTTTGGTACCAGTAGAAGGTCTGGATTGAAGAGTGAGGGATACAGCAAACCAAACCTCTCCTGAGCCCCTGGGAAATCCATGTGCCTGCACTGAATGGTTCTTTCTGCTGATTAGAAATGATGCTTGTGGAAATGTGGGTCATGGGACTGCTTCACCTGGGACTGAAGAGAATTACCATCTGTTCAGGAGGTTATTCTACGTGTTCTACTACTTTTTGTGTTGCATTTCCAGCTGCATTCAGTGGGTAAAAGGGGTGGCACCAGAACAGCTTTTCTGTAGGGAAGTAATTTTTTGTGAATCGAATGGAAATTTGATGGTATAGAAACACAAATGCCAACAAGAAAGGAGCTTGGGACAGATACCAAATCTGCACTGGAAACTCTTCATTATTTCATGTCCTGTTCTGTCTCTGGATCACTTGGTAGGGCAGAAGGATAGTATCTCAGATTAAGAAAAGCAACATAACTCTGCTGGTACTGGTATTAGCATCAGGCCCCAGTGCTGCTTGGTAACCTGAACTGGTGAGAAAGAAGGGCCAGGGTGGTGGAAGAGGAGGAAGATGTGCTGGCAAAACCCCAAAAGCAGCATTCCCAGGAATGGGAATGTCCTGAGCATTCCAGACAGCTGCTCAGGTGGATTGATCCTGCTCTCAAAGCCACAGATCTGCAAGCAGCAATATCTCTGGTCCAGCAGCAGGCTGCTCCATCACCTCTTCTGGGGCTGAAGCAATGGCAGTGCTGCTGTCAGACATATCCCCTGCTAATCAGCTCAAAAACAAGATGTAGGCATTTTAGGGGCATCCACAGGGGGATCCTGTAGACAAATGAAAAACTCCAGCAGTCTTCTGCAGGTTGTTCATGATCAGAAAACACACGTGTGTTAGGTGTAATTTAGACTGTGAGCTCCTGATAAAGCACCATCTGTGCTCATGATGCTGTATAAATAAAAAAATTTAAAAAAAAAAATAATAAAAAAGAGAAATAATGCCATCTAGCAAATGCTCAAGGCTGAAAACTCATTTAGTCCCAAATAATTTCAGTTATTATGACCACTGATATATAAATGTGAGATAAATTCCTATAAAGTCAGTTGTTAATAGGCACTATTAACTAAAATTTATATTAGTAACTCTAGATACTATTAACTGTGTGAACTGATAAAATAGGAAAGCCTAATTGGAAAATGGAGATTAACTTCATTAGAGAGAACATAATGATAGAACATGGCTTGTTTGACTTCTCTGAGTAACTCAGTGCTACAGCCAAGTTCTGGAATGAATGTGTTCTCCACAGGTCAGAGTCTGAGCATCCACATGGCTTACAGCAGGAGCTTTGGAAAGAAGCCCCTGGAATTCAGTGGAGAGAGACACACAGAAATCCCATTTTTAGTGCAACTGGAAGCTGGGAGGGAGTAAGGGGCAGAGGGATGGATGGATGGATGGATGGATGGATGGATGGATGGATGGGTGGATGGATGAATGGGTGGATGGGTGGATGGATGAGTGGATGAGTGGATGGATGGGTGGATGGATGGATGAATGGGTGGATGGATGGGTGGATGGTGGATGGGTGGATGGATGGGTGGATGGATGGATGGATGAGTGGATGGGTTGATGGTTGATATATTTTCAACTCATATGGGAAAGTAAGTCTACAAATAACCAAAGATTAATAAAAAAATGAAATCAAATCCCTTCACTACAGTCTGACAAACAGCATCCACTGAAAGCACTGAACATGCATGAACTTTAAGATTTATTTTACAAATATTTGTTAGTACAACTGATCAGTATACATAATTTTTCATGAATGTTTATTATGACACAATGTTCTTTTACAACACATATACAATGTGCAACAAACAAACTATGAGAGCTTTATGACTGCTCCCTGCAATGTCCCATTTATCACTAAGACTGAAGAGAAATAACCTGAAAAGAGATGCAGAGCTCTATCAGAATGAACAGGCAGAGGGAATATAATTATTTTTTTAAATTTTGTTATTTTCCCAAGGAAAAAAAATCAGGAGATGCTTACAGTATTTGTTCTGTCAATGACAAAATTCTCATAAAAGGAAACAGGATGACACAGGATAAACAATGGAGCTTTTTATTTCACAGTATTTTCAGTTCATTTAAATAGAATCTTGTAAAAATAGACTCTGTTTTTACCAGCCTAAAAACTGGTTTCAAGAAGGATTTCAAGAAGGATTTCAAGACTGCTGGAAAACTGCCTTCACAGTCCCAATGTTCAACCCTTTTACTTTCTTAATTTTCTGACTGTGACTCCTATTCACATTTTATACTCTCCCTCTGAGCCCACCATACATGAAACAGGATTAAAAACTGGCCTTTTGGAAGTCTGTTGGCTCTGTTTGAACAGAGGCTTCTCCAGGCTGTATGATCCTGTCCTTCAACATCTCAGCACAGTATTTCATCATCCAAAAGAAGGAGAGGGCACTTCCATAGAAATATAAAACCTTATTTTTAGCAAATTAGGAAAGTGTCCACTTTCCAGGGTCATTACTCACAACTGGGACAACACACTGCTCAGGGCTGGTGAGTATTTGCTCTAGAAATAAAAATGAAGAATATAAGATCATTAGAGGTCCTTCTGCTGTTTGATATCAAGTAATGAGGGAGTTGATTTTTTTCAAAGCACTATGAGGAGCAATATTCAGCTACATTGCTCAGCTCAGGCCTCAGCACTCGGGCTTACCAGCCCAGGTGGCCTCAGCTCTGAGCAGGTGGAGCTGGTTTAGACTCAGGAGAATCAGAAAAAACCTGAAGCAGCTGCCCCAACCCCATGTTTTGCCACTCACCTGTGACACCAGGGTGATAGACATGAATTCACTTGATTGAAATATTCTGGCTAAATTCTCTCCTTTCATACATAAGACATTCTCATGTGAAAGGGTTATTTCTATGAGTGTAATACTGATGGAAAGTTGTTTGCGTTTTTTGTTTGTTTGTTTTTTGTTTTTGTTTTTTTCTTACAGGGGAAAATATCTTTTTTTTCATTCAAAAAGTAGCCACTGCTTTCCACAGTTCAACCAGTTTGATCAGAAATGCAGGTGAATGTGACTTGCATGGTAGGGGTGGAGTCAAAGTTAATTTAATTTTAAAATAAACAAAGATCTTTGTGCTGTAGGAGGGGTGAATGACAGAGCTGGAGATTGCAGGTAGGAGACAAAATATAGGAAAAAATAAATACACAATAAGATGTGCTGTTTATCTGTAACCTTCCTAACAAGCAAACCAGAGCTGGGTGGGTGACAGAAGTGTCCATGTGGAGATTCCTGTCCATCAGCTGGTGGAGAGCTGCTCAGGCTCACTTTCTGCAATGGCAGAAGATGGTTTGGTTTCTACTCCCTGTGTGCATGAATTGTTAAAAATACCCAGATTTTTAAAAATATGAGGGTAATGAACAAGAAAACGTCCTTCTTCGTTGTGCTTCCCAGCATCCAGTCAGCAGGGAGGTGCTTGGTCAGAAAACTCTGTGGTCTCTGAGTTGCTGCTGCCCTGTCAGGAGCAAATGTGATGGTTTAATTAATGTTCTCCTGGGGAAGGAGCTGCCAAAGGTGACAGCCTTGCACAGGAGGAGGTGTTGGGCACTGAAGCCTCCAACACATCAGGGAAATGATTCTGCTCAATGGGTCAGGGCTAAATGGATGTAGAAGAGTTGTAGCAGGGGCTGGATCTCTGCTGCACAGAGATGCCTTCACCTCGAGAAGGCAGCAGGGACTGCAGGGGGCAAGGAAAGAATATTGGTGTCACTTGAATCCTCCTGTCTGCCAGGAAGTTAAATTGCTTCTGCAGAACCTTCCTTCAGCATGGTGTAGACAAACCCTAATGAAGCCCCTAACGTGGGGGACCTGGATGGCTTTCTCATCTTTATCTTTACTCCTTCCTCCATTCCTCAGCCAATTACTTGTACTCCTAATTGCATCTCTAGGTAATCCATTCTGATTCATTTGTCAAACACGATTTTGAGACACACCGTGTCAAATGCTTTACTAAATTCTAGAGGCTTTAATGTACTTCCTTCCTTTCTTCCCCCAAATTAGAATTTAATTTTTAAAAGTAATCATTTTTGCTTGGCATGATTTGTTCTTTACATACCCATGCAAGCTATGCTATTTTTTAAATTAAATACAACTGTGAACCTTCCATAACCTCAAATATTTTCTTTGAGGAAACGTGCCTTTTCAGTCAACAGCATTTGTCTTGAGAGTAAAAATACTTTATATCCTAGAAGATCCCCAGTGCTATTTCTACTTTTGTGCTTTTCTGGTGCAGTCCTATCACACAGCTCCTTTTGGAAGCCAAAAAGCAAAATGGCACATCATTATTACATACTTTGTAGATAGTTTTACATTTTTACTTGCCCAAGTATACACAGATGTCTACAGAGTGAGCTGAGGTTTGGTTTTTTGTCAGGAGTGAATGTCTGTTTCACTAGGTTAAATATGACACACTGGTTGCATAAATCCCTCCCCAGCAGAGATCTTCATACGTACATACACACATATTCATCCCACATAATTTTTTATTACTGGTGTAATTCCTGTGGTTACTGTTAGTACCTGCAGAGCTGCCTGGGCTGCAGACTGTGGAGTCTCCCCTGGCTGGCTGGGTCAGAAGGATGAGCACCATTAGGAGATGGTTTATTCCATCCTGACCCATCTGCATCAAATGGGATGAGTTCTTTCTGTAGCTACCTTCTCCCCTGGCCAAGAGCTCTCCTAGACGAGAAGCTTCAACCATGTTCCCACTCCTTACAAGTATAGAAGTTACCACCAAAATTATGCAATAAATAAAACCCAGTAATCTGACTTGCCCTTGCCAAACGTGAGGGCAACATTTAGTCTCACAATACTTTTTGTTTGCCTGAAATTACCTGCTGAAAGTGGAATAAAGGTGCATTTGACTCACCTTATTGTATCAGTGCAATACATAAATGTTTCCAGGATCAAACTTTAATAATTTCTTTTTGTCCTGAAATTTAAACATTAGCAAACAACTTGTCACTGAAGACATCTTTTTTTGGTAGTATCTCCAACTTGTGTCAAAATAACTTGCAGGAAACAGTAACAGCAATTTAAAAAATCCAAAGAAAGGGAAAAAAAAAAATCAGGCTATTTGTTATAATTCCTCTATGTTTGTAATGCAGAACAGAATCAATATTACATTGCAATGGAAGGCCTGGTAAGTCATTTCATATATACCAGTTCATATTTACTTACAATTACAATTCATGGGAGCACATTCCTGCAATCAAGAGACAGGGATGCACAGCATGAAAAAACATTTAGCATGGAGCAGACTGCATGAGTAATTGCCTGTCAGAGTGGCTTATTAAAGGGAAACTACAATTTTACAAGACAATTCTTGTATCTGCTTGTCTAATCTGCAGACAGAGAGCTATATAAATGCTACGAGTTCAAGAACATAGTATTTTTTTACGCTGAGGGGGAATTAAAAGTTCAGTTTTTAAAGGGGGGGGGGGGGGATAAAGGGAAAAGGGAAGAGCAGGTGTACCTGCTGGGGGCTGGAACCAAAAAAACCCTTTGAGAGCTGTACCTGGGGTGGGAATGCAACCCAAGAGGTTGTACCTTGTGTTGGGAGTGCAACCCCAGGAGCCCTCCAGAGCAGGGTATTGACTGGGACAACTGGGAGCCTTGTCAAACATCTTCCCTCTAAATGTTTTTCCAGGTTTGATATCTTCAACCAGCATTTCGTGTCCCAATTCCCCCCCAGGTTTCACCCAGCCCTCCCCAGCATCCCCACGGGTGGGGGGTTTGCAGAGGGCAGGGCAAGGGCTCTGTGTCCCTCTGGGAGGGATGGGCTCTGGATCTCTTCTGCAGGACCTGGAAGGACTCATTCTGCTTGATTCATCTCATGAATGGGTTTCACTTCCTCCTCTCTGGCTGGCCCAGAGACCAGGGTGACTGAAGGGAAAGAGAATTAAATCAAAACCAAAATAATGGTGGGGAGAAGAGTGTTAGGAGAATTCCCTTTAAAATAAAAAAACCAACATACCACAATAACAATAGGTGTTGCAAATGAACATTGGTATAACTTGGCTTCATGTACCTATTTCAGCTTTTATAAAGCATCTTAGCATTCCTTTTATGCTTTTGAGGTGGCTCAAGGGAGCAGATCCTGAAAGCAGGAGAAAATAACACTTCATTATTTATTTTTGAATGCACTTTAGTGCAAACAGAACATGACAGGCCTCAGGAACAGCACCTGAAGCAGTCTTCAAACCAGTAGCATTTTGGTCAGACTTGGCTCAATGCTTCTGCCTTGAGAGAGCTGAAGTCTGCAACCTGTTTGCCGGGGAGCTGGTTTGCAGCTACAGCCCACCAAAATCAACCTGAGTCTTTGCATTGATTTCTGGGAACTCAGGCCAGGGTAAAAAAAAGCTTTAAAAATGCTTCTCAGAAGCTTCTTACCCTTTCTTCTGATGCCAACTGCTGAGCCATGGCATGGGCTCTGCCTGGATGCTGAGATGCAGCAGCGTTGGGTTGGATTTTTCCACCATCAAATACACAGTCATTTTATATATAGTAACATCAGATGGAAACATCTCACAGTCATTGAAATAAAGCCTTTCCCCTTTTCCAAGTAATACACTCGATAAAGTTTCACTTGAAAAAAAAAAAAAAAAAGACCAACCCCTTATAATTTTTTATGTAATGATCTGAGTGAACTTGTAGTACTGGTTCTCTCTGAGAACAGTCAGACTCCAGGAATATATGGCTTGGTCCAGAAAAATTATTATCTGCTTTGAATATTACAAAAGCGATATAGTTTCCAGAAAAGGTTGTAAACAAATTATTGAAACTTTCTGTTCCAGGAAATGCATTAAAAACAAAGGAAAAAAAAAAAAAAAAAAGTTGGCCAGAGAGAAAACTGTCTAGACAAAGCTTTCATTACATGATTTAACAATCCCTTGCAAGTGCTGCTTAAAGACAAAATTGGATCCTTGTCCAGAATATTAATATTTTTATTGCAGTTTATGGAAATATATGTATTTTATAGACACACATACATATTTATCTACAGATAATATGCAGAACGCTCAAAATGGTCTGGAAAATGGTTCATTTTATCAGCATTTCTCTCTCTATCAAATAAGTAAATCATCAGTTTTCAGGCAGAGGCTTCTGATTTCCTCCTTTTCAGCCAAGGATGTCTGTATTTCCATTTCAACCACTGTCTGTGCATGTTTGTGAGCAGTTTCCATGGGTGACACAAACAGCTTACGATGATAGAATGAGGAGCAGTGCTCACAACTTTCTATTTCCAAACAACTCCCCATAAATAGTTTGCAAGTTGACGTTTTGGCACAGGCAGAGCAAGCTCAGGAATAGAGAAACCAGCTTTATTGTATTTGACTCATCTCAGTGCAGCATCCTCGTGAAAATAAAAAAATTGACATTTTTTCCACCATGGCAGGAGAGATTTTTGAGATGCTTTTCGAAGGCAGACAAAAGGAAGGCACTGAGAATGAGATCAGCTCTTCTCTTTTTTTCTGGGTGTAGCAATGCCCTGTTTAATGTTTGCTATCCAGCTGCTGTATAATTGCAAAATAGCTCCATGCTCAGTATGGAAAATTCAACTTGCCTTTGACCTGAGCCCCGTGCAAACCATAGGCAGTATCTGTATCTGTCTTCACTTCTCCAGGATGCTGCATTGCACACGTTTAGAAAGAAAATTAGGTTTGTTTCTGGAAGAAATATTTGTGCCTAAGGAGATTCAGAATTGTTGTGGTGAACCTGGTCACAAGCTGCTTTCTATTCATCACTTAATATTGACTGCTCATGCCCAAAAGGAGACTACATCAGGATTACCCAACATTAATGTGATTAATATAGACAAGAAAAAAATATCAAAGCTGAGGTAGTGGGAGCTGGTAAACTTGTGGGATTTATATGGGTAGAAGAGCTTAAACAAGCCTTCATTGCTAAGAATTCTGACTGTGCCAAAATAGGAAAAATAAAAGAAGAGGTTGGCACATATAGAAGATCAAGAGCAAGTGGCTGAGTTCTGAGCTTGTGAGTTCTTAGCTTGCTGTATGTTCCCAGGTTAATAAATAATACTTCATTTTGGAGAAGTTGTTTTGAGCTACTTCAGTCAATTGTCAGGTGCAAGACTCAATAGAAGTGTTTGATTTTTCCAAATAGAACTGGACCTGCCATAGAACACTGCTGGGAAGTGTGGAGCTACCATCCCATCATCTGCTTTCAGCGTGGCTGAGCTGCTGACCCAACGTGGCTTTTGGAGGACACAGGTCAGTGAGGACTTGGCAGGGCTGCTTACAGGTTGGACTTGATGACCTTAAAGGTCTTTTCCAACCCAAATCAATCTGTAATATCAGGTATTTACCTGCAATTCTTCCATCCTAAGCCAGGAGAAATATCCAAAGCCTTTATTCTTCGGTACATCTGAAAAAACCTTTTAAAAGACTATTTAAACCACCAATCCTGCCACTTTTTCAGCGTGGAAGGAAAGCTCCCAGTCCATGTGGGGAGAAATCCATTTAGCCACCTCTTTTTAATGCCATGCCAGGGGGACAGGACCACTTGCCCCTGGACCAGGAGTCTCAGCACTGCACAGTTCCCCAGGTGCTTGGCAGTAGCTGCTGGGAAAGGGTTTGCAGATTGGTTTAGACTTGAGCTGGTGTCCAAAGCCACAGCAGCTTCTTGCACCACACACAGTCTCCTGGGCATCCTTGCATCCCCTTGCAACTCATTCTTGTAAGGGCTCAAATGGCTATAGAATTCAGAGAAAAAGTTAATGGGAATATATTTTGTAGTGGTGTTTTTGTGGGTTTTTTTGGTTTTGTTTTTGTTTTTTTGGTTTTTGTTTGTTTGGTTTTCTGTTTGTTTGTTTGTTTGTTTTTAATACGTGCAGGTTGTTTCTGTGAATCCTGCCTGGTTTTTTTTCTTCTTGCAAAATCCCTTTCATCATTGCTCGGGGTTTGAGTTCTTCAGATGTCAGTACCTAGTGTCTCAGCCCTTGTCACAGGTGCTAGCACACCCTGTTCCTTCATTGCCATTTCTCACTGTCACAGCACTCATCAGAAGATGAGAGGGACCACTGTCTGCAGCCCCAGGAAATCATAAAACCTAACCCTGCCCTGGCTAATGTGGCACTTTTGGCCTTTGGAAAATCCCATCAAGAGGTGATGGGAGCACTCTGGTACTCTGAGTTTCTCACTTTTTGAATGCCTGTCACCTTTTCAAAAGCTGCCCTCAGCCCAGCTGCCCCTTGGGTGCTGATGGCATCAAGGACACCTTTCTGTCCCACGAGAGAGAGTTAATATTTGTTCAGTGCTTTCCAAATCCTAAGTGCTACAGAAGTGCCAAGTGTTAGGAACAGGAATAATCCAGGTTTTCATCTGGAGCTGGTACTCTTCTATCCGATCATTATCTAGATTATAATAAACAATGATTTTACCAGCATATAGTCCCAGGAAATATGTTTCCCGCTCTTCTTGGAAAATTATCTGCATTTTTAGTACAAGACTTGAACATAAAGTGTCAGATGTAAAACAGAGATCTGCTGGAGTTTACAGTTAAACTAAACTGGTCTCTGGGAATGATTCTTCCCTAATGTCTCACATGGACCCTTTGTTTTGTCAGTTTTCAGGTTGCCAAAGAGTATAGAAATGGAGCTAATAGTCTCATTTTGAGTCGAAATATCAAATACATAAAAAATGTACAGATAAACACTAAACAGAAAAAAAGCCCCACATAGTAACTTATGCTGTTGGCTATTTAAAAGTATTGCAGAGGATCAGGTGTTCACTAAACAACAGTAAATGATATGGTAGCTTATATTTTGGAGTAATTTTTACTACCTCTTCCCTTAGGAATAAATATTCCAGCTGGGAATAAATAAGTATAGCCAGACTGGGTGACATCTTGGGCTGCAGTGAAGTTGGAGAAACCTGAAACTGCCAACACCATCTCCTAGGTAGTGCAGCTGCCTCAGTCCTGCAGGAATAAACATCCTCCTCCAGCAGGGTAAATACACTGCTCCAACTCCTCCTGCTCCAAGGAGACTACAAGTGCTGGGAATTAAAAAGTGCCATGCCTCTCCACCCCCCCTTAGCAAACCAACTTCTCCACTTAACTAGTTATTAGCCAAAGTCCCAGGTAAATACTGCCAACCAACTAAACAGACTGCCTAAGGTGATGTGATGCTTTTGACAGACCAAGATGTACCATTCATGTAAATGGTTTTGTGCAGAGCCCACAGGGATAGACACCCATGAGAAAATCTCGTTGAACTTTTTCTTGGAAGAATTAAAAACCTTACACTTTGGCATGATAAGGAAACACATTTTCCCCTTGGGTAGAAGTGAAGCCTTTTATGTTTACTGGAACTCATCTGATTTTTGTTGTGGCTTTTTTTTTTTTTTTTTTTTAATTCTAGAACACAGGATGGGTAACCAGGGTATAACTAACCCATATCTCTGATAACCACATCCTTCCTAAAACACATCACTTGGGAAACCTGTGTGTATTTATACAGAGGAAGGAGATGTTCAGACATTTGCATTTAAACATCAAACCCCCTGAAGTCTTGCTCACTGTCTGACTTCCAGTATCATATAGCAAGAACAGTCACAAGTATTTCTGAAGAAACATAACTCCTGAAACAATCCCTTTTGCTACATAAAACCACACACTGTTTTTTAGGCTAAACCATGCACACTCTCATAAAAAATTACTTAATAAGTTATCCTTTCTGAATCTAGAAATAATTGATCTGAAAGATCCTACCCAAGTGCAATGAATGCAGATGTCACAGCAGCTTCACAGCACTATACAAATGTCATTCTACTGCAAGAAAAGCTCAAGACACACCCATATATGATCAAAATGCTTCTATAAATACAAAAGGAAGATGAAGGATTACTGAGAATATTCCAAAAACACATGGGCAAAGCCTGGAAGAGCCCAAAACTTCCCTCCAGCTATTGTTGAAATTCAGCCCTGGTTTGTAAATGCCACACCTTGGCTCACTGAAGCCAATAGGAACGTCAAAGGAAATTCAATTTTCACTTCTTAATTCTCCCTGAAAACTCTTCATGCTCATCTGCAAGAGGTCTCCAAGGTAATCATGCATTTTGCAGGTATACTCTTAATTTTATTTCCATTCTGAGGAAGAGAGATATGTTGTAAAAAAAATAGTAATTTGTGAAAAATGTCTTTCCATCAGGTACAAAAATGTCTTTGTGTACACACAAACATTGAACACAGGCAGCCATTCATCATAGGAATGATCCAGAGCACAGAAGTCATTCGTCCTAAATGAAAATTGTATAGTGAAAATAGATTCTGAGTATCTGGAATGAAAGCAATAACATTTCCAACAGAATATCTTTAATAGAACTAGAAAAGCAAACCAGTTATTTATTATATGGTTTTATAGGTCCTTCACATCACCTCCTGGGAGGAATATTTCCAAGAGGAATTTGCAGCATGTGTGTAGAATAAGTACTTACATGTCTTGACTGAAAATATTTACCTACAAGGCCTGACGATGTAAAACAATTATTACCAAACCTGTGATATTTAACCGAGCTGGAACAAATATTCCTCTCGTGTAGTCGTACACAATAGGTGTGAAATACAACTTGATTGTATCTGTACGTTTATAGAGTATTTCATTTATTGAAAATATATTTCATGCCGGGTACCGGTTCTCGTTTCATTCATCCTCTCCAAAAGATATTCTTAATCTCTCTGGCAAGAATTTCAAATATCATTCACAGCCAACCCATGCATTTGGATTTCCTGCAGTTACTGGTACGAAAAGGAACGTTTCTTTTTGCTCCAAGAGAATTGCCTGCTATTCAGTGTGATGCATTTGAAAATAAGGTGAGAATCCAAAGAGCTGACACACTCACGTGATAAAACTTCCAGGTTTGATGCAATGAAGCATTTTGCAGTTTCCTCTTCCTAAATGAAAAACATATATGCACACTGTGAGGAAATATATTACACCCAACTATGTAAACTGTGTCAGCTTGAACATCTCAGAGTTTAATGAAAACTATTTCTCAGGAGGATGCTTTATAATATTTTTGCTGGGGAAAAAGAAAAATCTTTTATTTTCTCAATATTGCAGTCCTACTCCATTATCATTTTTATCTCTAGCTCCAAAAACCCAGCACTAGGATATTTATGCACTGTGAATCAGGAGGAGTATTTTTTACTGCCTATCAACATTTTAATGCTCTATTTGTAACTTGTTTTCATTAAAATGAAAATGTGGAAAGTAATAAAATGAATATAGACCCCCAGTGGTATCTGTGGGGCTTTATATAGTTCCTGGGATTACTTGTGTTGTTTCTGTTATAGATGGTGATCAGACAACAGGACAAACCTCTTTTTCCACTGACGTCAAAGTAGATTTTGCTATTGTAATACAGATGTGTCTTTAATATGTAGGAGCTTTAAGTAATTCTTTAGTTTTCATATTATTGAACCTTGTACTTCCTGCCCTAGGAGTGCACTTAATCCTACCTATATGTAATTCCCATTTAATGCAGATATACGTGGAAACAGAGAGGAAGAAATGGCAATTTGTAGAAGAATTTAATCATTAGTTAACAACTGAAGACAGGTTATCAGCCATCTATTTCTCATGAAGGAAATGTGGTTCTTTAGCCCCCTTCAAAACAGAAACAAATAGCACAGTTTGAGTGCCAGATTTGAACCTGGAGGCCCAGAAAGGAAAGAATATGGCAATAGCTCTGTTTATTTGCTAGCTACACCTACCTGCAGGTCTCAGTGACCACCCCAGTGCTGCTTTGTACCCCCAGTCCACACCTTGTATCTGCAAAGCTGCCCCGGTGTTCACAGAGCAATCCTTGGTTATCAGGAATCGAAATGAAAATTCAATCAGGTTTCCTGGTTTAGAGATCATTACAGTAACAGTCTTAAAAATCTCTAAGCCATCTAGTGCCTGAGCAGCTTCAGCAGTTTTACAGCAAATCTTTAGAGAAATTCAAGGTACTCCTAATTAGAAATAAACACCATTGCTGCACTGCTTTTCATTTCTCCTGCCCCTTGTGCAGAAACCCAAAGATGACTCTAGGAACAGGGCAACCGTGTCCATGATCTCACTTAATTCACTTTGATTTATCTTATAAAAACAAACCTCTATAAATCAAAGAGCTCACTTATAAGTTGTCTTTGGTAAGGCTCTAATCATTTCCCCGCTAATGCAGGATAAGGATGATGAGCCAGGAAGCTGACTTGGAAAGGCTTTTGATCTTCTCACTCCCAGGCAGGATGCCTCAAGGTGCAGGAGCTGGGTCTATCACAATGTCCTAGGAATTCTGCAGGATGGGAACAAGGAAATTCAGAGGAGGTTGAAGGTGTGGGTGGGTGACCTAGGGAACAAATCCCAAGGAGGGAAGGTATAGGGAAAGAGAAGTGGACTCCTTCAGATGTGAAGAGGTGAGTGCTTGATTTCAAACCCTGACACCAGTGATTGCTGTTGAAGACAGGGGTCCCCTGAATTCCTAATGATTCAAGAAATAACAGGACTAAAATTCAACCCTTTCCTCAAAAAAGGACCTATTCTTACTCTCAAATTTGCAGTACTGGGCTTCTCCTTTAGTGGAGGGTTAGTCCTAACAAATGATAGGATCCCCTCTCTTTATTGCTCACTGTCCTTCTGCTTTCTGCTTTTACACATTGTTTCTTTTTGATAAAGACTATTTTTTTTTTTTTTAATTTGCCTTTTAAATCGTGGTCTCTTCAGGAGGAGAGAGGTTGGGGTCAAGAAGCTCGTTTCACTCCTTCTCCTGTAATCACATAATCCACACTCTCGTTAGCCAGGAGGCATTAATTAGGGGCTGGATTTCTGATTTGGGTTTGGAAACCAGGTGCTTTCTGATCTCTGTGGCCAAGGAAGGATGCTCACCTGGGAATGGTGTGCTCATCAACACGCCAGTACCCAAACCCAAGCACCAGCTGGTACTCAACATCAGCAGAAACTTTGTTTTAGTGCCTCATCTCCTGGAAGAAAGGGGACAGAAATCCTCAAGGGACAGGTGGCTGGGAAGATCCGACCAGGAGCTAAAAAACCACCAAGAAAGGGGTGATTTCTCAGGAGCAAGTGCGCTGAGGAATACTGGGATCCTCTGGCTGGCAATGTGGTACCGAGGAAAATCATCCGGCGTTTCCGACACAGCTGGGTTTGTGTCGGGGAGGAAACTTCTGGGCAGAGATAGGACCCAGGTGTACCTGGAGTACAATTACACAATGAGTGAGAACACCGGGGAGGCACCACCCCACCCCGCTTTCCTTTGTGTGCAAACCAGACGGGACCCAGCTGCCTTTTCCTGCCGGGACGAACCGGGAGGTTCTGTGCTCCGAACTCCTTCACTCGCGGGGCTCTCCTCGGGTTTTGTTTTGGTTTTTTTTTTTTTTTTTTTTCCACCGCTTCCTTCAGCACGACGGGGACCGGGCGGTCTCCGAGGTGTCTGCCCGGCCCTCCCCGCCATCCCCCGCCGGCTGGCCGGGCAGCCAGGCCGCTGGCTCCGCCCGCACCACATGACTCCGCCGTCGGTAGAAACTTTTCCCGTCCCGCGATTGGAAAATGGCGGCGTAGGAACCGGGGCTCTCGCATCCCCCACCCGCACCGGCTGCCCCCGCGGCCACCCCCATGCGCCATGACCCGCTGGGTTCCTACCAAAAGGGAGGAAAAATACGGCGTAGGTGAGGACCCTCCCGCCTGTTGCGCTCCGGATGGACCCGCGCCGTCCCCCGCCAACCCCCCCAGCACCCGCGGGCCTC
>JAAWXA010000001.1:81048440-81178545 GCA_038090715.1 Florisuga fusca
CCTCCGGGCAGCACCCCCCGCACTTTCCGCCTCGGAAAAGCCCCGGGAGGGAGCGGGGGTCCGGGGCTGGGCTGACCCCGCCGGCTGCAGCCCGCGGCCACGCCGCTCCCCACGGGCTTTGGCGGAGGGGAAACTTTCATAGAAAGTTGGCTGGGAACGTTGGGCAACCTGCTTAAAAAGTTGCCTTTTTCTGCTTGGGTTTTTTTTTTTTTTTTTTTTTTTTTCCTTTGGTGTGTGTGTGTGTCCCTCCCCGAGCACTACTTTGTCTGCATAGAGGAGGGCTTGGAGTTATTTCGCTTCGTGTGTGGGTTTGTTTTTTTTTTTTTTTCCTTCCCCCTTTCTCCCGGTTGGCAGCTGAACAGGATACGCTGGATCCTTACTGGGAAACCCACCCTACTCCAGGGGGATGCCCGGTGCTCCTTCTCCTCTCCCTCCTTAGGAGAGAGAAGGTTTTAAAGCTTCCGAGGCAGAAGAAGGCTCTTGGTTTTGCAGGGAGTGTGATTTTCATACAGATGAGGGCTTTTCCTTGCCCGCTGCTGTCCGGGGATCCATTTCGTCCTCTGCTGCTTCCGTCCCTCTCATCAAACAGAGCGGGATTGTTCTCTGCCGGAGTTCAAGCGGCTCCGCTTTAATTAAACAGACCCCAACCCCGGTGGGTTTGGGCAATGTTGTGCCAACAGGGCCTGGTTTGATACTGAAGATGTTTAGTTTTGTTCGAATGCGTGTTTTGGTTTTGTTTTGTTTGTTTTGGTTTTGTTTTGTTTTTGTTTTTTATGGAGGCCGAGGCTTTATTGGCGTGAGAGCATTTGTGCCGGGGAAGGCAATAATATATCTGGCTCTTCAGCTTGGAAATTCAGTGTTAAGCACAGTTCTTAGGTTCTGTTGCTTGTGGAGAACAACTTATGGTTTCGTGTATACCCACAGCTAAGCCTTGGTTAAACAAAGTGAGCAGGAAGGAGGGAGGTTCTGGCTCTAAGTAGAGCCCAAGTGTATTTTAGGAAATACTTTTTAAATTCTGTGTTTTCATCCTTAGAAAACTCCAGCGTGACTTTTAAATGACTACCAAACCCTAGCTGGTCAGCTGGATGGTGTGGAAGCTGTGAGTAACCTCAGTGCTGAGGATGCAGGACAAGTGCTACAGGTGGCAGTCAAGTTTTCCCAATACCTGCTTTGTGGTGTGGGATGGATAGGGCGTATCTCTGGGTATTTCTGTGATTCTGACTAAATCATCATCCTACTGCTATAAACCTGTGACACTTGAAAGCAAGTTTCTTGTTTTCAGTTCCTCTGTGGTAGAGGTGGTTGCCTGGACCAGACTCTCCAGGAATCAATGTCTTGGAAATCATTCTGAAAGGGTGATAGACTGAAAAATGTGGAATAAACTGAGTATTATTTTAAAATATGCTTTAAACATATCTGGATATCTTCTGTGAGAAATTGTACATGTAGTAAGAGCACTAGGCTTAAAATGTGAGTGAGGAAAAAAGTTTCACAAAGCACAAAGTGATCTGCTCAGTTGGTATTTTTAGTCTCCACTGCACTGGAGAGAAGTTTATCGTGGTTTTATAGCAGGTTTGTTTTTTCTGTGGTAGTTTATTTTCTTTTTCCTGCAAGCTAGCTGAGAGCCATGATCCTTAGCAAAATTAGGTTATTTCTCTGCTGAGTGGCAGGAGCGTGAGTGTGGAAAGTAGAGGTAGTGTTGTAAGGAGATAAAATCAGAGTTGGAGCTAATTGAACATTGAGATTCAGTGGCCCGTGCCATGCTGTTAGACACTGTTTTGGGCAGGATAGCTTCTTGTCAGTGTCACTGGGTTTCCTCCTGAGAAAGATGAATATTCAGCTTGGGTACACTTGTTTTAGACATCTTTGTCTTGTTACAAAAGGGGCACTTCTGTACACTGGGTATTCTATTTTTCTTTTTTTTTTCTGCTTGTGAGACTTCCCAGGTTGTGGAGGATTGCTGCAGTCCCAAACAGACATGAGGATGGCACTGTTAGAGCTGAATATGCTAACATGAATAATTTTCTTCCCAACTATTTGCCATGACCAGTCCTGGAGGCTGACACTGAATCAGTGAAAGAGTCATCTACCTGTTCCCAGAGAGAGGTGATAATTGAGCTGTTATCTCTGTGGAATGTAGTGAGTGTCAGTTTCACCAAGGCAGAAGTGGGAGCCAGGTGGCTGGTGTGGGTTATGTTGCAATTGTGGGAGCTCAGACATGTTTGTGTATATACATACATTTCTGTGTATATACAATAGAAAATGACCGAATATAAAACATGGACTTGTGTATATACAATTTATCATTTTTTTTGTACACATTTTTTTTCCCCTCTTACCTGCCTGTGCCTGACTAAGGTTTCTTGAAGCCTCAAGTCCTGAAGTTGGGATGCAGCAGGAACAGATGACTGTGACAGGGGGTATGGGTGTCTTCTGAAACACCCATTCCACCCTGCATGGTGGGCTTTGGGGGATGATGCTGGGTATCCAGTATGCATGGGAACTATAATTTAAAATGATATAATATAAAATTTGTCTTGAACTGTGGCCTTGGGCATCAGCATTATCTCTGCAGGCAGTTGGGAGTGTGACTCAGCTCCGCTTCCTGAGAGAATTCAGGGCTCGGCGTGTGGGGAGGTTGGATGAGGAATGGGTGTGGATATAATGGGATAGGACAGTTATTGGATTAACATACAGGGAACCATCCCAAACAGGAAAACAATCGACTTAATGGACGTGGCTTTTCTCTGCTCCCAGTGCTGCGTATCCTCCTCTGTCCCAGCTCCTGGCTCTGTGTTTCATCTCTTGCCCATCATGTCGAGGTGGGGACATGGCCCTCTGGGTGCACATCTGCCTTGGTAGGAACATCAGAGGCTTCCAGAGAGCCCCAGAAGCTGCTGGTGTCTGCTGAGCCCTCTCGGTGTCCCCACGTGGCTGCTCAGTTCTCCTTTCCTGCTTTTAGTGTGATGGGAATATTGTAATTTCAATGTTCTTCCTCATGCCAGGGAGGTGGAATGAGCTGCTTTAAGGAGTCTGCAAGCCTGATTTAGCATAAAGTGGCTGTAGCAAGTGCCAAATCCTCTTGACTTCGACTGTCATTTTCCCTTTCCCTCTGGGCTTAAACAGTAAGAGGAAGAGTTGGCACTACTGTGGTTACTACACATACCCTATCTAAAATGCCTTTGTCTTCAAAAGTGTGTGCAGGTCATAATCACTAGACCATCCTGGTGGTAGTCCAATCTGGTTGGTTGTTTTTTTTGTTTTTTTTTTTTAAATAAATAGGCAAATAGAAAAATAGTGCCATGCATGGTCAGATCTAGAATAACTTCCTGGCTGCAGGGTTTGCGCTCTTGGATCCTGCCAGCTTCCAGGATGCTGACTCTGCTTTCCTCTGCTGCTTCTAATGAGTTGCTGGAAAACGTGGATAGTCATGTCCTTGCTGGGATCAGTAAACCAGTGCAGGCTCTGCCCAGCAGGCAAGGTGCTCCTGGTTTTGGATGGCTTCAGGAATTCCAGGCCATGCTGAAACAAGGGCTGGGTGGCTGCACGGGAAGCTGCGTGGAGAACAGCCCACAAACAAATCTGATTTTACTGGGAGCCACACCAGTTGGGAGTTCCTGTGTTGTGTGGTTTTTTGTGTGTGTGTGAGGTTTTTTTTAGTTTGCTTTTGTTTCTTTTTTTTTCATACTGGTGAGTTTTTGTTGTGTGTCCTAACAGGGCAAAAGCTTAACCAGCTTGATTTGAGGTGCTTTGAAACAGGGTGGGCCTTGGTTTTTGGGGTATTTTAGTGCCACTCTGGGATAGCTTCTCAAAAGGCATATATAGAAGTATCTTCAAACCAGGTACAAAGAAATGTACTGGTTTTATTACTAGAAGAGGGCTGTAACAACTCAGGAGGCTAAGTGGTGCTACAGAGGTCATGGTATACAGGTTTTGCAGTTGAGCTCTGCTCTTGTAATGTCTCTTTGCAAAGGAAGGGATATGAATTTGGTTACAGGAATGTCTATGGTCAAGCACTGCTGCCTTGATCTGCTGCTAAAGGGAGGACTGGGGCAGTTTGGGGCAGTTTTGAGGCTTTTGTGGAGTCCTGGATTTACAAAGCTGAGGTGGTAGCACATGGAGACTCTCTTGTTTACTAAGAATTGATGTTCTTGTGTACTTGTGCCTTAAAGCAGGGAAGGAAAGGCTTTTAGGAAATGGAGAAAGTTGCATCTTGGTGATGAGTCTCGGGAATGCAGCTGGAATTTTAGTGGTGCTGTGTTTGGAGCAAGGTTGGTTGCTGGTGGGGCAGGAGAGTTTCCTTCATTGCTGTTAATGAGGGCTGAGCTCTGTCTTGTCCCAAACCCATGGAGGAAAAATATCTATGGAATATTTGCTGATGTATTTAATAACGTTTTACCATTTTTTTGGAAATTACATTCAGGTTCCTAGAGACAACATATGCTGCTGTATGTCCAGATTGGAGTTTTATTTTGTGATGTCTTATGATGCCTTCCAATTCCCTGTATACAGAGGGGCTGCACTGCTGTGCCCCCCACCCCCATGAAGCAGAGGTAAGGGACTGGCAGATGAAGCATTCTCCTTCCTAAATGAATGTCCTTAATTTGGCTGTGGGCTCAGTTTACTCAGCGGTTACTCTTGCTCTCTGTCAATAAACGCTTGTTGCAAGCAACAGATTGCAGAGGGATAAAGATACTGGGTAAGTGAAATCAAGAGTTTACTCCACTGTTTGCTTTCATGCAGGTCAGTGACAACATTGCAGCCTGAGATTGTTCTGAGGAATGACTCCTTTAGGCATTCACTGGAAATGCTTTTTCTTTTTTTTACTCATAGAGCACATATTGACTTCCTGTAGGCAGCTGGCTGCCTAGGGGCATAGTACAGAGCATTTATTTAACTCTGCCGAGGAAGTCTTCAATTGATGATTTTTTTTTTGCTTTAATTAACACTCTTGTTCCTAGAATATTAAAGGGAAGGGGAAGTTTTCAAAAGATGAGGATTTACACTTTACATCATACATAAGTATGGATAAGTATGGAAGTCACAGTAGGGTGTAAGGCTTTTGGTTTGGTATTAATTCAGGGGGAAAACCATTTCTGAATTTCAAGTGGTACCTCAGTGGGTTTTGTAGTTTTCTTCTTTGTCTCTCATTTGCCATAAATGCTTGATTTGGGTGCACTGTTACAATCTGAATTTTAGCCTATTTGTCAGACGTGACATGGTTTTCTTTGTATTTTTCTTTCTGAAGAGGCAAAGCTTTCAGGGCAAGGGAAAGTAAACTGGATGCAACTTAAACAGTGTCTCCAGGAAGCCTAAGCTTTGCAGTAATTCTGAGTTGAAATATTGGTCTCTGAAATTTGTCCACTATTAGTTGTGGAGCACATGCAGGATACACTTGGTGTAATCCTCTAGTAGTCCTTCAGGACTGAAATCCAGTACATCTTGTTAAGTACCTGAAGCTGTGTCCAATTTAGATAAAGAGCTAAAAGCTGACTTACATTAATGAAGGAAAGCTCAAATGAGGAACCAGTGCTAATCTCATTTTAAAGCATTTATTAAAGTTGCCTTTCCTCTCTACTTGCTGTAAGTCTAAAATTTCCATTAAATGTTCAGTGGGGGCTAAATATCATCTGTGAAATACTTGGGTGCTCTTCATGGGTCTCTCTGGGCAGGGAGATGGACTGCTGAAAAATTAGAACATCCTTTTTCTATTTTGGTAAACTGAAAAACATTTCAAATTCCGTTTTCTGGCCTGTGGTAGATCCCAAGGCTATTCTAACAATAGTTGTTTTCTGAATAATGCTTTAATGAATTCCTTAATGAGTTACTGGAATACTTTCCTCCATTAGCTTCGGGGGCGAGACTTGAAATCATGCCCTGTGTAAACCAATAGAATGTTCAAAAAGAGAGAATTCTTGTAATTCTGAAACTTTACATCTTCAGGCTCTAGTTGTGGAAACATTTATATATATTAGTAGTATTATTTATCTTCCTGTGTTTATGTAATTTGTGCATTAAATCTGATTTCTGGGGGAAAGCCTTGTAACACCAGAAGCAGCAGTTGCTGGATTTCAGTTTCATCAGCAAAATGGGCTGTATCTCTGGGAATATTTTTCTGCTCCATATAGCTTTGTAACTAAACTGAAATAATTACATTGAAAACTATTATGTGTAATCACGTAGCCATATACATAACAAAACAAACAGATGGATGAGTAACTGAAGGAACTATCGGCCATGATACTTGGGGTTTTTTTTAATAATATTTCTTATCACTGGTGTGTTATTTAGAGTCATGTTTATATTATTTTAGCAGAAGCTTAACAGAGGTTTGTGGGGGCTGGTTTTACTGCAGGGTGCTGGAGTTGCAAAATGTCTCTTATCTAGTAGCAAATACAAGCAATGAGTGGTAATAGGGTTTGCTGTGTGATTTATGAGCACAAAGGGAGGGAAAAGTGTGCATAATTGGTATATGTGCTTGTAAGCATTTGGTGTCTTGTCCTGTTCTGGACATTTCTAGCCTCATGGTAGCTGTTTCACTGTGGGGTTTTTACTGCACACATCCATCAATATTGAGCTTGAAAACCTGGCTGAGCAGCTCCCAGGCTGCTGGGGGAGCAGGGGTTTTGGGGTGGGCAAAAGTTGGCATTGGGGAGAATGGTTTTCCTGGGGAAGGAGCCTCGTGGCTTCTTCAGGAGCTCCTGAAGGGTGAGTTCCTGGCTGATGGCTGGCCCAGCTCCTGAGCAGCCCTGGCAATGTGCTGGGGGAGCATCGGAACCAGGACCTGTCTGAGAACTTCCAACCTTCAGGTACCTCCTGGGAGTCCAGCCTGGGGTGTTTGTGTTTGCTCTCTTTGCTCCAAACAAAGCACGGAAACGTTGACATCACTGGGTTTGGAGTTGAATGTAATAAAATAACAGATGTGTAGGGAATGAAGTTGAGTAGCCCCTGGATCCCAGGAGGTTGCTGCCAAAGATGTTGGATCATAACCTGCAAGGACCTTCAACTGTGCTGTCTGAGTGGAGAAGGGCTTTCCTAATTTCCATACATGCAATCATAAAATTAAATAGTAGGGAAGAAATAAGGTGGGAGTTTTTAGGAGGTGGAAGGGATGCAGGATGCTGGAAAGCTTGGCTGCTGCCTGTCTCCAGCAGCGTGGCTGTCGATGCCAATTGATGCTTCAGCCTTGGATGTCCTCCTAATCATGCCAGCTGGTCTGCAGGGAAAAAATGGTGTGGTGGAGACTGGTCCAGCAAATGGAGCTGGGTGATTTATTGAGGAGTTGCTGCTGCTTCACCCACAGTGTGTGTAGTATTGTTTCTAGCAAAGGCTGCACGTAAAAAATGACAGCAATTGGTAATGTAAAAGTGTTCCTGTAGTGGACCCTGGAACTAGAAATATCTCTGTGTTGAGCCAGATGGAAGTAGCTGATGATATTTGAGTTTCCAAGTCTTGATACAGATGGTGAAGGATTTAGAGGGATGCTTGCCTTCAAAAGATCTGCTGTGCAGATGAGTCCAGTGAACAAATGTTGATGCTGAAATGCCTGTGGATTATCAAGGAGGTTACTTGGAATGTCCTGTGAAGACTGCCCTCTAAGAGAGGGCTTGCACTGTGGTTTTAGTGACTAACTAGAGATAGGGTGAAGCGTGTCACTTGGGTCAGGGAAATTGTAGATAAAGGTCTGTGGGAACTTTCTCATGACTAAACATGAGGTTATCCTCCCGAAGGATGAGCATGTGAATAAACATTAACTTCATGAAAGCAAGAATCATAGAATCATAGAATCATAGAATCCTAGGGGTTGGAAGGGACCTCGAAAGATCATTTTTTTTAAGAAATGGAACAAGAAGAGGGTTTGTTTATTGGGACCAGATGCAGGCATGGCCAAGCCTGTGCTGATTCCCTCTTTGCTGTGGAGCCTGTAGCATGGTGGGCTGTGATTCCCCGAGTCCTTGCTTCTGCCTTGCAGTACAGCCTGGGGTTTTAAAAAAACGTGTCCTCTTGGTTTCTTGGTCTTTTCCTTCTGCTTTGGGATCTTACGGGAGGATGTTACCATTTTTGCTGTTCTGCTTTGGACAGTCTGTGGCTCCTTTGTAACCCAGATGTGCAGAAAGTAATGTTAATACTCAAGTCTGTTGAATGTGAGGTTATGGTGGTGCTGCCTGGTGGCTTGGAGCTCTCTCTGTGTTATAACAATGTGTGGCTTCCTATCTCTAGAGCAAAATGTGGTTGTGATATAAAATTAGGATTATACACAAAAGCTTTCTCACTACCTAATTTTCCTCGTGTTTTTTTTTTTCCCTTCTTTTTTATCTGGCATATCATGCTTAATTTAGAATGACTTCCAAACTTTTGTCTTCTTTGTTTCTTGTATTTTGTCCTTACACATTGCCACCAGTTTTCTGCAGACATGTCCTGTTGTCCTTAGTGGAATTCCTTCCTTTTCACTCACCTGGCTACTCCTGTTTCACCTCTCACATTGGGGGGGAAACATTTGGTGTGTCTCCAGGAATCTGTAGGCTCCTGATGCTCAGTGACCAAGGATCTTAGGTGGAATTGAACTGAGACTTTTCTTCTCCCCTCTGAGCTTGGGTGTGTGTGGTTTGTCAGGTTTTCCTTTTGCTTCTGTAGGCTGATCTTTCTGAAATATCCAATAAAGGGTAAGTGGTTTAATTAAAACAGTGGCTTTACTGATAGTGTTTGTAGTAAGATTTTTTTTTTTAAGTTACTTTTTTTTTCTCCTAATTTCTTGAGGTGTTGGGGGTCCTCCTTCACATCAGTTATTCTGTAGAAGCTCTGTCATTGGTATGGCAGTGTCTAACTCAGCCTCCTCCCCTGGCAGCCTGTCAGAGCAATGCCTGGAGCTGCTGACAGTCTTTTCTGCCCTTTCCATGTGACCTTGGTCAGGTCTGTTCTGTACTATTTTTTTGTGTGTCTCTTCAGCTGCAGCTCTCCACCAGCTGGGCATAAAGAGGATCTTCTGATAGACTCCCCAAGTGAAGGGCAGCAGGATGCAGAAGAGGAGCTCATAATTCCTATCAAACTGGGGCTTGCTCAAAACCACAGCAGCTGGCACTGACTCCTTCTTAAAATGACCCTGGTGATGTGTGACAGAGCACTGGAGGGTTCTGAAGCAGTGGATAAAGATGCCTTTCCCAGAGCTGTCAGCTCTTGAGCTCTTCTGATGAGAAAACAGTTGTTCTTGCTCACAAGTTGAAGTGGTTGGAGATGAGAACTGATATTTTTTTGTGGCTCGGAGGGATTTCTGAGGCTGCAGTTTCCATAGTGTGTGTGAGTCAAAGAGGACAAAACAGCAACCCCAAACTTCTGGTGGAGAGCCAAATGTTCCTTTGGTGTTTTATATATTCCACTTTGTTTATTTTTATTTGTAGGTTTCGCTAAGTGTTTCAGTGTAACTGAAAGTTATAAAGGTCTTTTAAAAGTTATAAAGAGTCTAAAAGGATTTCAGAAAGCATTAGATGTGTGTCTGGATAGCAGGGGCATCTGCAGTCAGAGCTTGGATTGCTTTCGTGCTGAGTGTTTCTCTCCAAAGCAGCTCCAGGACTGATGAGGTGCTGGTGGATGAGGGAATTTTTGTAGTGCTGGCTAATAGAGAGTTCCCTGCTGTAAGGTCTTGGTGTGTCTCTAAAATGCTGCTGATGGGGACTGGGCTGTGTTTAGTCCCATCTGGTCTCTCTCCTGCTGAATCCTACTACTGGGACGTGGAGGCAGGTGCAGGTCTTAATGTGATGGCAATAAATCCTTGGTTAAACTATTGCTGCTCTGTGGTGGTGCCTGAAGCATGGATGGGGAGTCAGTCCTTTAGTCAGTGTATGTTGCCCATTAGCAAGTTTTTTTTGGGGGGAAAAACCCAAGCAAGTCTTCAAGGAGTGCCTGAAGTAGGTTACTTTGAGCTCTGCAGGGTGGGAGTTGCTATTCCTAAAAAATCAGTGGACTTGGGTATAGCTGGATAAGCACATTTTAATAAATATTGAGAGAATTGCTTGGTTATGGTACTGCTTACATTTTTAGAAGTTTTGTGTGGGTTCAGCTTGATTTTTTTTTTTTTTTTTCTTTTCTAGTTGAATGTGTTCTTAAAATGATTTATTAACAGATTTTTATCAGGAAGTTTTGCAGCAAACCAGGCCTCTGTTGACTGAACTGTGATAACTGAGTGATTTAACTGGGTCAGGTTTGTGCCTTAAACACAGAAACTACAGTTTGGGTTTAAGACAGTTGCAGGGTTCCAAATTGCAGCTCACAAAGTGTTCTTCTGGGCTGAGGACTGGAAGAAGTTTCATGTTAGAGCTTGAATATGTAAAACATTGGGATAACTGTGGAAGCTTTTATAGTCCAGGCATAATAGCATCCACAGCTCAGTGTGCTGATCTGGGAGCTGCTCTTGCATTGAGATATAACCTGTAAGATTAGGGGTTTGTGTGTTCTGTTTGTACAATAGTGTCTTCAAGCTTGGATAACATTTACATAAGGAGAGAGGGAAAATACAAAGCAGTGTTGAGGAGAAGGAATAGAATAATTTAATACTGCTTCAGGTGTTGGTGAGTAGGATAGTGGTAGCATTGAGAAATGACTGAGTAAACCTAGTAAAAAATAGAATGTTGGTGAACATTAGTGAAACATTGATGTTGTTCCCTTTGCCTGATGCAGGACTGCCTCTTGGGACACTAATGGACCAGAAAACTTTTTTAAGGCTTTAACTGCTTCCTCCAGAACATTTATGGCTCCTAATTGAGAGGAGTAAGTTGGATTCCTATAAGAAAAAAACAGAATTACTCTCCTTCCCTCTCCACCATTTCCAACATGCTATAAATTTAGGTTCCTATTGCACAAAATGTGGGATTCAGTGTCCATAAGCAGAGCTTTTGGGTCTTCCTCTGTTCTGGTTTTCCCAGTTCCCATAGACTTGTGTGTTTGATTTCTGGAGAGAGTAAAATGTGATGCTGAGTCTTTAAAGAGTAGTAATATCACATCAGGTGTGTTTCCTTCAGGTTATTTCTTCCCAAGTGAACGCAAAAATCAGTCTGGGTCCAAAAGATTCCTCTTGGGTGTGGGTGACATGGAATTTGGGGGGGGTAGGAGCTCCCTCTAACAGAGCTCCAAGGAAACCCAGTTGGTGATGATGAGAGCCCAGCTCTGCAGCCTGGAGCCAGCTGGACAGTGACTCTTTGTTAAGATCAGTTCCTGAGCCAACTCATTGCTCTTCTGGAAGCAGCACCAGGCATGCTGATTTCTTGCTGGTTTGGAGGAAAACAATTTTTCCCTTTTTTTTTAATGCATTCATTATTGTTTCACTTGCTTCCGTGGTTACATTTTTACATTAATTCTGGTGTGAGGTACAACTTGAGGAAAACTATCATGTATTTCCAATTTCTGCAATAGCCTGAGTGCTGTGGGAGAGGGGGAAATGATGGTGGATCAAGCTCTGTGGCTCTTGGCAGGTAATTCCTCTCTCTGACTGCTGTTTTGAAGAAAGCAGAACAAGTGGCTTGGGGATTATTTGACTCTGGATCTGTGCTCTTCCTTTGCTGTTGGAGACAGCTTGATGGACTGAGAGACAAATATGGTGATGGCAGGTACAAAGAAATAGAGTCATGTCTGTGTAAAAAGCCTCAAATGCCTTCTCCTCTCTTCCATAAGTTTTCCTGAGACGGCAACAGAGGAACTTGGAGTTTGGTTTCCTTTATAAAAAAACTGAGGAGGAAGAACAGTAGGAAATGAAAACTTCTTCCTGTCACCTCATTTCCCCCTTGCTTTGGGCTTTTTGCCCTCCATCATCAGTTCTGTATTGCAGTGCATAGTGTCTTGCAGGGGCCATTTTTTTGCTATTTTCTCAGTGGTGTGATAGCAGTTTTATTGTGTTGAGCTTGATGTTTATAGCTATTGAAATAGCTGTTCAAATACAGCTGGGACATAAAGCTCCCTGCTATAGAAGGGCTCAGTAAAAGACACCCTCTCTGCAAAATCATATTGGGTGCAATAGACACCTGCTCCAAGGGCAAAGCTTGAAGTAGGGGGCTGCTGTGTTGGGCACCTTCAGATGGAGCCAAGGTCTGTAGTGTGGGTTGTGTTGGTTGAAATCCTCATATAGATACAGCTGGGATTTTTGGCTCTTGTGTAGCAGCATCTGGAAGCTGAAAAAAATACTCTGACAAAGGTTCTGCTTCATCCTGTGAAGGTCCTGGTGAACTGGCTGTGTCCATCATCCATGACCTGCCTTCTGCTCAACCTCTGCAAGAGGTGTTGCTCCCAGCCTCTTGGGAAGCCTCATGCCTTACTTGGGTACCAAGCTGGCAACTTGTAATTGAACATTGGTGTCTGTGCTGTCTTTGACCATAATTTATACAGTTCTGGCCTGGAGCATTGGATTGAGCACATCAGGGTTTGTCTGCATTGTGCATGTAACTCTGATATAGTTTCTTTTAGAAGTTGCTTTTAGATGGAGCCTGTGTTTGGGGGTGTTTTCACTTGCTTCTGTGTTTGGCAGGACAATTTTGAACTTCACTGCTCCATGTGGGACCTTCTCCTAATGTGATGCCAGTTGATGCTGTCACCTTCCTGTGGTTGGCTGTGTGCTGCTGCCTTTGGTTTTCCCTGATTTCTCTGATTTACAGAGAGAAAAAAAAAAAAAAGCACTGAGGTTTTGAGGAAGCTGAGCTCCTTGCAGCTGCTGCCTGAAGGATGGGGTGCAAGGGAAGGGACAGGGATGGGGAGCTGGAGGCCCATGAGCCAAGGATGGGTGTGGAGCTCTGGTCACTTATCTCTTGGGGAACCTCTGTCTAAAGACATGTCCTGACATTGACTCATAACCAGTTCATACCCCTGTGATCCTCTGCCAGCATTGACCATCAGATGAACTCATCCCTCCTCCTCTCCAATGTTTTAACTCTTTTCTTTCCTCCCAGCAGATACCTTGGTGCATTTTACACCTAGCAGTGTTCTAAGTTTTGCTAAAGCTTCATGGTGGGGCTGGTGTGAATTGCATTCACTGAAAAGCACTGAAGGCCTTTCTTCAGATGGAGGGTGGTGAGCACAGGGCATGCTCAGATGCTGTCCTTGCCTTTGAGGATGTTGCCTGTAGGACAAGCAGAGCAGGAGCCCAGTTACCACTTCTTGGTGTCGCTCAGAGCCAGGGAGGAAAATTCAAGGGAACATCAAAACTCAATTCCTGTGTGTTACCAGAGGACAAATGCCAGGACATCTGTCTATAGATCATGACTTCTGTTTGTCTAAATCAGCATCTTGCATCTCCAGAAGGCAGTGTTAGGAGCTCGGGGTGGTATGATTGCTTCTTGCATACAGTGTGTTTCAGTTAATGGACTTCCAAATTGATTTTTAATATTAAAATGCTCTTGATTGTGCTTCTTGTTAGAATGCATTATGGCACATTGTTAATGCTGTTACAGTCAATAATATTGAAGGAAAAATTTTTTTTTCCTTTAACACTAGTTACAGCTTTATACCCTCAGCACTTAGTGGTGAGACTCTCCGAATACAGATTAGGCAGCGAGGAGGAGGAGAGAGGAAGCTGTTAAAACAGGGAGTTAGCATCATACTTCACTATATTCCTAAAAATAAAGTGTCTGGCTTAAAAGAGGTAAGGAGAAAAGGCAAGAACCTGAACTTCCTTCTCAGAAATCTTGGATGGGTCCAACTCTTCACTTATTTATGAAATCAGTGCAGAGAGGACAAGCGTGCATCCTGTTCTGTCATCCTTGAGCTCTGCTCACGGGGTAGTTATGCTTCTGGAAGGCAACCTGCCTCTTTCATTTGGGGATTGCTCTGGTTTTGTGAAGTTTCCTCAGCTTATTAATTCATGTTGAGCAGTGATAAGACACCAGCTGTGTTGCAAAACATATTGCTCCCCTGTGCTGCCATCTGTTCTCCAACCTGACGTGCCTGCTTATGTTCACAGAGGCTTGGGTGGCCCTTTGCTCTTCCCACCCTCTGCTCAGCTGACAGTTGATGCTCCACCTGTGCTGAGGTTCTTCTCTAAATGCAGAATTTATTCCTCTGCATGTTTACTGTTTGGTTTTGGTGTTGTTTTTTTTTTTTTTTTTTTTGAGCTTTTTGTGTCCTGACCTGGGAAGAGGGAAGGCAGGTTGTCATTGCAGGGATTTCAGGGCTGCCAGAGTTCTGGTTGAGGTTTTTCTCACCCTTCTCAGGTGTCCTGTGTGGTTCTTGAAGGAGACACAGTGCTCCTGGGCTCATCTGGGATGAGTTTCCAGATCAGCCTTTTTGGAGGAGGGGGGGAAAAGGAATGGTCTCTCTGCTGTAAAGGAAAATGAGAATGATTTCTCCCCATCTACTTGCTGGATTTAGTCTAGCTGGAGAGAGACCTGCAGTCAGTCACCCTTGTGGGTTTAATGAGTAAAATGTAGTGTGTTAGTGGGGAGCAGCAACCATGAGCTGCCTTTTCTTGGTTAGCTTAGGGGTAACCATTCAAGCCCAAGAGTTTCCTCTGAGTTCTCCACTCTTTAGGAATTAAATCTTTCTGGGAGAGTTTGGGTGGCAAATTAACTGGAATATTGAGGGAGAACTGTGAGCTGAACTCAGTGAGCCCAGGAATGACAAAGTATGAGGTGACTTCAGGAAGAGCTACACACAGAAAATAATTGTCTTTAACAAATCTTGGGTGCAGCTCCTGACTTGTACACTGCTTTTTTTTTTTTTTTTTTTTTCCTTCTCCACTAACCTCAGCTGTGAAAATTGGTAGCTTGTCAATGTTAGCAAAGGGGAGCAAGGGGTCTCCCTAGTGCTGAAGGCAACCACTGTCCTTGTAGAGAAAACAGGAGGAAATCCTTCAAGTTTCTTTCATTTCTAATACAAGAGAATTTGCTTTCACCTCTGCTGTTCGGTCTGCTTTTATGGAAAAAAACCACAGTTGTGACTTTGGGATTTTTTTTAAAAAGGCAGTGTAGAATGAAGGTAATAATGTGTTAAATGTCGCTTGCTTTTAATGTGGAATGATTAATACAGTCTTTAATGCAAAGTAATTCCAGGGAATATAACTCTAATGTTTTCATAACACCTTAAGATAGCTCAGCTTTCATACAGTCAAAAGCTTTTTCAATGTATATTGATGTTACCTTTGTTTGCTTTTTCATTTTTTGCCCCTCTGTAACCTCTCTAATTCTTCTGGTGTTCCCCTCCTCATTTTTCCCATGCATGAAGATGGGCTGGAGTTTGGTAGAGGTGTTTTTTTGTTCTTTAGCAGTAAGTGGGTTTTCAGCACAATTCCTGTCATGCCCTATTGGTTGTTCTTTACTTGATCAGCTCCTGGAGATGTAAAAGTGGCTCTTGCTCTGTCCACACTTCTCCTTTGCTCTGGGCACTTCAGTTCCCCTGTGCTCTGTGCCTGCAGTGGGAGAGGAGCAGGGAGAGCCTTTCCTGCCTGAGATTTGCTTGGGCTGTGCCAAAACCTTCTGCGGTGTGGGAGAGGTGACTTCAGGATGGTTTTGTCACGGTGACTTTGTTTCCTTTTTTTTTTTTCCTTTCCCATCTGAGTTCTGCTTGTTAGCATCTCAGAGCTGAAACCCAGAGTTCCTGGGCAGGTTTGCTGGGTGCTCTTGTGACTCTGACACACCAAATCCATTTGCTGCTGGCATTGGGATGACATCTCAGGAGCCACGACTGTTCTGGTTTTTTCTTTATCAGCATCCTATCCCCCAAAATTGCTCTGTGCTTTCCCTGTCACAGAGAGTTTTAGTTTCCCTTTGCTTTGTAAGCAGGTTAAATACACAGCTGCACCTGAAAGGGTTTGGAAGCCAGTGCAAAGTGTACCCATAAAATGATCATCAAAGAAATGGGGCCCATAGGAGTGAGTCTGCAAATATAAAGGGCCCACCCCAGCTCTGGGTTAAATAAGTTGTAGTTAAAGATGTTTAGAACTGGACAGTTTTCATTTTCTTGGTTTATTACTGTGAGAAAATATTGTGGTCATGCTCTTCTGCAGGCTAACGTAAGTATAATTAGAAAATATCAGGTGCAGGGTTTTTTTTTTTGGTAGGTGTATTTTTCACACATACATATGTATTTATATATTTAAATATGAATATTCCCTCCTCAGTTCAGGTCAGTAATTAGCACTTGATGGTTTCTTGTCATCTTCTATCTAAATAATTGGTTATTGCAGTCAAGCTCCTGTTACTTGACTTGAATTGAGTACATCTGGTTTTAACTGGTCATAATGGGAGTTTTTCCTGTCTGGGATGTCTGGTAGGAGGCAACAGGGTTGCTCATTGGGGTCCTAAAGGTGGAAGGCTTGAATTTGGTTTATTTTTGAATGTGTTGAGTTGTCACAGATTCTCTGGACTCTAGAGACAGCTGGGGGGTTTGAGATCCAAAGGAAGAGCTGAAGGAGGGAGCAGGGTGTGAACTCCAACCACAGAGGTCTGGAGCAAGTAGTAGTGACTGTGTAACTTTGCCTTCCCTGGTATGTGCACAAACTGAACTGGGAAAATTTCTGATGAGCATTCCTGAGCAGAATTCACCATCCTTAATGTCCCTCTGCTTAGAGCAGTTCAAAATGTTAATTTTTCTTAATGGGTTTTTTTGCAGAACTCTCTTCTCCTGCTCTGTGGCTGTCACGGCTTGGAAATAATTCTGTGCCACATACCTGGGAGGGAGAGTTTATCTCTCTTTAATAATGAACAAGTTAACAAAACCATGAAAACAGGAACAGCTAGCTTGGCTTGTTTTGATGTCAATAAAACTATATTACTTTCTAAAGCCTTCATTTAAATAGTACTGATATTAGTCTCTGTGATGCACTTGACCTTATTTCTTTTTACCCTGAAGATTCCTCTCTTCTGTTTATAATGCTACACCATAAACTGTGTTTTCTCTTCTCCTCATTTGTACTCAGTATATTTATTTCCCAGTTAAATCTAAAGTCTGTGGTGGTGGTCTGAGGGGTGCTGTAGAGGAAAGGAACATGACAGCCCCTTGGTTGGTAGCCCTGTAAGATGCTAACGGGTCAGAGGTAAAATGGAGCTTGATAAATTCTGGGGGGATGAAGTGGTAATTCCTGGAGGTTGAAAATGAAGCTGAGGCTGTGGTTGGAGGCAGCACTGGGCACTGTGCCCTGGTCTCGTGGTGGGATTTCACCTCCTCACATGCCCACTTGGATGGTTGCTACATTTCACTTAGGGCTATAATCAGATTATCAGCTTTGAGATGAAGAAAGTATTTTTCTCCAGTTACCAATTCTTATAGATGTAATTTGTGTTGGTGATCTTCTGTGTAATCCAGGCTCTAGTCTGCTGCTTAGAACCTCTTGGGATTTAGGAGAAAATTGGGCAGGCAGGTACAGGTTCTTTGCAGGACTGATATCTTGTTGCCTTCATGACTGTGGCTTTTGGCCTTTTGTTGTAGGTTTTATGTGTGAGGTTTTTTTGGAAGTGTTTTGTGATGGGCAATGAGCCCAGCATTTACCATTAGTGTCCTGTAGACTCTTTTTTTGGCCTGAACATCTCTGAAGATTTCCTGCAAGAAGGGGAGGGTGGACTCAGCTACACATAACTTGCCCCCTTTTCAGTGTTCCAGTAATAATAATTATGAAGTCCCACTGGAGCACTTCTGGCTGATGCTACCTCCATTTCCCTGGAAGTTAATGTAGAAAGAAAAGCAAGTGGCTCTCTGAGAAGTGGTAGAAAGTTTTGAGGTAGCTACCATATTCCAAAAGTGATTTCAGTCCCCATTAGAGTTACGAAAAACAGGAAGAAATTTGTAATCTCAGGTATTTTCAAAAAGCTATCCCTTGACACTGCCCTCTGGAGTGTGTCACTGTGAGAGGACATCTGTGCTTATTTGTGTACTGGGAATGTGAAGATGAGGAGGTCAAGGAGGACAACTACTTGGCCATTTCATTAGTTGTTAAGAGTGGTGTGTAGAACAACTTTCTACTTGGTAACCTCACTGGAGGGAGTAACTGCAGCTGCAGAACTGTGCAGAAGCATTCACAGGTCCATCTTTAGTATGGTTCATTAACTTAAGTCATGTGAAATAACTGGAGCTGCTGCCTTGGGTCACGAGGTTCTACTTAGTACTGGAAGGGGGGATGCTGGGTTATTTTTACAAAATGCTTTATGAAAAGTTTGTGAAAGGCAACAATGAGTTAAACAGTATGGAGAAACAAAAATCCTGGAGGTGTTGCTGTCTTCCATGTGCTAACAGCAGTGTTTCCTCTTCCAGCTCTCTACAACTACGAGGCGAGGGGACCCGACGAGCTCTCCTTACAGATAGGTGACACCGTGCACATACTGGAAACTTATGAAGGTGAGCTGGCCAATGTTGCACGTGAAAACATTGGTTTTGCAGTTGTATTACTTTTCTGCTTGTGGCTTTATCTTCTCCTGTTATCAGGTGACGAATTGCTTGGTCTCTTGCTAGAGGACAAAAGGGATTATTTCCAATGAGCGCAGAATTAAGCAGTGCTGGATGTGAATGAAGATGTAGGTGGTCAATACCTGGTGGAGAACCATTTCCTTTTCTCTGGAAGATGGATGCTTAGATTTATACAGATCAATTGTAGCTTCTTTCCTGTGTTAGTGAAATGATGCTTTTTGGATGCTATTGGGTAATGCAGAAGTTCAATCTGAATTTGAAAGTCACCTGGGCCCTGAATTATTTATGCTGCTTTTCTAAGATGGGTACATGTGTTACAGTGTTGATTTCAGGCTTTTCAGATGCTTTGCTTGTTTTGATATGAAGCTGTAGAAATATTACATGTACCAAAATCTTTCCTTCTTGATCCGTGTAAAAGGGGATTTGAGTGCTGAGTTTGATAATCAACAGAATATGAAAATTGTCACAACATTTTTCAGCTCCTGCTTGAGCCAAGCAGATGGCAGCTCTTTCAAATACATCCTTGACTTGAAATTTTGTGACATGCTGGAAAGGTATAAGTAGGGTACAGCAAAACTTTGGGGTTTTTTTGTTGGTTTTTTAAATAAAATATTGCAACGCTTTTTGTGGAAATGTGATTTAGTTTATTATATTGATTTAATTTGTTTCTCTAGACATTGATCTTTTGGTACATCTGCGTGATAAATTTGTTTCAGGTTTTGGCTTAATAGGATTTTTTTGTTGTTGTTGTTATCTTAACTGAAACAAACAATGCTATTTCAACACAAGTAACAAGCTCTGCTCAGCACTGTGCAAATGAATTTTCTCATTGTTCCTGGGCTGGCATTTTCTTCCAGAGTTCAGCTTGCTGCTGCGGAATCAAGTTGGACTCTAAGCAAAGTAATCTTTCCATTATCTGACGTTCTCTGCTTTAATAAAAACTAATGCCAGAATTTTGAATGGAAATTGAATGCCTAAAATACTGCACAGCTTTGTACTTTTTAAATACAAACAGATTTATTTCCTGAATGTGGGAGAAACTTTGAATCCTGAAGAGGGCATGGGAAAGCGTATCAAACTGTGACAGGTGCCAGCCAAGTGGGACAGTGGAGATGATTCACTTTTCCCCTGGATGTGGATAATGGAAAGCCCTTCAGACTCCTGTGGTTGTTAGGCTTCAAGCACATGGGATGAGTTAATGTTAAAAGAAATGCAAATGAGTTATGTTCTCCCCACCTTTTACACAATGATTACTCATTCCATACCTGCTGTGATGGCAAATGAGGTGCCATAATTCTTCTTGCTCTTGTTCCCAGAGCTGCTGTTATTAGGTAATTATTGGAACTTTTTAATCTCCCAAGTTTCTTTCTACAAACCCTATTAAGTTTGTGCCCCTGGAGGTTTTGAGGTGTCTTCATGAAGGTCCAGGTGTGCACCTGGGAGCATCTGCCCTCAGTCAGGGTTGTGTTAGGCTGGGGTGGGATGAGCCAGTCTGCAGAAAAAACTCCTAATAACATGAGCATAGGGCAGAAAAGTGATTTTTGAACAGACAATAATGCCTTTTTGCTGAGGAGCTGTGATTCAGTTTCTCAAAGCTTTACCCTTTTCCCCTGTGTTTAAGATTGATGTAAGATGCCAATTTTTTTTTTCCCCCCCAGTTTCTTCGGTGTTATGCATTCTGCCCTTGTCATCCCCCTGTAGAATCACTGCTGTTTCTAAGTAGTCATCTGCAATAACTCAAGTTAGGAGTAATTTTGTAGACTTGTATGTGTCCATGGGGTTTGAACTGGTAGATGGTGGTTGTGATTTCCTCCTCCCTGTTCTAAGGACAGGCAGATTTCAATAGGATTTCATGTTACTGACACATACTGGAATGGATTGCTAAAATGGACTTATTTAAAATGCTATTTTTAAATTTTTGTAATTAGTTTTTATTACTGACACACTTTAGTGATTACAGTTTTAATTTAAGAAAACACTTTTTTCTTCTTTGAAATGCAGGAAGATGTTTTGTACAAATAATACAGTGTGCAGATCCTGTGAAGTCAATCTTGCTGCAAACAGCCTGTGTTTTCACTGGGTTTGGAAATGAATATGCAGCTTGCACTGTTTAATAGCTGCTTTCAAGAATAATTGGTCTTGAAAGTCAAATGAATATTTAGTCTTTCAGGTAGCATTTCAGCCAACGCTTGTTTTTTAGTTAGAAAAATTCCTCTTGCTCCTTCTAATGTGAACCTTACTGAAAAAGCCAAACAGCAAAGCTATTTGACTTCATAAACACCCTTCATCTTGCAAGATTGTATTTCATTCATAGCAGATATTCCAGAACAAATGTTTGCTGTGTTCTGAATTAGTCCTTGCCTGTTCTTTATTTTCTTAATCCTGTTTCTTTACATTGTTTGGTGGAATGGGCAAACAGAACATATGATGAATAAACAGGGTTGATTAAGGTGATTAGCTATTGAATATCACAGTAAATAAGTCTCCAAACCCAAGCTGGCATGTTTGAACAGTAGTTCATTTCTAGTGCTGCTGTGGAAAGCAGTTTGGGTTCCCAGATGGGTATTTTCAAGTAAGTTATTCCTGTTACTCTGGGAAGGTTTTTGTTGGTTGCAGTTTTGGGGTTTTTTTTCTTTCATGTGGGAAATACCTTATCAGTGGGATAGGTGCATCATTCAAGTGAAACAACAGCAAGTTTTTCCCTTTGATTGTCTCTTTCAGCTTTAACAAAGTGATAAATAATTCAGTGGTCCCTTTTCCTACGTGGACATTCGTGTGGATTTGTTTCCAGCCATTAGACCCCATAATATTTAAGGCAGAGGTTAGAAACCTTCTAACACATCAATAAGCCACTAAAGGTCACTTCAGAAAACTATTTGTCATCAGCCCATTTTCCTCTTGGTGGCATTTTGTCTGAAATGGAATTGTCCCTGAAGAGAGTGAGGAGGATCTGGAGCTCTGTGCCAAAATGATAGCAATGCTGAGGTTACAAAATCAAGAGCTAAAATGAGGTGGATGGGTGCCTGAGGACACCTTGATGTCAGCAACAAGCACAGGAGCTCACACGTGCCTCTAACCTTGATTATTTCAGGGTGGAGGACTAGATCTTGCTTACCTAAACCAGGCGGTACTGTACTTGTTTTCCTTGGGTAGTGTCTGGCAACAAACTGCATTTATTGTGGTTTGAAGAAAAAAAGGAAAACGCACAATTTTCTGACCTTGATTACTTCATGTGTATGAGGGATATGGTTGTTTTTGTAGTGCCTGTGTGGAAGAGAGTTGCCTTGGTCTTACAGATGAGGCTCTAAGAAACTGGATAATTTTTGTCTTGGGTAACTTGTGGGAAGCAGGTGATCTTTAAGGTCCCTTCCACCCCAAACCATTCTGTGATTTAAATTATATTGCTCTTAACTGAGCATGTTTGTGGCAGGACTGAGTGCCTCCAGTTGAACTGGTGGGAATTTGCTCTCCTTGAGAATTATGCTCCTCCTGGCATTGCTACAGGCTTGGTACCCAGCAAGAAGAACATTTAGGTGGTGGCTGCCAGGGAAGAGCCTGGTTGGACTTTCCTGTCTGCATTGGGAGCTGTGGGATGAGCAAGAGTGTAACCGGTTTACCAAGGCAAATTTTGGCTGTTTTCTTACCTTTCAAACTCTTCTAGCTCTTGGTACTGCAGTACTTCAGAAAGCAGAGATTGACTGGGGAGCTGGTTTTGCCTTGGGGCTTTTTAATCTGCAGGTGCAGCATCGTGTTCTGAGTCAGCAGCAGCAGAGGAGATGGGATGGGAGAAGAGGGGGTGGAGATGACAGGGTTGTATGTCCTTCAGTTGGTACACTGCATTTGATCAGGGTTGTGGTGTTTATCAGTTGATACTCCAGGACATCAAAATGTAGGTTTTTTTCACATAAAACTAAACATATATAGTTCTTTAATAGGGCTGAGATTTTTTTCTGCATATCTCAGCACTGGTCGGAGGTAGTGGGTTAAGTGCAAGCAGAAATCCTTTGCCACGTTTGCACCTGAGCCAAAAGCTGTGCACGGTCATTTCAGCAGCAGGTTGTGTGGGTATTCAGCTGACAACCAGGGAAATGCAGGACGTGCAGGTTCTCTGCAGGGAACCAGGCTGTGATGGGTGTTGACAAGAGGGTAAAGAAGACATCCCCACCTATGCCAAAGTGGTGGTGGAGGGTGGGCTTCTGATGCAGCATCGAGATGATAAATCACTTTATCCTGGTGAGCAGGCTGAAAAATTCCATGTCCTGGAGATTTTTGTTTACATTTCTACATCTTGGTGTTCCACCCAGGCTCTGTCTTCTAAAACCTGTGGGAGGCAACTCGGGTCACCCCAGGGCTTCCGTGGGGTGCTGAGCAGGAGGGAGTGAGCAAGCCAGCCATGGCACAGGGAATAGGATAGGAATTATAATACAGAATAGCTGTAACTAGTCAACCAGGGGATTTCTGTGAAGTTAGTGCTCTTGATTTGCTTTTGTTTATGTTGGTAAATGAGTGATTAAAATGAAATGAAGGACGATTAAACATGTCATGTAAAATGCCATCCCTGTCATGCAGTCTCCCCCATCAGTTTGATTATTGCCACTCTGATTTTTACAGAGTTGTTCTAGCCAGGGTATTAATCCCATAAAGAATTGATATTCAGGTGGGGTGTGTGTGTGTGTTTGTGTGTGCATGCTGGTGAAGCACCATCAGAAACCATGTTAAAGTCCTATGGAGCTGAGGAGGAACAGCTTGTAGGTGACATTTGTGAACTTATGAATGCTTTTTCCTTTTTTCACCTCCTAGGTTGGTACAGGGGTTACACACTACGGAAGAAATCCAAGAAGGTAAGTGCAGTATGAGCAGAGTGCTCATTTTTCTCTTGGACAGAGATTCATTACAGCACTGGGTGTGTTGTAACAGAGCTTGAGCATCTCTTCTGGTCCCAAGTAGGAGCAATTCACCATGTGCTCACTCACCTTTTGAACTGCTGGGGGGTGGTCTCAACCTGCAGTAAATGTGAGTTTTTCAGGTTAACCAGAATTTATTTTAAGCCTTGAACCTGAGTTGCAATTGAATATTTGCAGTTCAAGGGTATGTGTATGTAGGGTCACTACAGATAGCCTGATGTCCATCCCGATGTTTCCTGCAGTAGCCGATAGCCCCAGGTTCTTGGTCTCAGTAAAAAGTTCAGAACTTGGTGTTCTAATCGATCTGCCTAGAGGCTGGCTCTTTGCTTCACTGTCTCTTAAGTAAAGTAGTACTCATAAAATGCAATTGCATCTTGGCAAGTGATGAGGAGACCTGTGTTTGGATTTTCAGTCCTTCCCTCGAAGAAGGGGAGAAGCAATTTTCTGCAGCCGTTTTGCTGAGCTGTGAGGCTCCCGGTGTGCACAGAGGGCTGCTCCTTGCAGCAGCCTTGCTGAAATGAAAAGAAACAGCACAAGTACAGCTGGTAACATTGGGGTTTATGTTATTAGTGTTTTACTTTCTAGTACTCATTAAGCAAAATCAAGGGACTTGCGGTTTTGCTGCTTTTTTCACTTAAAGGAAAGCACTAAAAATGTGATGTTTGCCTCCAGAGGTGGATGTTGATTTGTGTCTGTGTCTAAAAGTACAGAGCTGAGTTGTGTGGTTCGTCCCACCCAGTTCCTAACCAGGCCTGTTCTAAGATTTTTCTATTCTGATATTTTCTTTTTTTGGAAATAGACTAAATTTCTTCAAAACCATGCCCTGCACAGCCTAAGAAGCAATTGCACATTCCTCTTGGCTTAAATTAATTCCACGTGTTGCTGCATTTGTCTTGAATGCTGCTAAATGCAGTGATTTTTTTTTTATTATTATTAATTTTTTCATTTACTCTGACGAAAAGACTCCCCTTCCACCTCCTAGTTTCTGTAGCTTTCTAAGAATTCCTTTCTAGTTCTCAGGGGATTAAAAAAAAACTTGAGCTCCTTACCTCAAAGGGTGAGGTGGAGGAACTGATTTTTTTTTTTTTTTTTTTTTTTTTTTTTTTTTCAGCTTGTCTTTATTTTTTTAATATGAGTTTATGCTATTTTGACACTATTACTGTATTTCTGGAATCTTGAGATGGATTTAGAATGTTTTTTTTTCTGAAAAGCAGTGCTGGCCTCTTGCAGTCCTGTCTGTTGAAGAGGTGGTTTTTTTTGTTGTTTGTTTTTTTTTGGTTGTAACACTTGAGATAAGTTGGTGGCAGAAGACCCCTCTGTTATAAATAGTGTGTGTACCATGGGCTGCAATGCAGGAGGTGTGCCTGCTTATTTCACAGCTAGGCAGCCCAGTATAGTGCCTCTTCTCATGGGGGGTTTATTTTAACTGGGACACTGGAAGCACTGGAGAAAACGCTGGGGGAGCAGAAGCAACACTTGACAGCAAGGATAGACGTGAGGAAGAGCAAGCAGTGGGCTTTGCTTATGGGCAAAATGTCATTTTGGAGGAGATCTATTCAAAATAATGTCTTTACTTTTAAAAGCAAGTCTGTTCAAATTTACACTTAATTTATCCAGGGATATGGAGAATTAGAGCAAACTGTGCCTTGAGCTGGGGGACCCTTCCCAGGGCCACTTGTGACCTGGTATTGGTGCTCTTTTCTTTGCTGCTGTGCTGAAAAGTTTAAAAAGGTTGAGTCTGGTTTTGCCAAGGTTACAGTAAAACCTTCCTGCAAAAACACCTCCTAGGAAATGTCAATGTGTATGGAAAACCAAAGCACCACACCACAGCTGTTCTGATGCTTGAGAAGGTGCAAACAAGGGATGTGTCTTGGTGTGGTTTTAGGTAACAGATAAAATGTTACATCCACTTGGTTATTTAAAACGTTTTGTCTTCTCTCCCTCCCTCTCAAAGGGCATATTTCCTGCCTCCTATATTCATCTCAAGGAAGCAATAGTTGAAGGCAAAGGGTAAGTTTGTGAAAACAGTGAAAATTCACTTCATAAATTTGTGTTGACGTAGGTTTGGTGCGTTATCAAGTAACTTACACTAATTTACAGGGGTTTTTTTAAACCATTTTTCTTTATTACTTTATTGGTTCTTTGATTAATAATTACCTAGACTAACTTCCTCCAATCCTTGCTCCCTATTTCAGTTCCACTTTCAGGTTTCCCATCTTCTTTTCTCTTCCAGCACTTGAATCTTAAGGCTTCTGCCTGGTATTTTGAAAGAGGCCTTTGATATGAGAGACCCTTCTTTTCTACGGGTGGAATTTTAACTAATTCCTCAATTCCCTCTTCAATAAATCTTGTAGACTGGACTGCTTGCTGAAAGCCATTATTTAGGCATAATTTTGTGCCTTACTGAGAAGTTCTGTAGCATTGTTTGTGTTTTGATTCTCCTGCTCCCTTTCCTCATGTGACACTAAATAGTTTGGGCTGTCTTGTGTTATTTAACAGCTATTGAAGTTCAGATCTTGATATATCAAATCAGCATTGTAATGCATGTAAAAGTTCATTAAATTGATCCAAAGTTTAAACAACAGGAAAAAAAATCCGAACCCCGTAAGGAATTATGGACTGAAATGAATAAATAATTAGCCAGGTATGAAATGGAGTGAAACAGGATTAAAATATTTTATTCCTTTGTGCCTGGTTTATTTTTATATGCTGTTAAATATGTAAATGATAGAAGTACTAATCATGAGATTGCTGTGTAATGACATCTTTCTTGCTGATTACAAAAACTGCCTTTAAGTACTGTACTTCTGGAATATTAAAAGATCTAGCTGTTGTTTTTCCCTTTAATGGCACATAATTTTAAAACAAATCCTACAGAAACTTAATGGGAATGACTTGCCTGCTTAATTTTTCTTGGCCAGATCATTATTTTGAAAATCAATGCAGCATTAGTATCATGGAGTTGTAGGTTGTGCATATCTGGCTCTCATCTTGATTGTTTCTTGTGCAATTAGGGTCTTGGTAACAAATGGTATTGGGAGGTATCCTTATCTTGAGAGTATAGAAATAAGGGAAGGAAAAACAAGTGTTCTAGTCTCGGCCTGTCAAAGTACCCTTCACATCACCTGGCTGTACTGGTGTCTATCACATCTTATAATATATTCTTTTTAAAAGTCACAAATTAAGTGTTATTATTTTCAACCCTGTTGCTATTGAATCATCTTGGAAAATGAGCAGTTCTTCAGAAATGATTGTGCTATCCTAACAAAACTAATGCTCAATTTACACTTCCTTTTTTTTCTTTTTTTTTTTTTTCTTTCTTTGAAGACAACATGAAACAGTTATACCCAACGAGCTCCCCTTGATTCAGGAGGTCACCACAACCCTGCGGGAATGGTCTATAATATGGAGGCAATTATATGTTGTAAGTACCAACAGGGGAAACTCTCTTGACCATAGTGCCCAGTTTGTGAAATAGCCATGCTGTGAAAGGCAGAGTGAGAAATAGGAAGGAACTGCTGATAAAATTCGACTCCTGTCATTCTGAAAAGCTGCTTATCATCTTCTATGTTAAGGCACAGGTGTTTCTTTTGAATGTTTTCTTGAACACTCTGTATATTTCTGGCAGAATCAGGTTTTTCAAGAGTGTTACCTTTATCTAGCAACAAATTGCCAAGCAGTTATGACCTCTTTTTCATGGGACACCACACAGTATACATTGGATTTTTAAGAGGCATACTAAACTTCTCCAAAAATCATCATAAAGAAATTAATAAAATGTTTTTGAGGGCAGTTGTTTGAGAGGTTATCCTGAGTCTGAAGTGTGGTATTGCTCAATGTCAGAGACATCCCACTTGCAGAACTGCAGAAGAGTTGGTTGTGGTGAATAAGGAAGGAGGAACAGCAAGAGACATTGCTAGAAGTTTTCTTACCAAGACATGTGTGAGTTTGCTTTTTTTGTAGAAGTAACTTCGGGGAAATTATAAAACTTTCCTGCTCTGGGAATCACTTGTTCTGACCAGTAATGTTTAACATCTCATTTACTTCCCTGAAGCCACATAAACAGATAATACTGCAGTGCTTTGTTAGTAACTCTGAACTCAAGAGCAGGTGAGGTGTGATGCTACCAGCAGCCTCAATTCAGGGTTCCAGACCCTGCTACAGCTTTACTCTGAGTAGGTGGATCATGGAGTGAGTTTTTATAGTTTGTACTCAAGGAAACCTGTTAGAATAATTGCACATCAACTGTTTGAGTATTGGTGCACTGGGATTGACTTTTCAAAGGGAATGTGGTTTACTGAATCTGATTTCAAACTGGTCAGTCTCCAGACTGGAGAGGTGTTCCATGTTTTCCACATCTTGCCTATCAAAAGTCATTAAATGACCACGTTTATGCCTTTATTCAGTTGGTAATTTGTGTTGGAATATTGAATAGGTATTCAGTTTTGTCTTGCAGATAGGTGAAGGACATGCCATGTCCTTTGCTCAGTGCTTTATGCTTGCCTGCAGCATTAAAAATCACCAGCTTCTTTCCCATTAGGATTTGTCTGTGTAGCTTCCAGCCATATGTGCCTGTTGTGTCTTTCCCTGCTACATTAAAGAGCTTTTAATAATGAGTGTTTTCTCTCTGTGAAGGCTCTTACACTGTAATCAAGTCAGCTTTTTGATAATCTGAACAGACTGGAGTCTTTAAGTTTCACAGTTAGGTATTTTTTTCCCTGGAGTCTTTTCAGTCATTATGTGCTTTTCCTGCACCTTGTGCAGTTTTTTTGTTGCCTTTTATACAAAGGAGCAAATGTTACTTTAATTAATCCAGTGCTTTTCAGTCAAACTTGGCCTGGGTAGAGTGGTGAGAGAGATGGCTACATGTGTCCTGAACACCTCATGGATGTAGGGTGCTTAGGAAGCTGTGATCTTTTTAAGAGTGTATTGAACTAGTGGCTTGGATTTTGAGGGTTATGAAGCCAGTAAGAGGGGCTGTTTCTGGGTAATATCAAATCATGCTGGTCCTCTGTCTTCATGCTAACTTGCACAATAAAAACAGACCCTTGTTCAGTGATTTCAGGTTTGACCAGTGTTGTTGGTTTGCACCAAACTTGTGTGTGTGCAGTTTAAACCAACATGAAAAACCTCCAAAAATTCCTGTTTTGTGGTTAAAGATTTGATCTGTGTGTGTGTGTGGGCATGCACATGTAAAAAAATCTCTGGAAAAGTTTTCTTCCATTATAAATCTGGAAGTTTATCTTCCCGTGTCCTGGCTTAGCAGAACGTTGTTGAGAAAAGTGTGTGTGTGCTGTTGTGCATTATTTAATATCTGTAGTTCTAGCTGTTAGAAGTTTATAAAAGTTTTTGAGTGCTTTCCTGTTTTTTTTTAATTTCCTTCAGATATCACCTGTGGACTCCTAGGTTACTGATGTGCTGAGCTGTGTGCACAGAGTGATTTTAAAGTGTTATTCTGAAGGTTTAACTTCTGGGGGAGAATTCTGCAGATGGGAGTATTGCAAAACTCAAGCCTCTTGCTGTTAAAATGCCCCATTTTTAGTTGTGCTATAGTCAGAATAGAGAATTATTGAATGAAGTTACTCTGACCCATGAGAAGAGTTGATGTATGACCTGGGTTTTAAGGTGACACAATCTCCTCATTTACATAAAACTTTGTACTCAGTGTTCTGTGCTATATAAAGCTAGGTTTCTACTTTAGGGCTAATTGTAGACCATTACCCCTTTGAATTCCTATTTTAAAGTTTTCTCTATGTATTTGGAAGATGCTAAGGAGACTTCAAAACTAACTGGTTACCCACATTTTTCCTCCAAACAGCAAGATAACAGAGAAATGTTTCGCAGTGTCCGGCACATGATATATGATCTGATTGAGTGGAGATCTCAAATACTCTCTGGGACCCTGCCCCAAGATGAGCTCAAAGAACTGAAAAAGAAAGTGACTGCCAAAATTGATTATGGCAACAGGTTTGTGAGCAAATTTCCAAGTGTTCCTGCTTCAAACCAAATCGGCTTCTGTGATACACATTATCTATAGATGACTTCTTGCAGGGTTTTTTTATTCCTGTATTTATAGAGATGTAGTAGTAGGAGTGTATTAACAGTTCTACAGCAAGATGAAGAAGGAAGTTGGTACAACATCTTTAAAGGATGTGAATCATAATATGTAAAGTGGAATCCATATGCAACACTCTAGCTTGATGGTATTATCAATTCCATACTGGTAGGGAGCTGTAACTTTTAAGGTCAGTTGAAAACTGCAAGTAGAAAAAAGAATAATTTAAACTCTACTTGCTTCAGCAGCATGAACAGTTATTGCCTTTTCAACACCACCAGCTGTGTGTGCCCTGAAGCCACATAGCTGTAATGTGATGTTGAAGGATTTGGCTCAAAAGCAGAGTTTAGCTCATTGTTCCTCTACTTATATAGTGTCCAGGCTGTACCAGAAGTTTAACAGACAGATTTAATAAAAGAAAGTATCTGTTTAACAGAAGAGAATGGAGATTGGGAAGGAAATACTTACAAAAAAAAGACAGTTGTAGAAGGTGCATGTGTTAGATGTGTTAGTAGTTCAGATGTGTTAACTCTCCGAGCAGTAGTCGGGATTTAGGGAATTTTTTTAAGTATAAATTTTAGTCGTCAGTGTTAGAAGTTGTCACTGCAGTTATTACTTTCCTATTTTTGTTTGAAACTGAGAAGTGGTTCCTCACTTTTCAATCAGGAAATTATTAGAAGCAGCATTTTGAATACTGAGAGAGACAGCCTTGTGCAGCCACTGCACACCTGGGGATGGAAAAAGTTTTCAGCAAGCCACTCTTCAACTCCTTTGTGATGTAAATAACTCCTCAGATTTCAGCTATTTGTGGTTTTATTCCTGAAGAGCTGCCAAATTTGCAGTATTTCTGTTCATGCGCTTTCTCAGCTGAAGCTGTGCTTTAAAAAAAAATAATTAAAAATAACCATCAGTAACTGCATTTGAGTCAGTAATTAGCATTTATAATGCAAGATATGGACTGTTGTACCTCGGTAGGCAATTAACCAGATGTTGTTGATATTTGTTTGGCTACTGTATTTTACCATCTGGCTAAGGAGTTTGTTACAGTCACACTGAATAACCTCCAGATGCTCAGCCTTCAAATACAATGGAACATCTTGTGCTGCACTTTATATTCATAACATTCTGATGGACTAATTAAGTGATCAGAACATTCTCTGTGGAGTGCAGGAGGGAAGTGAGTTTGAACGTCTGAGTAAATACTCACAACTGAAAGATACCATATGTTTCTAATGGAGTCATATATTCACTTTTGTTTTCAATAAGCACGAATGATTATTTCAGAATCCAGACAGAATGAATTCATTATGTGTTCCATAAATGTTTTCTGATCTAATCATATACTAGCTTTTCCTGCTTTCTGAAATACTGATTCATAATTCAAGATTTATTTTTTTTTCTATAAAGAGAGACAGCATTTTCACTGCCTGTTGTCAAAATAACTGAGGAAGTAAAAATGTTGTTATGAATTTGTGTTTTTTAATGTTTTCCTGAAATTGGGTCAGGTAATTGTGTTGTGAAAACATGTTTTTTGTTCAGCTGCAAAAAAAATCTGTAACTGGGACGCTTAGGAAAAAGTGTCAGTGTTTTTCCAGGCATCATTTGCAAGTTAGAGGATGAAACAAAGGAGCTGAATCAGAAGAGTTTTTGCTTCCATTTATTTGACAGTTTGTGCAAACGTTCCTGTCCTGTAGGTGTGTTGCAGGCTGAATGATGAATCTTTTTCCCTGCAGAGCAGACTCTGCTTCTGTTCATCCAGGGCTGGTGGTTACCATACAAGTGGTCAGTGCATGTCTCCTGCTGGGGCTGGAAACAGTAGTAGGGAGTAGCAAGACAATTTTGGCTGCTTTTCTGTTTGGTTTCAATGGTGAAACTGTTTTCTCACTGGAGAATTCATCTGGGAGCTTGGTGTTCCAGGGATGCTTAGGAGAGTTTGATTACATCCAGGTACAGAGTAGAGCTTTGAGATGTTGGTTAATAAGCTGCTGCCTGCACTCTGCAGCTGGAATGAGTGGTGTTTGTCCTTCTTTGAGTCAGTGCAGTGCAATTAATTGGAGGGATTTGTGTGCTGAGCCTTCTCAAGGCTTGGTTTAACACCTTCAGGAGTGAGGAGAGATCCTCTGAGGACACGAAACATGTTTTAGTCTCCTGCAGCTCCTGTGGCTGTGGGTCATGTCCAAAGGGAACTTACTCTCAAATAAACCATGGGGCCTTTGGATGGCTTATTAGACACTGCAGGTTTGATTTAAGTTCATTGATCAAACACATTTCAAAGCCCAAGTTACAGCAGCCCCATCATGGGTGTTGACTGCAGAGCTTGAAGAACAAAATAGGGACCATATGGGGTTGAAATGGAGGTGAGGAGGTCAGTTGTAGGGAAGATAGGAAGAGAAATGCAGATCACTTTAGCCCTAATGTTTTTTTGTTTTTTTTTATCCTTGGTTCTCCCTCTGTAGCAACATGAGAAAATGTGAAAGATCTTCCCTAAGGCTGGACTTGATTATAGCAGAAACCTTCTGCCCCTCTTCAGAAGGGAACTGTGGACCTCAGTGTTCCCCTGACAGAAATCTGGCTTCTGCTGTAAATAAAGAGAACCAATTTATGCCTTCTTGTCTCTTGTAGGTTTTTGCTAAAACATGAGTATGCCTGCTTTGGAGGAGAATGGGGAGTGGGACAAAAGGAACTGAAGTGGTTGTTCAAACTGTCAGATGAATTGAAGGAGGAGACAAAGTCTCTTGCAGATTTAGTTGTTTAAGAAATTACTGCCCCAGCTGTTGTGCTATTTAATTTGCATTGCTTCTTTCTGTGCTGTGGGGAAAAAGTGACTTCCAGCCAGGAATGGTTATCCTCCAGGGCTGGTGACATGCTAAATTGTTCTATCACGTATCAAATATTTTCTTTAAATTGTATGTCTGGTAATATCAATAGTAATATGACTTCAGTGTTAAACACTTGGTGTTTTTTAAGCCTTTATTTGAGCATGGTTAATTCACAAGCTTTTGTTTGTTTGTTTAGAATTCTTGATTTAGATCTGGTTGTTAGAGATGAAGATGGCAATATTTTGGACCCAGAGCAAACCAGCACAATTAGCCTTTTCAGAGCACATGAAATAGCTTCCAAGCAAGTTGAAGAGAGGCTACAGGAAGAAAAAGTAAGATGTACTATGCACTGTAGCTTTTCCCTTTGAGACTTAAGACTGTGACTTATTTTTAGCATTGGTAATGAAGAATTTGATAAATTTGGGAAGAGTTGTAAGGCTTAAATATTTGGTAAAACTTGTGTGCCTCATGCAATTTGTTGTTAATCTAATGTTTTTAATACAAACAGATTACAGGTGTAGATACTCAACAGAACATCCCTCTTCTGTCTATCTTAGGAGCATTCTGCAGTGGTTGGGTATTTGTTAGGCTGTTATATTTAAGTTTCTTTTGTTCTTGAATTGCAGTCTCAGAAACAGAATATTGATATCAACAGACAAGCCAAGTTTGCTGCCACTCCTTCATTTGCTTTATTTGTAAATTTAAAAAACGTAGTCTGTAAAATAGGAGAAGATGCTGAAGTCCTGATGTCTCTCTATGACCCACTGGAATCAAAATTTATCAGGTCAGTTTACTCTTGAGTGTACTCCCTACTTTGTACTTATTCAGTTAAAGGAGCAAGGTAGTTTTGGAGGGTGAGAGGGCTCCTGGAAGTTAAATTTCTGCAAAATGCTTAGGCCAGGCTGAGCTGGGAAGCAGCAGGGCAGCAGCACTTTGTTCTGCACAGCAGCAGGCAGGTCCCTTCACCCTGGGAACATTGCAGAGTTGCAGTGTTCCTCATCCTGCTGTGCCTGTGCTTCCCCAAGTGCAGAGCTGAAGTGAGATGGGAACACCCCTGAAGCCTTGGCACTAACCTGAGAGTTCAGTTTCTACATCTCCTCCTTCCTTGCCAGGAGTTCTTACACACTTTGGTGCTGAGAAGTCATTTGTGTTAGATAAATGATGCAGCCAAAGGGAAATGCCAGCTTTCCACTCAGTGAATATCAGTGTGTTGGGTTTTAAATATTTTTCTGCAAATCCTGAAGTTGCTTTTATGTGCTTATGCTAAAGTGAGCCATTTAAACAGTCCTCAAATATTGTTTTTTCAGTGAAAACTACTTGGTGCGATGGTCAAGCTGTGGACTCCCCAAAGATATCGACAGACTGCATAACCTTCGAGCAGTGTTCACTGTAAGTGTGTCTGCTTGCTTCCCCTGCCAGGCTTCAGACCACTTGTTTCATAGCTTGGGAGCAACTGAGGAATGAAATGACCCAGCTGTAAACTGGGGCATGAGCCCTGCAGGTGTGATGAGCCTGGGGAGGGCTCACCTGAGACATTTCTCATAAACAACTGCTAAATATTCTTGGCAGCTGGCTCGGACTGAAGTTGGTCTTTAAAGTTTTACTAGAAATGATTTGGCCTCCTAAGCAATTAATTTACAGAGAAGCCAAAGTAAGATGTTTAATTACTGTTACAAAAATTCCTTTACTCAGAACAATTTGCCCTGGTGCTAAAGAAAAGCAGGGCAAAGGCACCATCCTGTCGGGAGCAAACCTCCTGCCTACAAAAAATGGAACATTGTTAATTGAAAAGTAATCCAAACAAACTACTCATTCTAGGATCTGGGCAGCAAAGACCTGAAAAGAGAGAAAATCAGTTTTGTCTGTCAGATTGTACGAGTGGGCAGGATGGAACTGAGGGACAACAACACACGAAAACTGACCTCTGGGCTGCGGAGACCTTTTGGAGTAGCAGGTAACTCCCTGTGCTGGATCTTTCTGGCACAGAAAGTTGGGTGTGTGAAACTCCCCTGGGGTTTTATAAATCCAAATTGTTCCCTGGTCTGAGTTGGTCAGACTGATTGCTCTGCTGGAGAGTTTACTGGAGCCTTCAGGGCTTGCATTTACCTGGAGATGCCAAAGGTGGTTTGCAACCTGTTGTAATTCTGTAGGAAAAATCTGAAATTGCACAGCTGCTCCATCCCTCTTCTGAGTCACCACTCCTTCCTGTCCCCCAGAGTATTCCCTCAGTGTCCCTCATCCCACGTTGGTCATTTAATTCAGCACACTTATTTTTCTTTTCAGTAATGGATGTAACTGACATAATTAATGGAAAAGTTGATGATGAGGACAAGCAGCACTTCATACCGTTTCAACCGTAAGTAGGGAGTAGTTAATAGAATAAGCAGAAGGTGAAACAATTTAAAGTTTTAACACTCATTAAAACAAAATACAAACAAGTCCCAAACATTTGAAACTTTTGAATGGAAAAAGTGTTCTGTAGATATTCTGAAGTTAACTTATTTCAATGTGGTGTTTTACCTTGCGTAGTACTTACTGTTTTTTTTCCTGATATCTTCCCTCTAGTATAATAGCAATAGGTTTGGGGGTTTTTTGAGTTTAAAACGTGCATCTCCAGTTCTACATTCTTTTTTAATTTCTTTTTTAAAGATTTCAGAGTGCTAATGCAATAGGTGAAATGCTTAAAATGAGTCCATTGCTGGTTTAGCTCTGCCAGAGATGGGTAAGACCAGGAGCATTACCAGCATCCACTGCAGGTGGCTTCTGTGACATTAGTAGATGATAATTGTATTTTGGTAACAGATATAATTTCATACTAGAGGTTGCAGTTAATTGGAGAACAAACAAAAGCTGAGAATTTGAAGGATGTCTCCTGTAATATCATAATTTGGTTTTATCACATGAGACTTGTGAGAAAGCTGGGCAGTTTGGGTTGGATGGCAAAGGAGATGATTCTGGTCACATGCTGTTACAGCTGGTTCAGAGAAGCAAGAAGAGCAGTCTGCTCCCTGGACTTGGTCTTAGTCTTAGTCATCTAAAACTGCAAAGCTTTACACAGAGACTGTATTATTTTATAATAATTAGCAAATCTGGAGTTGATGGTGACCTTTAAAGTATGGACATACAAGATTTTATATGTTATCAAAGATCAGTTTTGACTTCAAACCACAAAATAAGATGAAGAAACACAGGTTTATTAGCCTCAATTTTTGTGAACATGTTCAGAGAAATTGCTTTTAGCAGTAAAAGCTTAAAGTGTGGGTGGCAAATACTCTGTTCCAGCCATACTTCATAGTGTGGTTGGTTTTTTTTTTATTATTATTCTATGCAGTGAGGGAAGGTAGAAGGGATAAGTCAAATAAATGTGTAAGATATGTATGCTTAGTTTTCCCATAGTGTGAAGTGTTAGTCTGCTTTCTGTTCCAAACCACAAAACGTGGTTATGTTAGCTAAATTCCTTGATTTATGTACTTGGAGATAGTCAAAGGGTTTTAATAATATTAAAAAACACACCAAACTCAGCCACCCTGCAATAATGTAGTATCAGAATAACTATTTTGGAAAATAGATAATTCAGCAAGCCCTTGTGGTTTGGAGCTGCAGGAGCTGCAATGTCTGGAGGTGCTCTGGGGGCTAAGCAGCCCCACGCCTCGTGGCTCAGTTCTGCTGCCTGCAGTGTAGAGTGTTAATGTGAAAATGAGAAGAACAATTCTATTTTTGCTAGGAAAGCAGGGGTTTTTAGGCAAGAGTGCATTCATGATACATTTATTGTGTGATAAACAATAGCAAGCTTGTTTTTTAGTGAGCGTGGAAGTACGCAGTGAAAATGAATCTTTGTGTATCAAAGTGGATGCTAATGGAACATCTAGTTTTCTGCTCCATTAACACTGATTTATTTTTTCTGTATATATAAATCAGCTTTTTGAAAAGATGTACGATGTGATTTATTTTTTCCACCTAAATTAAAACATTCTTCTGAAAAAGTATATTTCCAACAATATGAATAATTTGAAAACACACAATGAATACTGGTGTCATTATTTCCAGAGTAGACTTAGGCTCTATGTATGAGCCACATTTTTCTTCTCATTCCATGCTTTGCTTCTGTTGTACCACATGCAACTCTGTTTTCATATCTTTGTTTGTTTGTATTCATTCACTGGCCACCAACACAATGGCTGTCAAAAGCACTTGGCAGGATTTCTTAAATGACACTTAATGCTGCTGTTTATATATCATTTCCATCTTTTCTTTTATTCATCAAGCTTAACAGAGTATTTGGATGATCTGCTTTTCTCTTCCTGTGCCACTTCTGTAAGATTTAGGGGAGCTTTTCCTCCAGGGGGTTTGCACTGCTGCTTAACCCACAGAATGACAGCAGGGACCCTGCAGGGCTTGCAGGACTGGTCTGCTGGAGATATATTAAGGAGAAAAATGCCTCTGTGGGTTTTCACTGCTTAACAAGGGGGTTCTCAGGTGGGAGATGCCCTTCCTGTCCTTGCAAAGCATTCCTGGGGAGCAGCGACACGGCCGGTGTGCTGGGGCAGATCAGCGTTCTTCTGATTAATGGTCTTCCTCTGTCTTTCTTGTTACCTTTTCCTGTCCTTTGTCTTGCGTTGACTAATAAATACTCTTCTGTCACAACTGTGATACGATCTTTTGTGTTCCCTTGTCACTGTGACTTCTGGTTTTCTGTGACCCTCTGTTTCCTGGTGTTGGTCGTCATGTGCATCCTCCAGGCTAGCGTTGGATGACGCCATTCGACACAAGCAGCTCAACATATCATCCCGTTTTTCACCCAGGGTGGCAGGGGAGAATGATTTCCTTCAGACTGTTATAAACAAAGTGATTGCTGCTAAAGAAGTTAACCACAAGGGTCAGGGTAGGTACTGCTCTTTCTATACACCCTTGTACCTCAAGTCTGCTTCCTTTGCAACATGGGCAAATGAATTTGGTGTGAGTTGGGAGGCAGCGCGGGTGGGTTCTGTGGTCTTCGCTTGCTCGCTGCTGGTTGGTAACAGAAAATGTTTGCACGGTTTGTTTCCCTTCTCCCCCATCCTTCAGGGTGTGTTCTGCTATCCCCCCTAGCCCTGCACCTTTACCCCCTGCCCTGTGTGAACTCCAGAGATGGTCTGACCTTGCTCTGTCCCTTCCTTGGGACTGGAAATGATGACGGAGGGGCTCAGCTCCTGTGCCATTGAGCTCCTTGTATTGAAGGAAGGGACATACCCTTTCTCCTTATTTTTCCACCTCCTAGCTGCTCTGTCAGTATTTGGCTCCCTCTCCAGAAGCCCAGGGCACTGCTCCTGCCAGCACTGCACCTTCCAGAGCTTGGTTGGGATGAGGATGGAGCCAGAGCAGGGCATCCCCATCCCTTCTGCTGCCCTAAGCTGAGCTGGCTTCCAAAGCCTGCTGTGTTCTTTTGGAGTGTGTGTACCCCACCTCATGATCAGGATGTGCCTGCCAGGAACAAGGAGGTTGTGAAACAGCTCAGTTATTACTCTACTGGTGCCAATATTTTGGGGGGAGCCAGTGTAATGCAGGTTGGCATGGAGCTGCCAGCACCCACTGGGGCTGTTTTTTTTTTTTTTTTTTTTTTTTTTTTTTTTTTTTTTTTTTTTTTTTAACTTAGTTGGAGTAAATATTTATTTTATTTTTTTTTATTAATTTACCCATTAGCTGAAGAGGAAAACTTCAACCTGTGTTCCCCCCTCAATGTGTTCCCCTGTGGCCCATGTGTGTTGGAAAGGAAAAAAACCTTTCAGCTGCTTTGATTTGTTTCAGATTCTATCCCCACAAAAGGCACCTAAACAGAAAAGCATTAAGATGTGTTGCTTAGCTGGTCAGTGTAGGTACAGTGACTGCTTCATGAGACAGCAGCCACTAGAACCATCTCTAGCAACAAATCAGCATGTAGCCTTTTGTAAGAGATTTCAATAGAAAGGAAAGAGCTAGCTGCTGAATGTGTACAAAATGAGTGTTTAGTTTTTTGGTGTGTGTAACAGGATAACCCACTTTTTTTTCTTTTTCAACAGATGAATATTTTTCATAGATTTTGGTTTTTTTCTGCGAATATTTGCTGCAATTGTTTTGTGATTAAACTTGATTACCAGTCACTTTACTGAGTGTGTAAGAGTCCTGAGGGGTTTTGTTTGTCTGTTTTTTCTCTTTCCTCTGCTTTCTTAAAACAAGTGTGCCTGATGTTGGTTGACAAGCAGCAGCTTTTTAGTGGCTGCTTCTGCTACTGAAGAGGAAAAAGTCAGCTGTGTAAGGCTGATAATATAATTTTTTTATTTTTATTTTTCCTCAGTGCAGTAAAAACAACTTAAGGGGCTGCTGGTGTTGAATCAGTTCAGAGTACATGCCTGCTCGTGGCAGCTCCATATTGATTGCTTGTAATGCATCTATTTTGCCATTAAAATCAGTGTTGCCTCTTCTCTTTCTTCCTGTAGAAGAGACAGATTCCATTAGAAAGAACTTGGGAGAGTGCAAAGGCTCAGATACAAGCTTGAGGCTATTTCTATGAGGCTCGGTGGAAGACATGAGTGATGAGAGATGTAGTTCTGCAAGGAGGTGGGATTCTTCAGTAGGTCCAGCTGATAACCAAGCTTGCCTCCTTCCAGTAGGCTGCAGGGGCTTGCTCACTTGTTTTTCTTCTGAATGAAGACTTGTATGGCAAACTTTCAGCCTGTGAGTTAAAATTTTGGCTTTAGTAAGCCAGTGGAGGGGAATCTGCATGGCTCTGCTGTTGAGCACCAGCCTAACTCCTCCCTGCCAAGGTGCCTTCAAGATGCTATTGTGTGGCATTTGTGCAGTGTTTTGCACAGATTTACAGTTTCTCAGGTCTTCTACCAGCCAGTCAGCTCACAGGAGAGGATTTGATACAGTTTCTGGAAAATTCTGAGAAAATTGTCCTCGTGTGCTGTGCTCATGTTTCTGCTTGAAGAAGTGTTTTTGGTTTGTTTTGTTTTGGGGTTTTTTTGGGTGTCTTAAAAGACTTTGCTCTCTAATTACAAAAAATACAGATTTCAATTGCCTTAGTGGGTGTTTATAAGTTTTAGGATGTGTAAAAAAGAAATCTCAAGTAACAAGGGTAAAACACAGGTTTACCAATTGTGATTTTTTACACAACAGGTTTGTGGGTGACTTTGAAGCTTCTTCCAGGAGACATTCATCAGATTAGGAAAGAATTCCCACACTTAGTGGATAGGTCAACAGCTGTGGCTCGGAAAATGGGCTTTCCTGAGATTATTATGCCTGGTAAGACACTGTGTGAATGAAGTGTTTTGTCTGTTTTAAAATAAATGTAAAACACTTAGGTAATACCTGCCACATGTGCTGCATCAAAACCAAACACTTTAAAGGTCCCTTCAAAATATGTGGTGTTACGTTGACAGTGGAAATTCCCCTTTTTCTCCAAGAAGAAAAAAATATCTATATATTTTTGTATATATGCTTCATATGAATATGAAGTATATATGCTTCATATTCTCTTCCTAGCAAGGGTGGATGTAAAACTTGCATCCTGTGATGAATCCAAGCCAGAGAGTTTCCAAAGGAACAAGCTTCATTTACAGATGTGAAAGTCTCTTAGGGTTTGTTCTAGGTTTGGATAATGTGTTTGAAAGATTAAGTTTTTAATATATATATATTAAAATATATATTTAATATAAATTAATATTAAATATATATTAATATATTAATATAAACATATTAATATATTAAATATATATTTAATATATATATATTTTTATATATATATATACACAGAGATTCTGTGGATGTTCAGTTTTGGTGTTTAGAAAAAAACAAACCAAATGGTGATGCTTCTCAAGATAAAGCTGTCAATAAATAAGAGACTACAGAAAACCCCCTGCAGTGTCCTTTGCAGATGGATGGACTCTGGAGGATCCATCAGATATTTTCAAAAAACATCCCAGTTCCAGCTCTCCCTGTTGCTGAGTGTGTTCATCAGATGTTTTACTACATATTGAGTTGGGAGTAACTGCATCAGCACCTCTGCTTTTTAGGATCATCTGCCACATTCAATTATTGGAAATCCCCTGTCTCCATACTTTATTTTCAAAATTGCAATTGATTAGGGTGTAGTTGAAAGACCATTTTAAGACACAAAGCTAAATACAGCCCTGTCCTGCAACCCCCAAGCAGCAAAACCATCAAACCACAAATCTAACAAATGAAACAGACCTCTGTAGACTGCTTAAATATTTTCAAATTACAAAATATCTGTATATGGGATCAATAATGACTGTTGAATTATTCCCCCCAAATTAATAATGAAAGGAGTTGTGTTAAAAAAATAATAGAGAACTGAGGTGATTTGATAGTGATACTGCACATATTCTTCATGATGATGGGATATGCTTCTGTTTTTTGTTTGTTAAATTCAATGTTCTGCACTGGGTTGGTAGTTCAGACTTCAGCTAAAATTGTGCTGAGACTTCTAAAGTTTTTTCAGTGCTTTTATTTTTGGATGTTCACGCTCCTGTGGCTTTTAAATGTTTTGCCATGAATGTGTTTATTGCTGTTAGTAAAAGGTGTTGGTGGTTGTTTCTGTGTTTCACCATTGGCATCACAAATCAACAGGCATAGTGGGAAACTTGCTGAGAACTTTGTGCTTTGCTTTTTCTTTTAGGTGATGTTCGTAATGACATCTATGTCACCCTGGTTCAGGGGGATTTTGACAAAGGCAGTAAAACAACAGCAAAGAATGTTGAAGTGACAGTATCTGTTTATGATGAAGATGGCAAAAGATTAGAGGTATTAAAATGTTTGACGTGGGTGCTCTTCATTTTTATACCTGTCTTTTCAGCTTAAGTCCCTGTTTTTATTTACAACAAAATTCTCTCCCATGTCATGCTCTTTGCTGCTCATCCCATGAGAAGCTTGAGTCATTCTGTCTCCTTTTGACCTATTTCACCAATTTTTTTTTTATTCATTTGAATGAAAAAGTGGAATTTGAGACAAACATTTTCTCCTTTCTTTGTGTTTTCAAGAGTGTTATTTTTCCTGGTGCTGGTGATGAAGCCATCTCAGAGTACAAGTCAGTAATATATTACCAAGTGAAGCAACCTCGCTGGTTTGAGACTGTAAAGGTATTCAGACTGCTGCAATCTCTTCCTTTGTGTGGGTTAATATATGCAGTTAATAAAGGTTTCAGTGGAAAGCCTTGAGAAACAAAGCTAGGGAGGTTCAATGCTCGAGATCCTGTTGAGCAAGACAAAAGGAATGGCTCAATGAAAAAAGGCTTCTGGAAAACAGATTTAGTTTTCTTTGCATAGTGAATTTTATTTCACCCTTTTGGTCAAGATGGGGGCACTCCACCATTTATTTAGCAATGGTTTTCTCTGTTTCCATGAACCTGACCTAAAGAAACAGGGTATCAGTCTTAAAACACAGTTACCACAGTGTTGAACTCATCACTGTTTTGGACTCTGGCCGGTGGTTTAAGCTTGATTAATTTGCTTGGGTGGTAATATTTTAGCTTAAATGCCAGGTTTTAATATTATAGAGGCTGATGTTAGCTTCATAAAACATATTCTGTGTAGCTTCCTGAGAAAGGCCTTAGAGCTGCTCCCCACACTGTTGGAAGTCCAGAGGTGCTCTTACTGCATCTGTAGACAGAAAGTGGCTGGGAGGGAATGGCAGAAATGTTGCTGTGGTGCTGGGGCACAGTTTACAGCACAGAACCTGGATGCTGGGGTGATGAAAAAAATGACAGCTCTAGCTAAAATCCTGAAGGTAAAGGGCACTGGTTGCATCTGTGCACGTTGGTTACATGTGGCTCGTACTATGTAGTCCAAGTGTGGCATAAATAATGAGATGTTCAGAATTTTTCATTTGTTGCTGTTTAAGTTCTTCTCTTCCAAACTCCAGAGAGGCTCACTCCTGAGCTATGGGTGAGTGATAGGGGAGGCTTTGAGGTTACAGCCCAACATCTGAAGTTTCAGGTCTTGTCAAATGACTTCCCAGGCTTGCTTAATTCCCTCTGTTACGTGGTGCAAGAGCTGGCAGCTTTCCTGGGGAGTTCTGTACCTTTCATGCTCTTCTATAGCAAAATGAAGCTGGTACTTCTATTACTCTTTTTGAAAAATGTCTAGATGAGGTTGGGTAGTGGTTGATGGTGTTTGATGGGACTGTACTGACTGTTTTCCTTCTCTGCCCTCCTTCCCAATACCTGAAGGTTGCAATCCCCATCGAAGATGTGAACCGCAGCCACTTGAGGTTCACGTTCCGCCATAGATCATCCCAGGACTGTGAGTACTTCAGCTTTTCCATTATGCTGCTTGTCAGTGTCTGGTGCCAAAATCTGCTGAAACAGGCAGAAAGTTCCTAATCTTGAAATGATTATTGCAATAGCTTTTAATGCAGGGATAAGGTTTGGATTTTTTTCTTTTTTCACCAGCTCATTTTGTTAGCATCTCGGCTTCTTTTTCCTTTTATATCTTCCCCACTCCATTGACATCAAGTTTTTCCTTCTCTGCCCACCTGCTTCTCCAAGTCAAATTAAAGGGCTAGTGGATAAATATTTCCCCTAGCAACTGGAAGGTTTGTGGTATTGTGTCTTAGAAGGTAGGTGGTTAAGGAGTTGTGAAGATGTTTAATAATCCCACGTGTGAGATGGGAAAGGAAAAGAGTTTATAGGGGGCTTAGCATCAGTAATTAAAGACTTAGGTGTTAAGCAACTTAGTTTCTGGTTTGCAGTCTGGCTTGTGGTCCTTTTGAGGTAGTTTTGGTCTAAAAGATATTTGATAGCTTGTGATTTTCCTCAGCTTTCCTGGGATACTGGTGGGAGCTGAGTTGCTTTTTGCAGTCAAGGTTCGAGACAGGAAGACATCTTCCATTTGTCAGCAGTTGCTTTGCAGGGAAGTTTGGGGATGGGCCTTGGTTGTGATGATACTTGTTCCATAGAGTGATTACAGGGGCTGTCTCACTTGATGGAGAAGCCTTTCAAAATCTGTAGGAAAACTTTTTTTGGAGACTAAAGACATAGACAAAAGGATTCATCATGTAGTACCCACTGCGTGCAGTTGAAGATGTGTAGTACTCTCCCTGAATACTTCTCTGTGTAGTACCTTACCCCATCAGGGCTATTTAATTGAAAGTGTATATTTTGCAAATTGATCATTAATAAAAGATTTACTTAGCTCAGGCAATGGTACTTGCTAATGAAGACAACGTGCAGAAAATTAGTGTCATTAGTGTCAAAATTATGATTGTGCATTACAAATTACCAGAGTCAGAAATATTTTTATGTTGACTCGAAAAATTTAAGTTGTGTATGGTTTAAATATTCATTAGAGGCTGTGCCTTAGGGCTGCAGGGCTTTCTCACAGGCTGCTTGGGTTATCTGAAGCCTATTTATTTTTTTTCCCCTTCTGGTTGTACTTTGCTTTCTACTTGCTCTGTTACTTTGTTTTTACTTTTGATAGTAGATTTTGAACAATGAGAGCAAACCAAATGCATTTCTAGTTCCTGTTACCTATAGAGTGGGTTAACTTTCAGAAACTGAGCTCCTGAGATCCAATTCCTGCTTTGCTTCCAATATTCCCTCAATAAATGGTAGAGCCCTGATGAGACCCTCAGTGCTGAACTTCAAATAATTATTTTCAGTAACGAGGACGTTGCCTCTGCATCTTCTGACTCAAAAAAACCCTGAATGCTTCAAATCTGTTTTATTTTTAAAAAGGTGCCTTAATTCAGCTTTCTAAATGAACACACAGAATGTAGAAATATTAAGCATCTAGTTACCTCTGCTGTGATCAGATTCTTAAGCATTTGTTTCTCATTTTTGTTTTTTTCTTGAGTTTAGAAGACTCTCCCAGTTTCTTGTACTTTTTTCCACCTAAGAATCTTTTGTTTGGTGACTTGCTTATAGTGTATCCATGGTTTTGAGATTAGGTAGACTGTCTGTACTAGTATGAAATACTTAATTATGGTTTTGTTGCTTGTTTTGTTAACAGCCAAAGATAAATCTGAGAAAATATTTGCCCTAGCATTTGTGAAGCTCATGAGATACGATGGAACAACTTTGAGAGATGGAGAACACGACCTTATAGTTTACAAGGTAGAATTCTGAGATCCTTTAGTGTTTCCATAGTAGCTGGCTTGTTGGCAATACTACTTTAGCTAATTATTGTTACAGACTTACAAAAAAATGTGTTAGAGACTATTCTGTTACATCAAGCAGCTAAATACAAGTACTGTGTAACCTGCATTTTGGCAGATTGTTAAACCTGGAGTATGTTTTACTGGGCATGTTTTAAGTTTGGTGCTTATTATCTAGTTTTATGTGTGTTTTCATGGCTGGGAGAAGTTTCATCTCTGGCCCTTTAAAATATCCCCTCATGGCTTTAATCTGTGGACAGATTTGTGCTAAGTTACTGTTGTGAAAAAGCCATTTGATAGCTCACTTTCTGGAGCAAATCTAAGAAAATCCAGTGCAAAAGATATTTTTTTTTTTATTATTGCCAGGGCTTTTTAGGAGATATCTTAGAATTTTTTCATCTTGTATTTGAAACATTACTGCAGGCAGAAGCAAAGAAGCTGGAGGATGCCTCAACCTATTTAAGTCTGCCATCCACTAAAATAGAGTTGGAGGAAAAGGGACACTCTGCAACAGGGAAGAGCATGCAGAACCTTGGAAGCTGCACCATCAGCAAAGACTCTTTCCAGATTTCTACTCTGGTTTGTTCAACAAAGCTTACCCAGAATGGTAAGGTCACAGAACTGCTGGAGTGGGGACGTATGGACTGACTCTCCTGTCTTATCCCTCCTGTCCCTCTGAATGGATGGTAGGGTGGTTGCCATGCAGTCCTGGATTAAAATGTCTGGATGCAGCAAAAGCATCTACTGAGTGTGTGTACTGTGAAGCTTTTCTCTGCCCATGGGCTTAGTTTTGCTTCACAGCAGTTCACATCTCTAAAAAGCCAGAAGAATCCTGAGTGAAATGGAAGTGGCAGTATTATTTGTCATAGAGTTGAGTGTTGAAGTATGCTGAAAACAGCCTCTGTGGCATTTTAGCTCTCCTTGGATATGCATAAAAGCACTAAGGAAGAGAGTGAGTTTGCTTTTAAGAGTAGGCATCAGCATGGCTCTGCTCCCAAATGAGCTGTTATGTGATTTCCAAGGTGCCTTATTTGTAATCTTTTGCCTGAAGAAAGCTCTGGTGTTCTTTTGTGTTGGGCAGAGAGGATGTGAGCACGAGAAAGCACTGCATGGATGTCACTCTCAGATTCACACGTCCTCATGTGAATACAGACTTCTAGGAATGGAGTTAATGTATTTCTTTTTTCTCTTTTTTTTTTTTTTACATTTTAAAACTCACCTTCTGTACGTTTTTCACATGCATATGTTAGCTGGTTGACTGCATCCAAAGGCTGGGGAAAAAGCCAAGCTGATGGCAGGCACCAAAGCAAATGTTTCCCATTTCCAGCCTCTGCCCTCTCAGTAATTTTTGTGTTTGGTTGCCATGGCACAGTCCCTTCTTCTCTTTGCTGCACCAGGAGTAGAGTTGGGGAGTGTGGGTGGGTCCTGGAGCCCTGAGTCATGCTGGGGAGCAGCATCAATTCTTCCTGAGTCAGGAGAAGTGGGAGCTTGGTTCAGATAGATCTGCTGGGAGTCAGAGGATGAGGTGGGTGGGAATAATGCTGGATTTGTCACCTTAACGTGACAATCTCCTCTGTCCAGAGGGAAGGTTGCTACCCTGGTCTGACTCTGTAGTCAACTCAGAATTTTATTGCAGTGTTTTTCAGTGGCATCTCTCTTCCAGCACATCCTGGGTGATTGGTATTCAGAGCACATCAGGTTCACTGCAGTCTGGCAGCCTTATAGTCCAGAAGGGTGTTTAGCAAAAAAAAAAATAAAATTTGGAAATGAATTTGCAAGTTCATGGCAATGATGGGATTGTAGGTCAAGAGTACAACAGGGGGTTTGGGGACTTGGAGAGCACAGAGAGAGCAGCATGTGGAATTGAGCTGTTTTTTGTTTGTGCTGTGATTCAGGGTTTGGGTTTTTTCCCCTCAGTATTTCCCAGTGCTTATTAGAAGTTAGAAGTATTTCATAGTGATCAATGTATTGATGTTTCTTTCACAGAACAAAGTTAAAATCAAGACTGAAAATTATTTCGTGCTTAATTTACAAAAAATTTGCTGTGAACTTTCTGCTCTTTATTCAGTGTTGCTGTTTAATTATGTTGTCTGTGAAACTTTTTCTCAAAGTTGCCAAAACATTTTTTCTTGAGAGTATTTTGACATTATTAAGCAAGATCACCATATATCCTTAAGCAATTTAGAAAAAAACAAAACACAGTGCCTCCCCCACAAAAATCATCGTTAATTTCCTCCCTCAAGAATGATTTTTCATCTAAGAATGGGCAGCACTGCTCAAATTCTAGATTCTGAAACTAATTTTAAATTCTGTAAAATTGTTGGCTAGTGTTCTTTCTTTAACTTTCTTAAAAACTAGTAAGTGAAAATCCCTGGTACACATCCTTGTGTACCAAAATTTTGATCCAAACCAATTTTCTACTTTTGGTTATCTATAATGGTTCTTTCTTCACCCTTTGTTTGGGTTTGGCTTTTAGGCACATTTTTAGTAATTCTGAGATGATATTAATAAACCATACATCTTTTTTCTGCATTGTATTTGATGTTGCAGACTAGGGCAGTACATTCCTTTATTTTTATTATGCTCTCAAGACTTCCTGAAACCAACATGTCCTTTATGAGCTGAAGGAACAGCTGCTTTTGGGTTGTTTTTCAGTGGTTTTCTTTGCTTTTGCTTGGTTTTTATGGTCAGAAGTGAGAAGTCAGGTCCTGTGTGTTAGGGGATATCATCTCAGGAGATCTCTTTGGGGTGGGAAATATTGGCCCTTCTGGGATGGGAAGGTTGGTTTTCAATCCATCCCTGAGGTCATGTCCAAGTCAGAGTTGGGTGTTTATTTTGTTTTCCTTTTCCTGAGTAGCTTGTTGAGCTATGTCAAACTGAGGTCTTGCTTTCTCCTGCACAGGCAAGGCAGTTTAGGTATTTAAATCTTCTTTTTATTTCCACTAGAAGGTCGAGATACCAGGAGATCCAAGAGGGGCAAAAGGGCATCAAAAGCTCTACATGGAGCCTGGCTGTGGATACTTAATCTTACCAATGTCTCCTGTAGGACTATCAAGATATTTTTTTTTTAATCAGACTGATGGGAATAGAACTGAAATGGCATTAATGGGCTTGCTGGAGAACTTTTCTGATTCCTGGTAGCCAGGGAGGTGTCTAGTGTTCTCCCTGAGCATTTATTTTTGTTGATACATCCTAAAGAGCTTCTTTGCAGGAGAACCTCAATTGGGGCTCACCTCGGGCAGTGTTTTCCTTAAAGGAAGCTGCAAAAAAGGATGCTGGGGTTCTTGCTGACTAACAAGAGGAGAGCTTGCCTTCTGTATCCTCTTATTTATCAGTCAGTGATCAAGTGGCCTGGTCATAATAGTGGGATCTAGAATTTGGGGACAAGACCATTTGCAGTTGTTTGTATAGGGATCTGATTTGTACCCCAGCTCTCCAGCTCTTGGAAGCAACCAAGCAATTTGGGCTTGGAGTTATTAAGCAGACAGCTTTCCACTGCATTAACTTTGGTTTTTCTTTTTTCAGTCAAAGCAAAGAAGCTAGAAACATGAATCCTGAAGAGTCAGAGCCCTGTAGACGTGGCTGTCTTGGTGCCTGCCTAATTTCATTGTTAGCAGCTTTTTCTGAACACACAGCTGGTGTGTACAGCAAATTAAAACTGAGGGGTCAGGCTTGCTTGGCCTGGATTTGAATGGTGACATTTCAAAAGCCAGCTGCTTTCCTGAAATCCCTTCAGAGTTCTCTCTCTGTACAAGTGTTGTACTGGGTTTCTGCAGGGCCAGAGGCACACTGGCAATATGTGGTTGTCCAGTGAAATGGCTGACCTAAGGCAATAAACCTGTTTCCCCTGAACACAGTTAAAAGATGTGAATAAAATGAAATCAAAAGCAAGTAAAAAAACCAGTATAAAGTAAGTAAAAAGCTATGTAATCATTTTTTCTTACTCCTAGTTGATCTCTTGGGACTTTTGAAGTGGCGATCTAACACAAACCTCTTGCAGCAGAATTTGAAACAGCTGATGAAGGTGGATGGTGGTGAAGTGGTTAAGGTAAATCAGTGACCTTCTTTAAAAATAAAGTTGGTATCATCATTTTGCTGAATCTGATATTTTGATGTATTCATATTATTTTGTTCTTATCCCCCTCCCTGCCCCTCACCACTCACACTTGCATATTAAATTGTAACCAGGGACCTCTCAGGGCTCAGGACACTAATGCCCTTCTCCCTGCATCAACATTTCAGATGTTGAGTACTAGTAAAACATATGTAAGAGAAGTTCTGAAAATGTAGGATGGTGTTTGTTTTTTTTTTAATAGTACTTCACTGAATTTTTATGTGCAGGTACACAAAGGCAAAGAGCGTTTTTCTCTGCAAGATTAAAACATCTTGGACCTTTTCCACAGTGCTAATAAATGGATTTTTCATGTGTGGATATGGAATGCAATACTACTGTGTGCTGCTGATACTTTAAAAAAAAAAAAATTATCCTGGAAATACTTAGCTGAGCCAAATTATTTACATTTGTCAAGGCCACTGAACGATGGCAGAGACCTACATAAAGGCAGATTTAGCTTTGGAAAAGACTAGGCTGGGGCTTTGCTTGTGTTGTAAAAAGTCAAATCTAGAAGAGTATCAAAAGATGTAATGTACTGGGGAGAGATGTCCCTTCAGGCCTGTGGTGGTGGCGGCTTCTTACTTCAGTGGATTGTAATTTAGTTAATAGAAACGTAATGAATGCCTCATCTGGAAGCAAGTTAAAACATCTGAGACTACTGATACTCTCCTATATTGACTAAGGTGAAAATAATATCTCCCATAATTTATTTTNGTGGCATCTCTCTTCCAGCACATCCTGGGTGATTGGTATTCAGAGCACATCAGGTTCACTGCAGTCTGGCAGCCTTATAGTCCAGAAGGGTGTTTAGCAAAAAAAAAAATAAAATTTGGAAATGAATTTGCAAGTTCATGGCAATGATGGGATTGTAGGTCAAGAGTACAACAGTGGGTTTGGGGACTTGGAGAGCACAGAGAGAGCAGCATGTGGAATTGAGCTGTTTTTTGTTTGTGCTGTGATTCAGGGTTTGGGTTTTTTCCCCTCAGTATTTCCCAGTGCTTATTAGAAGTTAGAAGTATTTCATAGTGATCAATGTATTGATGTTGCTTTCACAGAACAAAGTTAAAATCAAGACTGAAAATTATTTCGTGCTTAATTTACAAAAAATTTGCTGTGAACTTTCTGATCTTTATTCAGTGTTGCTGTTTAATTATGTTGTCTGTGAAACTTTTTCTCAAAATTGCCAAAACATTTTGTCTTGAGAGTATTTTGACATTATTAAGCAAGATCACCATATATCCTTAAGCAATTTAGAAAAACACCAAAACACAATGCCTCCCCCACAAAAATCATCATTAATTTCCTCCCTCAAGAATGATTTTTCATCTAAGAATGGGCAGCACTGCTCAAATTCTAGTTTCTTCAACTAATTTTAAATTCTGTAGAATTGTTGGCTAGTGTTCTTCCTTCAACTTCCTTAAAAATTAGTAAGTGAAAATCCATGGTACATATCCTTGTGTACCAAAATTTTGATCCAAAACAATTTTCTCCTTTTGGTTATCTATAATAGTTCTTTCTCCACCCTTTGTTTGGGTTTGGCTTTTAGGCACATTTTTAGTAATTCTGAGATGGTGTTAATAAACCATACATCTTTTTTCTGCATTGTATTTGACGTTGCAGACTTCTTTTTGTATATAAGGTCTTTGAACACTTACTTGACTTCAGTGCTCCATAAACCAGAAGTTATTAGTGTTGCTTTTCTGTTAGAAGTTGATATCCTTAGCATCTGAAAAATCTCCACAATAGCAAACCTGGCCACTGGTAAGACTTGAGCTCTGTTGGAGAGAAAATGATAGTATGAAATATCTGCTTAGTTAACATTTGAGCAGTTAGTGATTTTTGGTAGTATTTATTAAAGTAGCACATTTCTTGGGCTTTCCTTAGATTTTGCATTTAATTTGGAGAAAGAGTAGTAATGTAAGAGAGGACTGTTTGAAAGCAAGCAAGAAACCCCTGACTTCCTCAGAACAAAATGAGATCAGGTCTTGGAGGCATCAGAGGTTGTTTTTCATCATCACATCTCAGATTTTTCTCCTTTGCCATCTGAGGCTGAAGAAATCTTCCTCCCTTACCCACAGGACAAGGGCAGTACATTCCTTTATTTTTATTGTGCTCTCAAGACTTGCTGAAACCAACATGTCCTTTATGAGCTGAAGGAACAGCTGCTTTTGGGTTGTTTTTCAGTGGTTTTCTTTGCTTTTGTTTGGTTTTTATGGTCAGAAGTGAGAAGTCAGGTCCTGTGTGTTAGGGGATATCATCTCAGGAGATCTCTTTGGGGTGGGAAATATTGGCCCTTCTGGGATGGGAAGGTTGGTTTTCAATCCATCCCTGAGGTCATGTCCAAGTCAGAGTTGGGTGTTTATTTTGTTTTCCTTTTCCTGAGTAGCTTGTTGAGCTATGTCAAACTGAGGTCTTGCTTTCTCCTGCACAGGCAAGGCAGTTTAGGTATTTAAATCTTCTTTTTATTTCCACTAGAAGGTCGAGATACCAGGAGATCCAAGAGGGGCAAAAGGGCATCAAAAGCTCTACATGGAGCCTGGCTGTGGATACTTAATCTTACCAATGTCTCCTGTAGGACTATCAAGATATTTTTTTTTTAATCAGACTGATGGGAATAGAACTGAAATGGCATTAATGGGCTTGCTGGAGAACTTTTCTGATTCCTGGTAGCCAGGGAGGTGTCTAGTGTTCTCCCTGAGCATTTATTTTTGTTGATACATCCTAAAGAGCTTCTTTGCAGGAGAACCTCAATTGGGGCTCACCTCGGGCAGTGTTTTCCTTAAAGGAAGCTGCAAAAAAGGATGCTGGGGTTCTTGCTGACTAACAAGAGGAGAGCTTGCCTTCTGTATCCTCTTATTTATCAGTCAGTGATCAAGTGGCCTGGTCATAATAGTGGGATCTAGAATTTGGGGACAAGACCATTTGCAGTTGTTTGTATAGGGATCTGATTTGTACCCCAGCTCTCCAGCTCTTGGAAGCAACCAAGCAATTTGGGCTTGGAGTTATTAAGCAGACAGCTTTCCACTGCATTAACTTTGGTTTGGTTTTTTTTTCAGTCAAAGCAAAGAAGCTAGAAACATGAATCCTGAAGAGTCAGAGCCCTGTAGACGTGGCTGTCTTGGTGCCTGCCTAATTTCATTGTTAGCAGCTTTTTCTGAACACACAGCTGGTGTGTACAGCAAATTAAAACTGAGGGGTCAGGCTTGCTTGGCCTGGATTTGAATGGTGACATTTCAAAAGCCAGCTGCTTTCCTGAAATCCCTTCAGAGTTCTCTCTCTGTACAAGTGTTGTACTGGGTTTCTGCAGGGCCAGAGGCACACTGGCAATATGTGGTTGTCCAGTGAAATGGCTGACCTAAGGCAATAAACCTGTTTCCCCTGAACACAGTTAAAAGATGTGAATAAAATGAAATCAAAAGCAAGTAAAAAAACCAGTATAAAGTAAGTAAAAAGCTATGTAATCATTTTTTCTTACTCCTAGTTGATCTCTTGGGACTTTTGAAGTGGCGATCTAACACAAACCTCTTGCAGCAGAATTTGAAACAGCTGATGAAGGTGGATGGTGGTGAAGTGGTTAAGGTAAATCAGTGACCTTCTTTAAAAATAAAGTTGGTATCATCATTTTGCTGAATCTGATATTTTGATGTATTCATATTATTTTGTTCTTATCCCCCTCCCTGCCCCTCACCACTCACACTTGCATATTAAATTGTAACCAGGGACCTCTCAGGGCTCAGGACACTAATGCCCTTCTCCCTGCATCAACATTTCAGATGTTGAGTACTAGTAAAACATATGTAAGAGAAGTTCTGAAAATGTAGGATGGTGTTTGTTTTTTTTTTAATAGTACTTCACTGAATTTTTATGTGCAGGTACACAAAGGCAAAGAGCGTTTTTCTCTGCAAGATTAAAACATCTTGGACCTTTTCCACAGTGCTAATAAATGGATTTTTCATGTGTGGATATGGAATGCAATACTACTGTGTGCTGCTGATACTTTAAAAAAAAAAAAATTATCCTGGAAATACTTAGCTGAGCCAAATTATTTACATTTGTCAAGGCCACTGAACGATGGCAGAGACCTACATAAAGGCAGATTTAGCTTTGGAAAAGACTAGGCTGGGGCTTTGCTTGTGTTGTAAAAAGTCAAATCTAGAAGAGTATCAAAAGATGTAATGTACTGGGGAGAGATGTCCCTTCAGGCCTGTGGTGGTGGCGGCTTCTTACTTCAGTGGATTGTAATTTAGTTAATAGAAACGTAATGAATGCCTCATCTGGAAGCAAGTTAAAACATCTGAGACTACTGATACTCTCCTATATTGACTAAGGTGAAAATAATATCTCCCATAATTTATTTTTCAGGAAGGTTCTACCTGCTGCTGTTGTATTGTGGATCATTTGATAACTAAAAGCTTGACACTGATATTTGCTTCTGCCAAACACTGTCCCAGTTCTGTTGTTTGTGGTTTTCTCTCTTCTCCACACCAGAGTGTACAGAGGTCACTGCCTGATGGATATTGGGGATTTTTAGCATGTAGCACAAACAAGGTTTAAAGTAAAAGCAGTATCAGAGGGAGCTTTCCAGCTGGCACATGCTCAGCCCTCCCTGTGCTCTTGGAGGGCTTGGATAAAATCACTCCCTGCTACATCTGAGCAGAACTTGATTTATGCATAGGAGAAGTCAATGTTTAATATTGCTTTCTGAAATTTTATTCTGTTTTCTGAAGACCACTGTTTCTTACCCATCTGTTCCAGCAGTGTTGAGAAAGCCTTTGTGGAGACTGCTCTGTTCCATGCCTGTAGCATCTAGTTTGTAATTGTTGTATTATTTCAACTTTTTTTTGTCCTTTGTGTTTATAAGTATGATATATGGGACAGGCTATGCATACTACAGAAAGTATACATTTTTATAAAACATTCCTTTTTAAGCTGTTTTTTTTTGTTTTAAATTCAGTATAATATCTCTGCCTACTGGTGTTCAATTACCACTAAATAGAGATCAGCCTAGATCCTCATTCTGTGACTGAATGCTTCAGCAGTGTATGGAAACTGTAAATGTTATCTTCCTTTACCAGAGGCTGTGACTCTATTTATGCAGAGAGCCTACAGGATGAGAATGTAAACTAATAGTCTGGAAATAGCAGCTCCCTACCTGAGAAATGTTTTCCTGCCACTTCATACAACAAAAGCATCTATCCTGTATTCCTGCTGTTACATGAGGTCCTTGTGAAGACATTTAAAACTTGAACTCTACTAATGGAAGTCACTTAAGAGCTGGATTTCCCCCAGGACTGAAATTTGAAATGGGCTGCAAGAATTTTGACTTTTCTGATTTTTAATTTTTCTTTTTTTTTTTTTTTTCCCCCCCATCATTCATTGGTAGCATAAACTGCATCTTCATGCTCACTTGTTTTGAGAAAATTTGGCAGTGAGCAGTGTTTAATGAGCTGTTAAATGGAGGTTAATTCCTGAGATTTAACTCAGGGTTTAGTAGGAAGCCCAAGTGAAGCAGGTTTGCTCTAGGAGACTTGATGCATAGATGGAGATTTTGAAGAGAGGAAGATGGGAGTCAGGCTGTTTCTCCATCTCTTCCACAATGCACAGAATATCTCTTTGTAATTGCAGTCTCAGGAACCAGTTGCCTTCTCTTTATCCAGACCTTCTTTCCCAGCTGTACCTTGTCTTGTCTACAAGGCAAAACCCAATTTTACTTTGTTTGAGGCAGACTTGGTGGAAGGATCCATGTTGAACCCCTTCTTTTTCAATCAAAGCCAACACAAAGTGAGGCCATGATGACCCATCCTCCTTCAGCCTTGGAGAGGAGCCCATGTTGCTTTTGTGTCATCTGGTGGAAGAAAATGCTCAGACACAGAATCCCAGTGCTGATCAAACTGAGATGCATTGATGAGTATCTCTGCTCTGTGCACGTACCACTTGCCCCTGGGAGGAAATGCTCTAACCATCCATGCAGCTTTTGTCCTCTGCTTAATTTGGGTCCCCTGACACTAATCTTGCTTTTATTTCATGTTACACAGATCAGGGCATCCAGCAAGTGAAGACTTCTCCCCTTGTTACAGTGCTAGAGGAGTGTTGGGCTGGGGCAGGGTTGTGTGCTCTGGTTCCCATGCCTGCATGTGTGCTCTCCCTTGAAATGAAGCTCTGGGGTTTCTGGCAGTCTTGAAGTGGTATCCTGGGCTCAAAGCCACTGTGGGTGACTTGATTTATTTGGCATGAGACTGGGTTGCTTGTCTGGCTTGTCCTCTGACACATCAGTTTTCAGAAGCTGCATGAACTTGCTGAGTGACTGTTGGGACCGAGTGTCGATAAAAAGTTTTTGATTGTTGTGTGTAAAGAGATGAAACTTGCTGTTCAGGTCTACCAAGTGTGGTTTCTGGCTCTTTTTTTGTATTTGAGTGATATGGATCTATAGATAACTAAAAGTTCATTTGCTGAAAAGCAAAATGCTACACCTTAATTCCCATTTGTACAAGCTAACTTTAGGAAAGTATTGACATTTAAATATATGTACATGAAAGCAAGAATGTCTGAAGAAACCTGTGTGGCCTAAATTTCATTTTTCCAGTGAAATCTGATGAATTGTGTATCTCTTTCTAGTTTCTTCAGGATACATTGGATGCACTTTTTAACATAATGATGGAGAACTCAGAGAGTGAGACATTTGACACATTAGTGTTTGATGCTTTGGTAAGTTTGCATTGTGGATGGAATAAAATGTGAGTGCTGCAAAAATTAATAAAAACCCCATGGTGTAATTGCTAGAATGACATTCACTGGTGAAACAGGTCTTATTAGCTGTTAGTTATTGACTATTTAATTTAAAATGCATGGAAGGTTTTTTAATTATACTTGAAATTTCAGTTGGACTTGATCAGAAGGGGAAGAAGGGGTGGATTTCATCCTGTCATCCTTCCAGAAAAGATGGGAGCAATCAAGTTGGCTGTTTTAGTGGATTAACAGCAGAATTTAGGAGAAACTGTTCCTTTATGTGACAAAACTTGGTAATGAACAGGGAGTTTTCAAAGGACAGGAGAATTTTAGTATATTGGGAGAATAATAAAAAGCCACAGCTTGTGTGTTAATAAATATTACCAAGTCTCATCTGAAAGTGAATTTGGGTGAATGTGCATTATTAGAGGGTTTTTTGAGGCTAGTGCAGTAATTATACTCTTTTTTTGCAGGTATTTATCATTGGATTGATAGCTGACAGAAAATTCCAACATTTTAATCCCGTCTTGGAAACCTACATTAAGAAGCATTTCAGTGCTACATTAGCCTACACGTAAATTTGAAAACTTAATTTTTTTCCCCATGTGACTTGTACAGTTTTTCCAGATAATGTTCTTCTCTTACTTCTTTATGTAGTTTAATGAGGAATTTGTCCAGAGAACTTGGGAAAGTGTTAGGTTTGTGATGAAGATGAGGTAGAACATCTTTTTTCCTGAAATAACAGTAGTAGAACATCATTCATTAGCAAGGAGGGTGTTTTGATTTTGTTATCCTGAAGGAGGGGATGAGCTGAATTCCTTCTTTTCAGGCATGGAGAGCATCCTTCCCTGCCTTAAACACAGGGAGCCAGAAGCAGGTTTAAACTTGAGGATGCTGAAAGGTGTGGATTTTGGCTTGATTTAAGCCCATGGGCATGGCAGATCCACAGCCCTTCCTTGCCTTTTATTACAAGTTTAAGTACAGAAAGGTTGCCTTGACAGTATCTGAGTAATTACTTGAAATTCTTAGGCAGTTTACTCCTGTTGAAATACACATATATCAAGATACCTTTTTTTTACTCCGTGTCATCTTCTGTTAGTTGTACATGTTAATTTATACTTTTAGTGTGAATGTTGAAAAAGAGAGGGTGTCTAGGATGATCTGAACTGGAATTGCATTGAAATTGTGATTTATATTCATTGGGAGGTAGTTCAAATGATGCTATTTTCAAAATGATTTCACTTTCTGATAAACTTCAAAATGTGAAATGATTATTTCCATCATATGCATTTTGAGAAATAAATTCCTCAAATTCTAGCCCAAAATCTATGGTAAGGCTGTGTAAAGGGGAAGCTTTGTTTAATGAAAACTCCCATTTTATGTATTTTGATTTTAAGTGTGTTTGTATTTCACTGAATTGCTTTATTATGATTATTAGAAGTAGGTACATTTTTATAATAGCACAAATTTGAATATCCCTAAATCTCCAGCAAAAAATAAGCCTGACAGAGGTTTGCTGCATTGCTTGTATGCTGAGTGGTGGTATGATCTGTATATTTTCTTTTTTCTCAAGAATAGGTTGCAGCTACTTACTAACCAGCCAAAACCAGAGTTAATGTGTTGAGTTTAGTTGCATAATTCATTTTGGAACTTGGTGGGCACTACTCCAGGCACTTAATTTTTCTTTAAATGTTTCAAACTTGAAGCTGCTCTCTGCATACATATTTGTGCCTTGTGTTTTTGTGTTTAAACAGAAAACTGACTAAAGTTTTAAAAACGTATGTGGATAATGCTGAGAAGTGTGGGATCACTGATCAACTCTTCAAGGCTATGAAAGCTTTGGAGTACATCTTCAGATTCATAGTGAGGTCCAGGATATTGTTCAATCAGTAAGTATGGCCCATGCTGAAACCTCCTGTAAATCCTATTGACAATTTTCTTCAAAAAAAAGTGCCACAGTTGCAACACCAAATGAAACTTGCTCAATATTGCACCGTTTCAGAGATCCCTTTAGTTGTTAGAATTAATTTCTGTTCCCCAGGACTCATCCAGGTTTCCTTAACCTTGAGCCAAGCTGCATGGGAGGTAGTGAACAGAAGAAACCTGTGTTGAACTGAAATGTGTGTTTTACCCAGCAGTGCAGGGGTAAAATCCTGTGTTGCAGCTCTCTACAGTGTAGTTCTCTCAACAAATAACATTTGTCACTGTTTAGTAAACTTTTCTTAATAAAATTTGTGGCTGAAGTGTTGAAGGTCCTGAGTGGCCATAGAGCCCTGTCCCCATCCAGGTACTGGGCTTTGCTGGTGGCTTTCCTTAGATGGCAGCTGAAATCTGGGAAGAGAGAAACTATGGAAAATTCTGCCAGAAAGCAAAGGGACAGCTTTTGTGGGTGGGAAATGTGACATTTGTCCTTGCATGGTGCTCGCAGGGCTTGAGGAGAAGCTATTAGGTTTGCCGAAGGGTTTATTCATAGGCCAGGTGTCTGTCCATAAAGTCAAGCATAAGTGATTATTCTAAGTTAATTTGGAAGTCAGGAAATACACAAAATATTAAAGTTAAAACAAGTTGATGATGTATTCGTCTTCATTTAGATTCAATCCTGTTACAACTTGTGATGCTAACAACCTTATTACAAGGGATTTATGTTGAGCTTGGAAGTTACCACCTCCACCAACCTCTCTCTAAATTAGGGATTGTAATTTATTTCTGCAGGAGTCTTGCTGCAAGATTCATTCTGTCACTTACACTGTTACAGGTCCTGCAAATCACTTTAGAACAACAACAAAAAATAATTCTCTCTTAGAGCAGATTAGATTTACAGCCAATATCACCCCCTAGTATTGGCCATTGGATTTTCTTGTGCTAAGCACTAATTCAGGGGGCTTTAGCATTGGGAAGACACAGCTCTCAATGACAGGGGATTAATCAGCAAAGCTGCTGAATGATACCATGATTTGTTCTACTGTAAGACTTAAATCCTGCCTGAGGTCTGCAATTTGAAATTATTATAATGCAGAAAGAGTAGTAGTCCTCTGAAATATTGTTAGTGCTTCACTGAGGAATTGTGAGGAGCAAGCAGAATATTTTATTCAAAAAGATGGTTTTAATATGGTAGTGGACTGAATACATGGAGCATTTTAGTAATGTGATTGAAGGCAAGACTCAGTTTGAGATAAAGACACAGTAGCCTAGATCATCTAGTTAAAGCCTGGTGACAAATCTGTTTGTCCTATATATCAAGGTTTATAAAGGCACAATGTTGCAAGTGAACTTCAGAAATACCTTGATGTGATTTACTCAGTAATAATCCTGGTGGTTACGATGCATTACAACAGTCTTAAAATTCTAAAGGCTGTGCTAGAAGGGTGAACTTGGTGTAATGTTGGTTTTCCTCATAGCTGCAGTGGTTTTGTGCATTATCAGGTGGATTAAATAAATATATGTTAATAACTGAGAGTGGAAACACATTGGTGATTAACTTTTTTGATAATTTTTCCTTTTTGAAACACAAAGCTTTTTTGTCTTCAGGAGTTTGATTTATGGGTCTGTCAAGTTTATTTACTCCTTATATTGGTATTAGTTTCCCCTCTCTAATCTGTTCAGGGGGACCCTGAAATCCATTATTGAAATTGGGTGTTAACAAAGAATTTGTCCTGCATAACACCCCGTGTTAACCTTAAAGGGTAATAGACATTTGCACAGCAAAAATAACAGTATTTCAGCATTCATTTCCCCTGTGTACTGGTTAAATAGCTTTTTTTTAGTATCTGTGGCTCCCAAAGACTTATGAACATGGCATTGGAAACAATACACATCAGTTTCAGTGTAAAGCAGCAACAACATTCTGAAGTCCTTCTTATCTTAAAAAGATAAGGCCCTTCTGTACCAGGTGGTCCATCAGGTATCTCCAAACATGAAGAAACCATATTCTGACTATTTGTATGAAATGCCTGAGTGTGTGATGCAGTTCCTGAGCTGCAGACCACCTTCCAGACCTCCTTACTGGGTTTTTCCCCAGGGGGAAAAAGAGAGAGAGAGAGAGGAAAATAGAGGGGAGTTGAACTCTTGCTGGGAGCTGCTCCGATGGGTTTTGGTGCAAAATGTGTAGGTGAGCTCAAGGACAGAGGTAGTTGGAGCTGTGGGAGCCCAGTTGCTGCTGGATGAGGCTCTTGGAGGCAGTCAAAGCCAAGCAGATAAGCACGGGCTCATGAACACTCCTCTTGAGGTTTGACCTTGGTGTTAGGTTCTCCTGGGCTGCTTCTGAGCACAGATCCTTTTTTTGGGCCATGTTAAGTGTGCACAGAATGATGTTCATGAAGTCCATTTGCAGCAGCCCTCTGTGAGATGTATGTGGGTGAGGCAGATGGAATACCAAAGGAGGGGGGAAAGATGGAAAGGATTTATGGGAAGCTGGTGGCCTTCTTCCTTTCCCTGTCATAGTGAGAGGTGCCTCATCCAGCACTTCAACCACAGTTCCTGCTACATTTAAAATATTAAAGGGAATTTCAGGAACTGTGCTGTAGAGGACCAGAGTACCAAGTTCTGCAGCTTAGCTCTCTGGGTTTTTTGCCTTTGGGGATGCTCAGGGTGGGTTTTGTCCCCCTGAAAGCATCTGGCAGGGAGACACAGGGGTTGCTGTGGGAAGGTCAGCTCTGAAAAATCCCTCCTTGAAGGCACAGGGACCAACTTGTAAACTTGGGCTGGGGATTACTCATTCTTCTGGGGCAGTGGATGTGAGCTGATGGGTAACTAAATGTATTTTAATTTTAGTGCTCCCTTCCCGTGGGGAAAAAAGGGTTTGGTGTGGTTTTTTTTGTTTTTTTTTTTTCCCCCCCCCAGCAAACTGTGAGCTGATAGGCTTTTTCTTTCTTTCCCAGAGCTTAAGGTCACTCACCTTAGGCCACTGGGAGATTGTAATGATTGCTGGCAAGTTGTCTGGATGCTTTCTGGCTTCCCCATCAGAGAGCTGTTTGGTATTGGTCCTGCCAGACATCTGCTAACTCTTGTTCAGGGTGAAGAGACTTGAGCCCAGTGCTGCATGGGCATGTGGAATTGGGTCATGGCTGAGGGATTCACCATGACTTGAAGGCATAAACAGCAACACTGGGTATGGCATTTTACATAGGAAGCTTTAAAATAAAGAAATCTGTTCTGCTGGCCCAGCTTGGTCAGTTTGTCTGTGGTTTTTTGGTTTTTTTTTTTTGCTTGGTTTTTTTGTGAAAGCTCTTGGTTCAGTGAAGAAACTTGTCAAAACTCTTGAAATTTAAAAAAAATAAAAGTTATGCAGCATGTTATCTGTCACCTGAAGAGGTTTCTGAGAACTGTATTTCCATTTTAGTTGCAGTGTGTTTATGAAACCTAATTATTTTTCAGACTGTATGAAAACAAAGGAGAAGCAGACTTCAGGGAGTCTCTGCTGCAGCTCTTTAAGTCCATCAATGAGATGATGAGCAGCATCTCTGATCAAACTGTCATAGTGAAGGTATGTGCCTCCCAGGTCTCCATCCTTCCTGTCCTTCTGAATCCTAAGCCACAGTTAGGCAGTTAATGAGGTGTTAGACTTGTGTTTGTACCCAAAACCATATTTAACATCAAGCATGGCGAATTCCTGGTGATTCTGGTTTGTAACTATATAAAGAATGCTTCAAAGAAGTAGGTTTACTTAAATTGCTGCAATTTCCTCCCTTTATTTTTAAGAGAATTTAGGGGTTAAATGACAGCTTATAATTAAAACCTTAAGTTTTTTTTAAGGCGTTACCTGTGAGATGCTGATGACAATGTAAATAACTTTATTACATGATGCATATTTATATCCCAGGCTTCTCAGGAGCTTCAGCATAGTATCTTAAGCCCTAGGAGGTAATTTTTAATGGCAAATCAGTTGACATTCAGACTGCAAATTCCACCCCACACCCCTCTTCTTCTGTCCCTTTAAAACAGTATCTGCCTCTGGAATGGGGAGTGTAGGCTTTGAGCTCAAAGGAACACAGGCATTGACATCAGGGGAAAAACACTGAATTAAAGGACTTTTGGGGTCTTGCATTGAGGGGAGTCTGAGGTCAGTGTGCCAGTACTTGTCTCCTGTTCTCTTGGTGAATCTCTTCAGAAATCTCTTTCACCATGGGAAGGTCCAGAGGCTGTTGTAAGAACACACTTGATAAAGCTGCACCTTGAAGTTCCCTTTGGTTCCCCGGAGCAGGAATGAAAGGACCTGAGTCTGGCCATTCCTCTACTGGATCATCTGAAGGCTGATGATCAAAAATTGGGGTTGAATTTGGGAATAGCTTTGACAGGAGGGCTGCTCTTGCTGAGATGTCAAGTGGTTGTGTAGTGGAGGGAACTTTTCTAGCAGCTGGGAGGCAAAAAAAGGCACTGGCCTTGGTCAGAGACACACTGGTCCTTGGGTGCATGCTGGTGATACCAGGTGAGCACACAGCAGGAAGAGAGAACTGCTGAGTTTGAGGGTTTTAAGCAGAGAGGCTGAGACTGGATTGAAAAAAAAAAAAGGATATTGTGTGTTACAGGAAAGCTGTGTTTCCATTTGTTTGACCAGGCATCTGTCCTGAATGGAAGTTGGCAAATGTGAGGCAGTGACTGAGTGTGTGCTCTCTGGTGTTTTACAAATAGAATGGTTTCTGATCACCAGGGTAGAATGCCAGAATTACTTTCCTGAGATTCATTTGAAGAGGGCAGATGGACATGAGCTTTTCCCAACACTTTATGCCTTGAATTAAAAAAAAAATAAATACCCTGAACAATAGATTTGGTTGTCTTCATCAGAGATAGGAGAAGACAAACTTCCTAGGAAAGGGCAGAGGGGTTACACAGCAGCAGTGCTGGTCCTGGTCCAGGTATTGTTTCTCTTGCAGATCTCTGCAAACCTGTGTAGCCCATTTGGCCATGTGTCTCTGAAGTGTGCTGGTAGATAAAGCATGGAGAAATGAGCCAGGGAGGAGTTGTCTGAGAAGTGTGTGTGTGTGTGAATGCCTTTCAGAAGCCCTTCACAACCTTTCATTCATTCCTTCTTCATTGCTTTCATCTCCTTTGGACTCTTAATTACTTCTTAGAAGATGTAATTGTTGGTATTGGCTTTTTGCAGCCTGGGAGATTGCTTTATTATGTTCAAATATCCCCTGAAGCTCAACAGGGTTTTTTTATTTCAGTAACTGGAAATGTGTAGTTCTATTACAAAGAATAAAATCATCAAATGGGTGGCTAAATGTGTGGTGGAGGTTTTGTTGGTTTTTTTGTTTGTTTGTTTTTTGGGAGAGTTTCAGTATGGATTCTATGAATCTTGCCTGACAAAGCTTTTGGAGTCCTGGGCAGGTGTCAGGAACAGAGTAAAGTGGATGTGATGTTGCAGGCTTCATTCAACATCTTTATTGGGTGGAGAAGCAGCCAAGATGATGGAGGAGCCAGGAGGGGTGTGGACCAGAGGAACTGGGAGTGACCACTGCTGTGGACCAAGTTCTGGGCTGGAGAAACCATTATTGGGACACAGTCAGTGTTGGTTTCTTGTGCTGTTGGACACTCTGCTGAAGTGTTGTAAAAAAATGATGAAGATGAGCAAATAAGTTGCTGGGTCAGTGTGCTGTGCAGGTAAAATCAGATCTAGCTGTAACAGTTTCAGGCTTCTTTTACTGGTTTTAATATACATTGGGGAAGCTAAATAACTGTACACAAAATAAGTCTGTTTGGTGAGATAAGCTGAAAAGACCTACACAGAAAATTAAGGTGCTTCATATTAAAAGAGACAGATACTTAATTTCCACATTTGAATATTTCTGTTTCTCCTTGCAGAAATTGTCATCTGTCATGATAGTTTATCAACGTGAAGCAGAACTGTAAAGTTTTTCTGAAATGTTTGCAGCTTTTCTCTTTTGGGCTGGTTATATTAATTTTCTTAATTTTTTTTTTTTCCCCCTCCAACCTATCTGTTAAGAGGGTAACCTTCAAGCTGACACTGTGCAGAGGCAAATGAATGCAGTCCTACGTTCTGAGCAAGAATTACTCTTTATCTATTAAAATATTTATGTCTTTGTGGGAGCTGGTGAGCTGTTTCTGACAGCAGCTCCAGTCTTTGGTTCCTTGATACTTTGCATTTAAATTGTCCCTCCCTTTAGTTGAATTTTTCAAAGTTTTTGGGTACGTGTAAGAAAAGTTTCCTCCAAAAAAGAGAACTGTATGAATTGTGCAAGGATTTAAGGTTGCAGAACAGAGGAAGAGCCTTTGGATTTGTATCTCTCTTTGGATTATGAATTTCTTAGGGAAGGGGAAAATTTGTATGTGTGTTCTCAGTCAGGGGAGGGATCTGCTGCCTTGGTGCAGTTTATGGTCACTTCATGACATAAGAAATGGTCCCCTGGTCCTCAGGATGTTATTTGCAGCGGCTGCCGTAGCATCTGCATGCAAAAATGTGTATGTGTTGTTTTTTCTTCCAGAATTTGAAGGTGTGTTTCTTTTTTGTGAGCTTTTGATGCTGCAAAAATAAAAGCAATTGAGTAGCATTATATTATAAGGTTATTTTAAATGTGAGTTGTAGTGTTTCAGGTACACAGATTTACAAGGAGTATGTAAAAAATCTCCATGTTCTGGGAACACAATTTGAGCAAAGTTTTACCAGCATTTATGCTTCTTACTGGACTCATATATGCTGCAATCAAAACATTAAGGTGAAAGAAGGAATAAAACCCACTTTCATCCTAGGCTATAAAGGCAGCAATAGTCATTCCTGTGGGGTTACATTTGAGAAGCTGATCTGGTGTAAATGAATGTTTAAGACTGGTTTTATTTTCTAGTTAACTAAATATAATTGTGAGAGGGCTCTGTGTGTCTGTGTTGGCTGCAGCAGGAGCAGATATTCCAGGGATGCCTCTTACACTTGATTTTATTTTTTTCAAGATTTGCAGTGTCCAGACTGGGGAGGGGAACTCAAATGGCAATTTGAACTGAAAATTTAGTTTCAGTTGGAGAAGCAGAGAAACTAAACTTTTAATATATTTTTTTTCAAGAATCAGTTTACTTTTAAGAATTATTTGACTAAATAAGGTGTGGCAGCATTTGGTACATGCACCTATTTTTAATGGCTACAAGTGCAGTGATTTTTCTTGGTTTTATTTCTATTTTCTGCTAATTGGTGCATGCTAATCACTTCCTTAACCTTCTGCTGCTTAAGCTCAGCTCAAGCCTAGCATGATGTTTCCAGTTTAGATAAAAAAAATGCAAATGTTTGCTATGTATTTATTTTATTAATATTATTAATTTATTCTTACACCTCTTTTGAAACAAGGGCAGCTGAGGCAGCTGCATCTTATTTTTGCACTGCTCTCCAGGATGGCTAAAAAAGAGGCTGGTGGCTGGGTTAGTTCCTTCTGCTTTAAATGATGTTGATAAAGTAGGTGTTTATATAAAATTAGCCTGGGTGGAAGGTGATAACATTTCACTAATGCAAATTCTCATGGGTGTGTTGCTTTTTTAAATAATCCTCGTTGGTTTTAACACGTGATGCTTATTTCTCAGTATCCCATACCAGACTTTTTCCTTTTTTTCCCCTGCTTTAATATTACACATTTATTGCAAAAGCCACAGAAAAAAAACTTTTATGAAGACAGGAAAATACCTTTACAAGGTGCCATGGAAGAAAACAAGAGACTGTATTAGCCTGCAGGGCTCCTCCAGCCTGTGGATCAGCATTATTAAAAACAAATTGAGTGACAAAACCCCAAACCCTGATGCATAGATGGGAAGGTCTGTGTTGTTACACTGCCAGCAAGGATAGTCATCTCCAGGAGAGCCCAGTGCCACCTCTCGTGAGCATGCTTTCTGCTCTTGTACACTTGAATTTCATGCCAGAGGCACTGGTTGGATGTGTTGGATGACACAAAAGATGAAAATTAACATTATTTTAATGTGTAAATTGAGTCAGGTCAAATAAATTCATTGCTTCATCAGATGAGAGTTCATAAGAATATACTGTGTTTGGCAAAGAGTTTGTGCTTCATTTTGGCACTAAGCATGCTGCTGGAGATGAAGGACTTTAGAAAATTACATTTTTAAATTAAGCATTTTTGCTTTTATGTGGTGCAAACAGATGAACTGAAATTTTAGACAAAACCTACTCAGGATTTTAAAACCTATTGCAAACTTTTTCCAGTCTTATGACACCCTTAAGTTAGTATTGCTCTTTCCCTAAATGCCTGCTGCAAATAAGCTTTTTTTACCCGTTTTTGACATTCCCTCTTGGTATAAACCCAAGAATGGGATAAAAGTTAATTTTCTGTTGTTGCAGGATCTCTTTGCTGTACTTTCTACTGCTTTATTTTCATTTCCCAGTGACCATTTTTCTTCTCACAGTAATTTCTGTTCTGTATTACTGAAGAGCTTGCTCAATATTCCTGACTGTGTAATAAACAGGAGTAAATGAGTAAAGCCTCCCATTGTTTATGTTGTCCAAAATGATATCAGAAGTTATTTTAAACTTTTTAGCAAGGCTACAGAATGGTAGAAGGATGCTGCAGTGCAATGTAGTGCCACATTTTTTTGTCCCCTTTTAGTGCAACTGTTTCAGTACATCAGGGTGTTAGTTCAAGTGTGGCAAAATGAATTTCTTATGCTGAGGGAGTGTAATTTCTCTTATTCCACAAGCCTGCAGATGTATTACCAGCTAACAGAAGTGACAAAGAAGTGGAGATGCTTAGGAGCAGTGCTGGCAGAAGGCAGGGACTGCAGACTGCCTTGGAGACAAGGTGTTGCAGATACATCTCCATCATTTTCTCTGCTGTGTTTTTAATGCTGCTTAAACCTCTTTCTGAGCTTTTGCACTGTTAGGTGTAGGTGTGCTCTTTGTGGCTGGCTGTGATGGTGGGTTGGCAGGGTGTGAGACAGCCCCAAAGCGAGGTGACTGGGGGCACTGGTGAGCAGTGGTGCTGGTGATGCTGCTTCTCCCCACTGCAACCATCTCCAAGCTCTGATCAGCAGCAGAGTCCACAGAGCAGTGCCAGGCTTTGGGCTTTTACCCAGCTTAAAATCAGGGAGGGATTGAAGGGAGGTGGGGTTGGAGGAAAGATTGGCACAGTGTCCAGGGGGAAACTGATAGGAGCAGGGATTCAGATTGCCTTGGGCTCTGGTGGGAGTCCCAAAACTTAAAGATGAGGTGCTTACTTTGCCCCATCACATGAAGAAAATGTATTTTCTCTAATTTATGGGAGAAGTGCAGGTATATGTCTGCCTTCATGGAGAAATGAGACTCAAACTTTTCTGGAAGGCAGATCCCCCATGTAATATTACTGCTTGGGGGTTTTGGGGTTCTTTTTGCTGTTTGAAAAATAAATGAAGCTTAGTTTTAGTTTACATGTTCAGAGTGGTCTAACAGGTATTTTTGGTACTTGAGGGCTTTCTTTCCCTCCAAAAAACATAGCAGAAAAAAAAACCACCTTTTTTTGACTGTGTTGCTGCTAGTGTTTCCTAAATTGCTGGTTTAGGGTAAGTTTTTAGTCATAGAAACTCCTTGAGCCTTTAGAGCTGAGGAATGTGCTGGCTTTTCTCCTGGTTTCTTAGCCTTCCCTTGTCTCAGGAAACCTGTCTGGAAATGAACCATCAGGCAAAAAGGAGCAAAAAAATCCAATGTGTGCCCTGCAGTGGCCTCTTAAGCAATGTTCAGAGGGACCACTGCTAGAAATAACACCTCCACTGGACTGGGTCTTGCTGTTTCTGGCCTTCAGACCATGTCTGAAGGTGTTTTCATACAGACCATCACTGAATTCATGTCTTAAATAGGAAATAAACCCCCCCCAAACCTGTGTTATTTAGCTGCAAGTTCTGAAGCAGCTGAGGAAATACCAATTAGCTCTTCAGTCCTGGGGAGCACATCAATGAATTTATTTTAAAGGTTACAAGGGATGACTGCTCTAGATGGAGAGGTGGCTGTGATGATTTAAGGAGCAAGTTGCAATTACTCTGCCAAATGATAAAACCCAGGAATTTTTTTTCTGTCTTCTCGGGCTGTGCAGAGAAGTGTGACCATCATTTATTGCTTAATTTATTCTGTTTAAGACAAAGCTTTGACTTTTTCTGGACCTTATTATTTTCACTTAGTGAGCTTTATTTCTTGGCATACTTAACTGTCTTTTTAATAGTGGAGAAGAGTATCCTGGAAGCACTCCACTCATGATGTAGCAGTTCAGACTGCATAGGAAGAGCCTCAGATAATTCTGCTTTTCATCCCTATGTACTTTGGCTGGGGCATAATACATTTTACTCAGAGATACAACAGAGATTCATAAAGGGGAAATGAACACGAATTCCTGTAAGGGCACAGCTGTGTGGTTGGTGGGAAGAGGAAGAAGTGAGGGATGAGGCATAATATCAAAAGGTCCTTTGCATCAGCTCAGAGGCTGACTTGCACTTGCTGACATCCTGCTGGTCCTTGACTCCCATGTGAATCACATCCCAGGAAAAAAAAAACAAAACAACAAAATTCCAGCAATATCCTGAGAGTAAAAGTGAGTGTACATGGAAGTTGAACTCAGCAACAGGAAAAACATATCCATTATTCATATGGTGTGTGCTGTCTTCCTTCTGCTTTCTCTCCTTTTTATTCTTCCTCTTTACTGGTTTCTTTGTGTGCTTTGTAGTGCTTAAAATGAATGATTTGGTAACTTGATAGAGTAGCAATAATTTGTCACTTGTTTTCCACGAAGTGAGAAGCCCCTTTGGGTAGTAGCATTTTTATTGCAACCCAGCTTGAAACTGTATAATTATTGACAAAGTGTGTGGGACTGATATTTCTAGCTTTGTGTATAGATCTAATGTGATCACATGGCAATTATTGCAAGAACCTCTTTGATGAAAGATAAAAAGATTTCAGGTTCTTCATTACTGTGTTTTCTCAAACACTGTTTTGATTTTCAGGTATCATAGGCATCAGCATATAAGAATGAAATTAAGCTTTTGATTTAGTTTGGAATTTGAACCTTGTGTCCAGTGCTGGTGAAGAGTGGAAAGTAATTTGTTTTTTCAGTGGGGAAAAAAAGAATAAATCAAAGCAATTGTTTGGGTTTTTTTCCTGTTGTTCTAGAAGATGGTAACAGGTTTTTTTTATCTGCTGAATGCATTTATTCTTCATTTATATTGATGAATATAAATGAATATTTATATTTATTCCACTGTCCTGGGAATAACCAGCTTTGCAGCTCTGATACTGCTAACAGAAGATCTCTTTTCAGCTAACAGAGTAAAATGTAGAGTTCTTTTAGTAAACCTTTGAGTTACACATACAGACTTAATCATGGAGCTGCAGAGCCTCTGTGTCTTAGTGCCTGGTGTATAATTGAGTCAACTGAGATGGGAAATTTTGGAAATACACTTCTGCAGTTCTCTTAATATTTAAAGATTCTGAACTTTAATTGGCTTGTCCATAAAGTAGAGCCCAAATGGCTGCTCATTATTGTAACCACAGGCTTCAAATGGATGCTGTAAACAGTTTTACCTGATCGTATGTCACTGCAGCCATTAAAGTGTTAATTTTAATGATTGTGCCAGCACAGTGTGAAATTCTAATTCCTGATATAAAATGCAAGCTCTCTTTTAGGCTGTGTTACTAAACATTTATTGTTTCGTGCATCTGAATGATAAGCAAATAAAAACACAGCGATGGCTGCGGTTTAGAGCTGGTCATTAGAGCCCTCATCCATCAAAACACATAAGCCTGCACATCATGGGACTATTTGCATAATTACACTTAGGAGCTTGATTGCTGAGCATCTAAGTAGTCCTGGAAGCATACATGGAAATGTTTGATTGAGCTTGACAGTCTTAAATGGGATATGAATAAAGCCGGAACGCTCGGAAATCGGCGTCTTAACCTACTGAGGCTTTTTTGGGTTTTTTGCTCTTTTTAGGGGGGAAAAAAAAAAGTGAGCAAGGATGAGCAGCGTTCCCACATTTTTCTCTTTCTTTCTTTTGTGAGGAGTTTATTCTGCTGAAGCAGAGGCTTTCAGTGGCTTCTAATCCAAAACGCTTTCCTTTCCCCTCACTTTTCCCCTGTTCCTGTGAATGCTTCACCAGGTGAAAAAAAAATCACAGCTACTTGTAAACAAACACCAATAGTACCAATGCTGTGGAAATACACCTTTCCATGGGAAATTTTTGGTGTTTACTCAGTTCTAGTTGGGAGACTAAATTTGAGAAGAGAACATATCCTCTAAGTTTCCCCTTCCATGTTTTGTTCTCTGGCGTTATTTCTGTACAATGAATACTCAGTGAGTTTTCACCTTGAGGAAGATGATTAGGAGATGAGTGTAGTGTTTGCTAAAGTTTTAATCATGTATTATTCTCACTTAACAGTTTGTTTAGCTACTACAGCCTGGTGTTCTCCAGGATGGGTGACGTTTCCAGGGCCAGTTTTTCAGCCACTTGTGTATCTGCATCGCAGAGCTTATAAAAACTCCTGAAGAATCCAATAGTCCTTTGTAACCCAGGGAAAAGAATTGCCTAAATTTGTGCTTTTTAGGATCTGGTTTTGGACGTGGATGTGTGCTTTCTTAAAAGATCTACCAAAATAACTTTAATCTGCATTTTTATTGAGGAGTATGTAAATTAATAACTGCTTCATGCATTATTCAAGAAAAGGCATATTTGGTATCGCTGATACCTCTGCTAATCTCATCTAAAGATATGCAAATGATTTAATTAAAATAATTATACTGTATAATATACTTGAACTTTGCTCTAAAATAGTACATATTAATCATTAATGGTACTTGTATTTTCAGCTGGAAAGACAAAGTGTTTGACTGATGGTGGATTCTAAACTTGCTCCCCCTCCCCTTTTTTTTCTTAGCAACTTGGACTGAGTTGTCCTTTGTTGAATGTAATCAAACAGTTGACCTCATCCATCCCAGAAGAGTGGAATTTGATGTAAAATTACTAGTGTTGTGGCAGAAAAGTGTAGGTCTCTGAAAATAGATAAGTGTGGTTTTTATTTACCTCCGAGGCAATGCTCCTGGAGTCTGGTTTCCTGTCGCTCTCCTGGCTGTTAACTACTGCCAAACAGAATTTTTTTTTGATCTATTGAATGCCTCTGACCGTGGAATTGTGTAATATAATCACCTGTCATTTCATGGACTTCAGACTAGAAAAAGAATTGATTAAAAAAAGAAAAGCTTAAGGGCTCCCCTTGTTTCTAATTCAGAAGGGTGGGGAGCATGTGGAGCTCTTGTCGTTCTGTTCTTCATGGAAGCTGCAAATGTTGAACATTAAACCCACAAATAGGATCATTCCCCCTTTTGAGGCAAAAATACATCTGTAAACAAACCCTTGGGTATTATGAATGAAGCACAAAGGTCAGCAGAATAATTATGGCTTGGGTTTGAATTGCTGTGATTTGCTTCTAGTCTGGTGCTCAGACTGATGCAAGAATTTGAGGAACCTCAGTAAAAGCCACAAAGAGTTAGGGCTCTCTTTTTTTGCTTTCCTCAGCTTTAAAGTCAAATGAAGTTGAATTTTGTAAATTTGTTGTTTTTATTTCTTTTTTTTTTTTTTTTAGGGGGCAGCACTTAAATATTTGCCAGCTATTGTCAATGATGTGAAATTAGTATTTGATCCAAAAGAACTTAGGTGAGTACAGTTTGTCCTGTGACCTTTGTCTTGGTCTTTATTTTACACACACAAATATCTATAAAATTATACACAGAAGCAGTGAAATATCTTTTCTCACTTTATTACCTTTGGTTTTCCTTGCACATATTTTTAGGACTACACTAATACCTTGTTCTTAATGTCTGACATCAAGGTTTGATGAAAGGTTTGAGACACTTTGCCCTCTTGTTGAGTACAATCATGTAATAATTATTAATCAGGCAACTGACATCAGGATTTCTAAGCTGTGTACTTGATGCTTCTCTCTTTGGAGTAGAAATAACTCTGCTCAGTGAACGCTGCTGGATCAACATTTCAGTAGTAAGAAAAAACCAACAGAAACCAAATAACTAGTATTTCAAGGAAACTTCTAACTTACAAGGAAAAAAAAATCAGTTTATCTTTCACAACACTACTATGAGGCATTTAAGTTGAAAAGAAGCAGCCTTTATATTTAACTTGATTGCACAAACCCATCTATATATTGTTTGGTTTTATTTCAGTGTTTTGGCGTGTCAAAATGAAGGAAGATAAAGTAGAAATAAAATAGGGAGGTATAATCTTAGCCTAACATGTCAGTGGCCTGAGGAACCTGGATTTAGCTTCTGCCTCTCTGTACTGTGAACTTTTTTACATGTACACTGTTGCTTCTAGTGCCCCAAACTCTTTGTAGATTTTCTGGATAAATCATAATTTTGCTATGTGATAGCAAGAGTACTGAGAAGATATTACCAAATGGAGAATTGGAGGATTCTGTCTGGTTTACCCCCCCCACAACAGCTTTTCTGTTAGCTAAAATATTTGAGGTTGAATAATACTTGAAAAACCAGGACAAAAGTGAAGGCTTCATAGGAAAAACAAAAAACCCCTAAGATTTTAAGAAATTATATGAAACAAATTATTTTCAAAATCTGTATTATTTGGGAGCTCAGCTGATGAGCAGAATGGCACCTTTGTCATCCTGAAATGTGTGTTTCTGGGTTTGTTTGGGTTTTTTGTTGGTGAAAGCTTGGTAACATGAATTACCACTTTATTTTTTGGCTTATATGGTCACGCATAATTGCATTAATAGTATGTGAAGTCAAGAGACAAAAGCACAGGCAACTCAAATTTGAAATGAAAAACCCGAAATGAAACATGGGAAAAGAGTGTACAACTGAGATAGAAGAGAAGGCACCAAAAAAATGTGTTAAAGAGAAACTATTTCTTTGGAATCCTGATTTCTTCGCTGTCTGAAAAGAAATGAGTTTGTCCAAAAGCATGTACTTATTTTTTGAGGCTATTGGATTTTTTTTTAATCTTTCTAAATTTTTTTTTTAATTTTTAATTTTTTAAATTTTTAAATTTTTAATTTTTAAAATTTTTTAATTTTAAATTTTTTAAATTTTAATTTTTATTTTTTAATTTTTAAATTTTTAATTTATTTTTTAAATTTTAATTTTTTATTTTTCGATTTATTTTTTAATTTTTAATTTTTTAATATTTTTAATTTTATATTTTCATTTTTTAAAATTTTTTATTTTTTGATTTTTTTATTTTTTTAATTTTAAAATTTTTTAATTTTTAAATTTTTTTATTTTTATTTTATTTTTTTATTTTTTAAATTTTAAAATTTTTTAATTTTTAAAATTTATTTTTTATTTTATTTTTTTATTTGGAGAGAGATGAATATATTTGTACTTTTGTCTATAGCAAACTCTTCACTGAATTCATCCTGAACGTTCCGGTCAGTCGGCTGACGATCCAGAAGCTCTACTGCCTGATTGAGATTGTCCACAGTGACCTCTTCACCCAGCACGGTGAGCAGCACCTTTCCAGCTATGCAGGGATCACATTGTTCTGGTCTCCAGAGCTCTGGAAGTGCAAGGTTTGTCCTTGCAGCCAAAGCTGGTGGAGGTTGTACCAGATTAAGGTGGTTCCATTAGAAGGGTGGGAAGATTCCAGGTGAGGAAATGCTGGTGACCCTTATTGCAGGTTTAGAGCATTAAGGAGTGAAAGCAAAAACTAACTTTTTAAATTAAATTTTTAAATTAAAAATAATTTTAAATGAAAAGCAATTTAAAAGCAGCTTTTAAATTAAAAGTACCTAGCTAAGTGTCCAGTGTTATTGGTGTGTGGTGTAACTTTGGCTGTGATATATTTTATCAAAAGCTTTGAATTCAGCTTTGCTCGGTGGAGCTCTATGGAAACAAGGGGAATTTTTGGTATCTTTTCTGTCTGAAGCATCATTCTTTCCCTTTAAGCTGTCTCCTAGCTGAGGCAAAACAACATATAAACCTTTTAGAGTGTGCTGTTCAGCCCTGCTGTCTTACTTTCTCTTTGTACATTAGTGGGACATTGAAAGCTAACTTGAAGCACTTGTTTTACAGATTTTTCTTTTTTTTTTTTCCTCTGAGGTCAAACATTTTATTCTTTTTCTAGATGAATGCAGGTTAAACTAACCTAAACTAAGTGTTTGTGCCATCAGAAGAAGTTAATGAGGGAGCAAATAGACAATGGTTCACTGATAAAGGAAATTTGCAAGACTTCTTCTGTCAGATCAAAAATGCTGGGACCAGGTGCTAAAGCTTTTCTGGTTCCAGATTAAGGAATATTCTTAGTGGGTTGGCTTTGTATTGGCAGGTCCTTCCCAGCTCAGGTAATGTCTGATCACAACTATTCAACCTGTGCTGGATCTAGTAATGTCCATTTTCTTCCAGTTGGTATTGAGCCAGCTCAGTCTGTGCTGCAATCTATTGTGCTCCTTCATTTCATAAACCTGTGGCTTTGTGCCTGGTGCAGTTCATGGCACTGTTAGAAGGTGGGATAGTGCATGGGTGTGATGGCAAAACCTCTGAAATTAAGCACTGTTGCTCTTCCCACCTCTTCCCACTTGAAGTTTTCTCCCTGATTTTGCACAAGTAACAACTGATGCTCAAGGAATGAGATTTTGTGTTTTGATGGCACTTTTCCTTTAGGCTGCACGTCCAGTAGTTCTCCAAGTTTATGATTTCTAACGAGTACCTGTGAATTCATTTGCTCTGCAGAATTCACCTTACATGCAAGTTTAAACTTTGGGTAAAAACCCAAACCAAACCTGAGTCTAAGGAGAATTCAGATTGGAGGATTGGGAGATCCTGGAGACTCTGAACCTTTTCAGAGAGAGATGGAGCCTTGCCCTGGGCAGCCTTCAGTACAGTAAGAGTCCCACGTGAGCAATGAGGTGTAGCACAGGTTGTAAATTTACTTCTGGCAGTTAGGGATGGTCATGGAGTAAGAAAATCTCTGCAAACCAGAGCCTGCCAGCTGTGTCACCATGTACTGCACCAGCATGGCCAAATGCACTTCAGCTTGATCTTTGCTTTCGAGATCTTCTTTCAAAATGATTCAGCCCTTACGAGCTGCATCAAATGGTTTTATTCTGACTTTTGCAAGAATAAAAAGGTGGAGTTGTTGGGGCTTGAGTAAAATGATACTGGTGTCTCTGACCCCATTTTAATGCTTGCTTTTCAGACACATAAATCAGTTTTACTCCTTTCCTCAGGCTCAGCTAGCTTTCTGTGTAGTAATTTTTCCTTCTCCTGGCTGCTTTTAGGTTGCCAGGTCTTTGAGGTAGAAATCAGTAATACAAGGTATTTTACTTGACTGTCTTTGATAGGAGGAAATGGAGATAACTCAGATAAAGGAAGAAATTAGGACTGTTAAAAGCACTCCTAAGGAAGGATATAGTGATCTTTGACTTCCTTTATTCAGCCAATTTTTGTCTTCAGAGGTGGAAGGAGAAATTGTGTGTGCCTGGTTTGTTTTTTAAACCTAACAAACTCACCTCTTTGGGTTGCAGCCAGGGGTAGAGTCCAACATTACTGAGCTCCTGAGAAACTGAAAGGGATCTGTGTTAATAGCAGAGTCATTAATCTGATTTCAGTCCAGTTTTATTGACAGAACAGTGCTACAGAGGTGGTGTCTGGAGAACCAGCAGTACTGGAAAGCTTTCCTACACACTAAAATTCACTGGGAAATAATTGAAGCCCCTAGCCCCAGCCTTTGTCAAATGTAGGTATTTTTTCCCTTGCTTTGTGGGTTTGAGTTCTTACTGCTAAAATGCAGTTTGATAGCTTCTCCTCCTCCTCAAGTCAATAATTTTCAACTGGTAGGCAATGCTTTCATGTAAGTATCCAACTAATCCTGTCATACTGCAGAAATGAGATTGTCTTTTCTAAAAGCAATATGCAGTACAGGACTGTGGAATTGATTGAAACCTGTAAAAGGCCCAGAAAGCCAAACAGCACTTCATCAGGGTATTTCTGTTGGAGAAAATGCTCTAATTCTGTGCTTTGAGAGGTCAATTAAGAATTATTTGTCTCTCCAAAGGCACTAAAATTCAAAAAACATGAATTTGTGAAGCTTTGAAGGCTTTTGAGGTGAGAGGGGTGAGTGTGAATAATTTTTGAATCATTGTCCTTGAAGAGTGACATTGAGTGATGGATGCTTCAGTGGTCTTCAAGAAGAGGTTGGGACCTTGAATGAAGACTCCACGGTGGTGCTGTGGTTTTGTATGCCTTTAAGAAAGGGTGTAAAAGAGTTTTAACTTATTTCACTTTATTTCTGGTTATATCGTGTGCCATTTGCAAGCTTCCTTCTGGACTTCAAGGAAACTTTTCTTCTTTGCAGAGCTTCTGCAACCCCACATCTCTTCTTCCTTTCCTGTCTCCTTTCCAAAAATGCCCACTTAAGACCCTGAAATGAGGGAAGCATTTCCTTAGATTAGGATCTCTAACAATTCTGTGTTGAAGTCTTCTGTAGAGTATGTCCAGTCAGAAATCTGAATTTATGAATTAGCATGGAACAGGTTCGTAACAACCTGCATGTTTTCAGTTCTAAAAGTGACAGTACCTATGGTTGGGTAAGCTTCATATGAAGTGTCTTATCCTTGCAAGCTTCAGAATTTTGAGTTTCTGTAAATAGTGATTTACCTGCTTTGTTTCATCCATAGGGTTGTTTGTATTCTTCCTTCCTTTGTTTTCCAGATGACTTCCAGCTAATTGCCAAGTGAGCTGTGTAGCTGCTGTGCTCTTCAAGTTAGGAAGTGGAGTTACTTCTCCAGTAGGAAATTGTTAGCTTAATAAATAGTAGTAGACAGCATATAGGATTGCTGAGAGTTCTTGTAGTTTAATTATGACTCAAATGACAATCTTTGGCCCCGTGCTGCGTAGGGGAAGTGAGGTTACTAAGCACAGGATTTATTTCTTCAGAGGCATTAAATAAATGAAGCATAAAATAAAGAAATGCATTTGTCAGTGTCCCTCCCAATGAAATGTTTCTCAATTGACAAAAATGTATTGGGTGTATTTAGCTTCAGCATAGTTCCTGTCTCAGTGTCTCATTTGAAGTCTTTGCTTGGTTGCTCTTAAGTTGATAATGCCTCCTGAGCATCCTTTTATAGAGATGAATATTTTATTCTCACTGCACATTCCTGTGGCATTAATCATTGCAGGTTGGGCTTGTGCAGCAGAGAACAGATGTCAAATTATTGTTGCCTGTAATCACTGTGCAGCATCCTTATGAGCCATCTTCAGAGCTGGCTTTTGAGCAGGAGGCTATAGGTATATCAAGGTTGCCCATTAATCAGGGCTGGGAGGTGGTGTTAATGATGGGCAGGCTGCTGAAGGCTCACCTTCCCTCTTCTGTGCTTCAGAGTAATCAAAATGCAGTGGTTTTCAACAGAGTTTATAGCAAAAGATGCCCTTAAGATGCTCTTAACTCCTTACAGAGCATGGTGCCATAGATTTATTAAAAATATATATATGGAAATATGCTTACTTGGGTTTTTAGTGGTGTTTTATGGGCTTGTTTGTTTTGTTGGTTCTTTTTATCTCTTTTTTTTTTTTAAACCCAGGAAGAATCTAGATCTTTTTATCAAACACCCTGTATCCCTTGCTGCTTTATTTTATCCTCCCACGTTCTAAAACTTCCAAGAGCTCCAAAGAGAAGAGCAGATGCTCAGGAGTTGTTGCTGAGGAAGGCAGAAAACCTGTAAAGTGGTAACTGAGGAGTGTTGTCAAACCTCCCCGAGGGAACTCAGCCTTTTGGGGGCTAGGTTGTGCAATTCCAGCAGAAGCAGGATGACAAATCAATTAGCTTCTGATTTCATAAAAATGCAGCCTGAATACCTTCCCTGTTGATCACAGCTCTGGGCAAGCTGACTCAAAGGTGACTTAGCTGCAGTTTTTGCCTTCTGCGTGCTTGCAGATGGATCTTTGACCATGTTCTGCTTGGGGGGACTTCACTGGCACACAGAACACTTGCCAACCTCAAATCAGGGGCCTTTAAATGATGAAAGCTTGCTTCCCCTCCCAGGTTTTCCAAAGGCACATTGAGATGTCTTTGCTGAGTGTCAGGGTTCTTTCTCTCCCCTGCATCCTGGTGAAAGGAGTGTGCTAACACCACTGGGCTTTGGGTTTTCTCTTCATCTGCTCTTCTCTTCCCATTTTACCCAAGGTAATGACATACACAGAGGTTTCCCAAATGTGTAGGCAGAAGGCTGTGATCACAAAGCATCTCTGGGGCTAATGGGCTGAATTGGGTTTACAGCATTCATTGGACTGAAATTGAGATGGAAAATGAAGTTAATTTTGGCCTACACCCACCTGAGGATTCCTTTCATGTAAGAGCAGTCTGGGTACTGGAGCAAGGAAGGGGAATTGGTTTTGGGGTAGGAGTCAGTGGTCAGGGCTGGAGCAGCTCAGAGGCAGAAGTGTAAAGCAAATGAAAATGGTGATTATACAAAATACATGGAAATTGATATCAAGAAAACCTTAATGTAATGTCTGGATCTTTTCTCAGTTTTTTTCTATTCAGGAGGTGCTGTCTTGTTTTTTTTAAACTAAGGTTATGAATTTGAAATACGACAGCAAACTGTTACTTTAAATGCACATATTTTACTGTCTACCACGTTAGGGCAGTTTGGAGACTTTGTTTTTGTATGAACAGCTTGAGATCAGTTAATGAGCATCCTGGTAAATAAACTCTTTCAATGGGGTTGAGTCTGTTTAGTCTTTTTTTTCAGAGAGATGACCAGCTCCTTTCACTGTCAATATCTGTGTGGATTTAGCATAATATGGTTTTAAACAGTGGGAACTTGTGATGAAGGTGGAGTTGGGTGCTTTCTAAGCCAATTCTCTCCTCTCTGATGAAGATGAGGGGCTGTGCTGAAGCCCTGCCTAGGTGTATCTCCCCATGTCTAATCTCTGTTTCTTGAAGCAAACATTTCAACAAATGCACCTTGATTTTTTTTTTCTCCTTTTTGAGCTAGAAAGCTGGAGGTTAAATGACCATGAAGCATTTAAATAGCAAAATGCTGCTTCGAACAAACTTAACTCTTCAAAGAACCTCCTTGGAATGAGATCCCAGTTGTGCTTTCCTGGTGAACATGTACTTACCCTGAGTCACTTGATTGAAGAATATTTCTCTGGAGCTGGCAGAAGCTGGATGTGTCTTTACACTGTTATTTCTCCTCCTCCATGTGTGAGCTTCCACAGCAGAATACAGATGCTGCTTTTTCAGTGCCTGGCATCTTGCTGAGATGGAGTGCTCTCTGCTCTGCACTGGAGTCTGGGGTTTCATGGGTATTTTTGATATCACTGACTTGTGGTTTTCCCTGCTGTGCAGATTCCAGCCTGTGTGCTGGGTGTCTTGCCTAGGGATGAGTTAGTGGATGGGTTATATAGTCCTACAACTCACTCCTGCTCTGGAGGAGGCAGAAGGCTGTGCTCACTGATGAGCTCTGAGTCCTTTGTCTGCTTGGAGCCATTGCAGTTGGACTTGAAGGCATCTGGCAGACTCTGGCCAGCAGCTCTTTACCCATGAAGTCCATCTTTGTCTCATCCATCATGTCTTATCTTCTGGAGTGGCAAACCCAAGTCCTCTGGAGCCCAGACCTTAGCATGGGACTCAGCAGGTGAGAGTAATTTACACCTTTGCACTCTGTGATGCCTGAGTCGGATTTTCCACTTCAGGCCAAACCCCAACACCTTAAGCATAGATTGAGTTCTTCATCCTTGGCACCCTTTTGCCTCTTAGCTGTTAGTTCTTTCTGGTACCTGCAGTGTGTATTTTAGTGCTGCCTCATCCATCCCATGCCTGTATGGATGTATCCCATGCAGGCTCTCAGCTGAGCCTCAGTTTTTGTCACGGAGAGATTTAGAAGTTGGCATTTTCTACAGGTGGGTACTCTGCTACAGAAGTACCTTCTGGAGCATTGACACCTTGGCACCCACAGTGCAGCATCTCCCAAGTTCTGATGGAGGGACCATCAGGGATGATGGGGGGTGGAAGTGCAGAGTCTCTTTCTGGATGCCTCTTCAGAAGAAGATAGAGCCAGTGAAGGTGCTGACTCCAAGCCAGGGTCACCATCTTTAGTTGAGGCAGCTTTTCCCTCATCCTTTGAGCTGCTGATATTTACTGTGGCTTCCCAGCACCAATTTGTTCATCCCATAACTCCTGACTGCTTCTGGATTCCCATTATGTCCACTGCAAAAGGGCAGAGACCCAATCTGTACCAGTAAAGAGAGCATTTGATTGCAGAAGGAGCACTCAACTGCTCCCAAGAAGAGGTTTCCATGTGTTCAGAGTGTTCCTTGGAGCTGTTGACCTCTTGGCTTCTCAGGGAGTGTTGGGTATAACCCTAAGTAAGAGTTTTCACACTGCAGCCTGGGGTCATCTCCTCTTCAGCAAGGTTAATCTTCAGTTTTCAGCCTTGTGCCTCCTGTTGTGGTCTGTTTGTTATTTGCCCTCTTGATGTCAGGATGGTGTTTGCTGGTCCAGAGCTATTTGAAATCCTCATAAATAAAGACGTAATGGAGTGCTCAGGAGCATTTCTCAATATTCCAGGGGCCTCAGCTTTTGTGTGAAAATAATCTCTAAGCAATTATATAGTCATTAAGGACTGCCATGGAGCCTCCTTATGAGTCAGCCATATGCCATCAAGTCCAAGCAATTTGGGTAATATCAGTAAAGAAAAAAATGTCAGTGTGTTGCATCTTTTGTGTGACTGTCAAGAGCTTCATCCATATTTTCCAGCTACTGTATAATTAGAGATCTCATGGGCCAACTGCCAGTGTAGCATTTGACAAAGTGAATTCTTCAGTTGTGTTTTCAGAGATCATCTGCCAGCTGCATTTTTTTAGTACAAAGGCAGGGTTTTTTGGGTTGGTTTTTTTTTTTAGTGACCCAGGTTGTGATAGTGTATGTCCATATGTCAGGAAAATAAAAATTTCTTCATGACATCTATATGTCCATGTACACACAGAGCTGTGCTGCTTTCTGCCTCATGCATATGGCTCCTCTGAGAAGAAGCTGCCTTCTGCCTTGGTAGTCCAGCACTTGCTGTAGAGAGACAATTTTCCTAAGCAAAGCAGAGCTCACACCTTCTTCCATAGGTACAAGAGGTAGCTGGGCAGGTTGGGAGGGAAGGGGATGGGGGAACTGGTTTCTGGTAGGGTAAAGTAATTGGAAAAATCTCAAATACTGTTCAGAGGAGGTGGGAGAATACCAAATGCTCTTAATGCTTCCTTGTCCCTTCCTGCTCTTCTTTCCCTAACCCTTCAAACATGCTTTAGTACTATACTGATGGTAAATACCTGGGTAATTTAATCATCATTTCTGAGTGAGTCAGGCTCTGAGCAGAAAAAAACAATTCCCTTTCTTTGGGCATGGATGTGCTGGGGGCTGGGAATGGGGGACACTTCAAAGTTTTATCTTCACTCTGTTTTTTTCTGGTCTTGTGTTGGGGCTGGTTGCACCAGGTGCTGATACCTCTGGCTGTGCCATCTCTCCTAAAGAAAAAGGAGCATGGTCCAGGGTTAGGAGTGAACCCTGGGTCCCTGCACTCTCCTGTGCAAGGAAATTTGCAGATTATGCATCCTGAGATTTATTGGATCAATGTTCCCTGCTGATAGCTTTAGGGATATCAGTTTATTTCCCTTATATTCATGACTAGAGCCAAAACACTGAGCTCCCATGCTTTACCGCTGTCTATTTTCCTCCCCTTCCTTAGCTCTTTCCAAGTCCTGTACTTGCCTTATCCAGACAATACATCTGAATACCACCATAAAGTATTTCAGCATTTTTTTGAGCTGTGAGACCCCTTACCATGGAGCTGCTGGCTGAGCTGAAGAGCATCATCTCAGGGACTCAGATCTGTACACTGAGGCCATGCTGCATTGGGAACCAGGGCAGGCAGGGGAAAAGAAGTTTTCTGCACCTTGCCAACACTCAGCCAGTAAAGCAGGTGGGAAGCTGTGCTTGTACACCATGTTTTGTGGAATGGCACTGGAGAGGTCCAGGTAACCAGGGGTTTCAAGGAGAGGCAGTCAGTATCCAGTTGAGTGCTCAAGTACTTGGCTTGGGGAGGGTGGGAAGAGTTTGTCCAAGTGCTGTTAACTCACTGGCTTCGTTTTAATTTCCTTTTAACTTGTTCAGGTGTTTGTTTTGGATTGGTGATTGGAAATCTGGAAATGGGATACTTTTTCCTTAATTTTTATTTGTTTTATTTAAGCACTGGAGCAGATGAACTTCCCAGCCTGAACAGCCATTGAAAGCTGTGGTTGTAACCTTGTACTCTTTGTGTGCAGACTGCAGGGAGATCTTGCTGCCAACAATGACAGATCAGCTGAAGTATCACTTGGAAAGACAAGAAGATTTGGAGGCTTGTTGCCAGTTGCTGAGTAACATCCTGGAAGTGCTTTACAAGAAAGATGTGGTTAGTATCTTAGGCTTCATAACAGATTAACCCTGAAAGGGAGCTCAGTAGAATGAATTGAACAGGTAACTCCTGAGGGCTTAAGGGTTCTATTTGTTTATTATTTTTCCCCTCCTGAAATAATGTATTTAAGTTGCCTTTTTGCATAACCAGTGGTGAGGATGTGTTGTGTGACATCTGGAGATGTTTCTCCTGTTTCTGAGGCACCTGCATTACAGCACTGCTACCCAAGAACACTTCTCCAGGCATTGGTCAGAGAATAAAACACATGTTCTTAGGAGTTCAGACCTGATTTTGTAAGTAGTCTAGCCTTTGCCAGGTGAAAAATGTTTGTTTTTTCCATGGTGAACATTTTGGGAAATGAAGGTTTGAGTTGTATTTTATACTGGCCAGCTAGGACAGCCTCGAGGGTGTGTACACACACATGCACACATACATATATATAAATACAAACGTTTTTTTTTTTTCTACAGAGCAAACTTGTGCACTGAAGTGTCATTAAAAGTTAGAGTAGAATTCTGCTTTTTGGTAAGAAATAACCTCAATTGGAAGGTGTGGCTTTTCCTGCATGAATATTACAACTACTGCAGTAATTTTATCCATTCTGAATGTCATCCCACGAGACACTTGCACGTGAGAACCTGTGCAGTGCCCTGGGCTGCTTTGCAGATGTGCACTTTGTCTAATAGTGCCTTTTTTGTGTTTTTTTGACTTCACACAAATAGGTAAACATTTGGGCTTTGGAGAGCTGCAGTGATTTGATGCCCTCTTAAAGAAGTTTGGGCTGATGAAGCTGCTGCCTGAACCTTCAGTCCCATGTAGGCTCCCATACACTGATTTAGTTGGAAAGGACCTCAGGGCTCAGCTACTCACATTGTATCTAGCATCTGATTTGACTTTTTGGGGGGGTTTGTTCTGATTTTGTCTCTTTTTTAAAGTAGTTCTCTGTGACTGCTCCTGAGAGTGGGTTATTTTAAAATAAGGCATTATTTATTTTTTGACAGCTTGGCTGCTCCCTGTCACTCTTTGTTGGCTGCATTTCTCTCTCTGGTAGCAACTCACTCCCACCTCCTCCTTCTTCAAGGCTGAGAGGGCTGCAGAAAATAGGGATCCATTTGCTGGTGGAGTGGGGGACAGGGAAAAAAGGGAAGCACTGAGTGAAGAGCCAGGGAAAGTAAAACCGAAAATGTGCAGGAGCTGCACAAGCGCTGGGAATGCAGAGAGGAAGAAATCTTTGGGGAAAAAAAATTGTAAGAGAGAAAGCAGGGAAAGCTGAAGGGTGGAGAGAAGCAGGGTTCACAGAGAAATTTAGTCTGCCCTGAAGGTGCTCTTTGTACCAAAATTGTAAGGTTTATCCTAAAGGCAGATCTGTCAGCTGCAGGAGTCTCTGGAGCAGGAGCTGTGTGTGTGTCCTGGTGCTGGAGCACTCCCCAAACATCCAGATGCACTTTTCACCTCTGCAAGTCTGTCTCTGGGAGTGAAGCATAATCTAATGATGAGACCTGGATTATTATCCAGGGTCAGGGCAAGGAAAGCAAATGGTTCATCAGAATGTTTGATAGTCAAGAAGCAATATGAAGATGCTGCTTTTCTTAGATGATTATCTGGGAACCCCTTGGAGCTGCTGGCTGGGGAATTGTTTTCCCTTTCTGTCTCACAGACCCCTTTTGAAGTCTTCTCCTTCAGAGCAATGAAAACTATGAAGAAATCTATTTATAAAAATAAAAGATGGGAGCAGAGCTCATCTGTTTCTTTCTCATTGTCTTGAGTTCCTGTAGCCACCATTGTGCATGAGGTTTCTGAACTTTTTCAACGTCAGTTGCACTAAATATTTCATTTTCAACCGTTTAGAAAAAAAAAAAGTGGTAAATATCTCCAAATATAAAAACACTAATGTGAAAAAAATGACTGAAATTGCAGTTCCTTAACCAAAGTTTTCCTTTGCTTTTTTTTCTTGCTTTTGAGTGAGCTGTTGCAGAATAGTTGCCCAGATTTAGTAGTGCCTTGTGGGCTTTTGGTGTTGGAAAAACAACTTAGGGAAATGGAAGTAACAGGTAACTAATTGTCATTGGCTTTCCTCTCTTTTCAGTGACTTTTCACTTAAAAATAATTGTACCAGTACATGTTAATTTATCAGTAACATATTAACAAAATAGACTTTGAGTGGTGTTTGATAAAATGAGAGAGAAATATTTTCCTTTTTATCAACAGCAGTGACTGATGTTTTATTTAAGTTCCATGAGACAGGAGGGTTTAAAGGCAAGCATGAATGCCTCAGTTGTGTTGGTGTCTGTTCTGTCTAGTTACCACTAATTTATTCTTTTTCCTTAGGGCCCAACACAACGACATGTCCAGATAATCATGGAAAAGCTATTGAGGACAGTAAACAGAACAGTCATTTCCATGGGACGTGATTCAGAGCTCATTGTAAGTGTCTCTTGATGTAACTTAAATACCTTTGTCACATCTTTTTGAACCTGACTGTAATAGAATTTAAGTCTCAGGTGACCCAAAGCAATCAAAACCTTCTCTGTCTTTGTGTTCAGTAAGCTGTAAAACATTGGCTTGTAGCTTTCCCAGGGTTTACACAGGGGGAGGAAAAAAATATTAAAAAAAAAAAAAGCAGTGGCCATGCCATTTCCCAGATTTGAGATGTCTGTGTTAGCCAAAGTGGTGTCATTTGTAACTTGCCAGATGAAAAGTGGGGAAATGAGACTTGCATGTAGGTTACCACACTAGTAATCACTTGATTCTACAAGTTTTTATTTGCCTTTTTTTTTTTTTACTACAAGTAGAATAACAAAGGAAATGGCAGTATTCAAATGATTGAAAAATAGAGCCTCACGTTTTTGTGGTTTGACAAGCTAGGTGAAGGACTAATCCCATGTGCTCAGGGGTCATTAATACTGGAGTAAACAATGGAAACAGAAGTGAGGTCTGTTGACATCTAAAATGGGGACAGATCTTGGTGTGCTTTTGGGAGTCTTGCTGTGCTTTACCTTATATTCTTCCTTCAGTGTCTGCATCTGGCAAATAATATATGAGAAACTGGTCAAAGTGGAGCAGATTTTTCTTGTCTGAGAAGCTGTCCTGTTCTGCACTAATTGTATTCAGTTTGGTTTAGTGAACTGATTTCTTTCTTTAAGAAGGGTTTATTTGCTTGTCAGATATGAGTCCTTTTTTTATTTGCCTTTTTTTTTTCCAATGTTATTTCTCTGTGCCACTGCACACAGCAATATCTGATTTACTTTAGAAGTCTCTCTGTCCTCAGCACATTTTGCTCATCTGCTGTTGTCCCGTTTACTGGGCACGTGGTGGTGCTTGTGTAGGCAAGCATCCTAAGGTTTAGTTTTATCTTAAGTACATCATTCACTAACTTTTGTTCTGATGTATTCCACTTTTATCACTTTAAATTGCAGTAATAGGGTGTTTTGTTGTAATAAAGCTGTAATGGATCACCAGCAGATCCATTGTTGGTGGAAGAAGTGGTTGTAGAGATCATTCTGAGAGGATGATCCAGTTCTTGGATGCAGTGAGGGGAAATCAGGAGGTTTCTATGTGGTTGTTACTTTGTGTGTCACCACAGAAATATCAGTAATATGCAGAACAGAAATATGAGTGCACACCCTTTCTGTGTAAGGGTACCAAAACTTCTTCACCCAGATTCTTAAATCTTTTAAAATAAACATCCAGGAAACCCTTTCAGTTAGGGCTAGAATATGAATTAATTATTGTTTTGATGAACATGAAGTAGATGATAATTTAAAAATGTTACTTCTTCCTTTTTGCATTTATCAGCTTGTATTGGAAAACTCCCTCTGTATATATTTTAGCTCAGTACAGTTGTATTCAAATTATCCCAGTGATCTGGAGTAGAGCTTGGAATCACTGCCTGCACACTGTAATTATGGGATGAGTGTGTGTGTATATAAAAGTATCTATAATGGAACCAAGTGTTTTCAAGGAGCACTTAATCCTATCTTAAAATTCACTCTGGTCCTGAAGGGATCCTCCTGTGATCAGCCAGGAACAGTTCATTTTTGTGGTGTCAGCAAAGCAGGAAAAGTAAAATGCAAGTGATAATTAGCAAGTATAACCTGAGGCCTCTTGGATCAGAATCAAGTTGAAATTATGTGTTAATTTTTCTTTTGCCAATACTTGCATGGTATTACCTGGGATTTACATTAGAGGTTTAACCATACAGGATGAGTAGAAAAAGGAAGTTTAAAAATAAAAGACCTTACAGAGGCATAGTTCAAGCAATGAAAATTTTTTTCAAAAGAAGTTAAGTACAAGTACAGGATATAGCAGGTTTTCTTATTTAAAGAGAGATACATTGGGTACTAAGGCTGGCATGTTTTCTTCTTGAAGAAATACTTAGCAGCAGCATCTTCACCCTGTCAAATGTCTTGTATATGCACTTTGAATATAGAAAAAGTTGACAGATCAAAAATACTGAGGTATTTTCCTTCAGAAAAATGTTGATACAAGCTGGATGAGCTGCAGTACCTCCCTGACCTTCAGTGTAAGGCAGGCAGGACCACAACATCTGTTGAAGTGTGTTTGCTTCACTGTATTACAAATATTCTACCTAAATCCAGGAAATGGGATTTTGGTGCTTCTTACCTGATGCCTGCCTACCACATCTCAGGCTGAGAGCATGTTGCCTCAAAAGAAAATCCATAAGTTGATCATGATTCCTCGGGTCTTTTTTAGGTTAATTTTCAAGTATCTTTTTCCTGGTAACTCTTGAAAAACATTATATTCTGTGCAAGTTGGAGGACTGGCCTCTTTTATTAAGTCCCAATTGACTGCTCGTGATGGTAGGTCCAGAATGAATCAGGACTATTCCCTAGCTCCTTGTGGTCAGCAGCTTGGTATGTTTTCATTTGCAAAGCCAAGAAAAAGGAGTTAGTTGCTGAACTCTTCAATTTCTGAAAGGACGTACAGATGGGGTTTTTGGATCCCCATGTGTACAATTTTTGGAAGACCCTTCAGTTGGCAGGTTTTGTGCAACTCTGTGATCATTGTTGATGAAATAGTCTTGGTTCCTTTGTAGGGTGGAACAAATCAAATTCTGGTTTGATAAAGAAAAAAACAAACAACCTAGCTCACAGATGTAAGAGCAAAACGTGTAGGAGGTGGCTTTGCCCCTGAGACTCTTCCCTTAACTGCAGCTCTGAAGAACACGTCTTGGTCTGTGGTGAATGAAGTGTGAACACCTGCTGTGATAGGGGAAAAAATGTTATTTTAGATACTCTTTGGATGTGTGACTAGGAGATGATTTTATGACTTCACTGATGTGTGGAGTGTTTCCCATGCTGCTGGTTTTTGTTTCTTTTTTTTTTGTCCCCTCTACACTTTAAAACAAAGATGTGTTGAAACCGAAGCAGAAATGCAACAGAAATCACCAGAACTGATTTGAAAACAGCTGAGGTTAATAAAAGGAAGATTTAGAGGTGTTCCCTGGGGAAGGACAATCTCAGGAGGGTGAAGATGAGACCTGCCCAGGGAAGGAGGAGGAGGTGGTGACAGCACTAGAGCAGAGGAGATGGCAGTGATTTGGGAACACTGGAATAATCCATCAAAGACAGTGTGGCTGCTTCTCCATCTCCTGGCATCTCCAAGGCAGAATGCCTTTCTGGGGGGAAGGAAAATACAAGCCTAAGTCTAAGTAAAAAATGAGTTATTGAGGGTCACAGGGGGGAGTTCTGGGTCTGAAGTTTGGAAGCTGAAGCTAGATGATGTGTATATTATCTTTTAGTGCCCCAAAATCTGTCAAATTCCAAAATGCTGGGGAGGAAGCTTTGGTTTTTCTTTTCACTGGACATATACGGCACAAAAAATTATTCTTTAACTGAAATTTGTGTTTTCTTATCTTGTAAGAACATTTCCAAGTACATATTGGGAAGTAATTTCACAAAAAAGTGGTGTTGGAATGGTTTTGTTCCCTCACTAAGAGTGAGCTTGCTTTTTTTTTTTTTTTTTCTCCAATGTGACATGAAGTATCACTGATGCAAGGAATGGGTATGGAGTATTCCCTGCTAGAGCTCATCTGAACAAACTGCATCCAGCTAAACAAATTGACAGCAGATTTCTAGCACTACAGTTACTTTAATAAGCCACAGTTATATTTCATGGATCCTGAAATAATACTGAAAATTGTCATGCAGTCCTTTTCATTCTCCTAGAACAGAATTATTATGTTGGTGGAGCAGTTAGATGTGTAGTGGCAACCCATTTATTAACAAATTCCCGTAGTGAGATATAAATTCCAGTAGTAATATATCATGGGTGCTATTGTACAGATGCTCAAGAAATGGTTTAATCTAGCAGCAGGCTTGATTTGAAAGTGGTGATGAAAAATGAGCCTATTTAATTTTGAAAAAGTGCTTAACCTTTAAGACAGTGAAATTAAAGGCATAGATGGTGGTTTTGCATCTTAAGCAAGAAACAGCAAACACTTTGTAGTGATGGTAGGATTTTTCAGTTTTAATAAGTTTTTTTTTTTTTTCAGATTATCCTGATTTTTAAACTATTTTTACAGTGACCTTTTTTAAGAAAACCAGTAAAACTCACATGACTAGTGTTTCCTAATAGCTCTAAAACAAAGAATGTAACTGTTTCTTAGTGGGAATTATACCGACTCAGAAAATAGCAAGTAATTAAAAAACACTCCAGTATTTATTGACTAAAAAGTGGTTGTAAGCATTATATGGGAGAGATGCATAGAGCACATTAGTGAGTGAAAGTGCATGGAATTGTCAGGGAATTTGGCCAAGCTAGGTCATGTGCCACGTTGAAAGTGAGGATGCATTTGCTTTGTTATAACCTCATACCTGCATTTAAAGAGCTACAGTAGAGTGAGAATAGCTTTGTCAGTCACATTTAACTAAAAGCTCTAAAGAATTAGGTGTTTTTTTCTCTGTCTAACCTGAGCCTGAGTGATTCTAGATGTAATACAATATGATACATTTTACACACTTGCAAAAACATTTTATTACAAATTACATCGGGTGGTACCATAGAACACGAGATGTTAGTTTAAGCAAGACTATATATGTATGTCAGCTTTTCCAGTTTTTAAAAAAATGTAAAAAATTAAAAATTTGCAACTTTTTTTCTTCTTTTTTTTCTTTTTTTTTAAGAAAATAGCCTGGACATGTACAGAACACCATGAGAACTTTTGACTTTTAGCTCTTCTAGGTTTTCACCAGTGAATATCCCTCTCTTGTTTTGTAGTGACTGCAGAACACTGTTCTCTGGACGAGTCAGTAACCACACAGAAAAACAGTTCAGGCTTTGGGGTCAGAGTCCCTGTGCCCAAGAGTTGTTTGTTTAGAAGAGGTGTGTGTGAAAAGCTGCTGATTTGGTGACACTAATGGTTTGTAGTCGATTGCCACTGAGAGATGCTTGATTTCAATCCTTTAAAAAACCCCAGACTCTGGGCATGTTAGGGTGGAAGAGTTCATTAATCCTTAACACTAATTGAAAAGAATGCTGTTGGGTTTTCTAGTTATGCCCATATTTCATATTTCTTTCTGTTTAGGAAAAAATACTGTCTGGAAATAACTGGGTCTCTAAAACATGTAGGGCGGGCTGTCATGTAAACAGTTTTATATTTTCAATTAAAAACGGTATAAAATACATGTAACTTGTTTTGCTCCACATGAAACAATTGCACTTCCTTCCTGGTCCACAGGATCACCTTTTCTAATCCTTCAGCTTTCACCAAAGTATTTCAGGATATTGTTTGCTAATGTACAAGAACTTGTAGCCCTCTAGGTTTACTGCAAAGGTGACTTTTTTTTTTTTTTAAATTAAAGCATGCTGAACTTCATTTTGAGGTGAACATAGACATCTTCTGCATTTCTGTGCCCATTTTAGTTTCCTTTTCATTCTCTTTGCTTTGAGGGGAAGAAAGGAGTTATTTTCCTCAATGCAGTAATGGATTTGATGATGCTGAGCTAAGAGAAAAAATAATATAAATGAAAATCCTTCAGATTTTTGTAGTATGTGCAAACTTTTCTGCTAATGATGACACTTCTTCCAGCTAAAGGCTGAAGAATAATACATATCTTCCTGCTGCTGTAAGGGATGCAGTTTCAAACCCGATTCTTAGTAAACCAGTTTATGTGAAAATGTATAATTTGTCTTAAATCCTTAAAGACAACAAGATTCCCACTCCCTGGCCCCTTCTAGCATGAGAAATTTTCCACAAATGGTCATTCTAGATGCAAGTTTAATTGGCAGCAGCAAATACTTGAAGTTGCACTTTATAATCCAGAGCAAAATTTTAGTCACTTAAAAAACCCCCCACAATATAGCAAAAAAAAACCCCAAACCAACCAAAAAAAAAAAACCAACAAAACCCACACCCCCCAGAAAACAAGGAAAAAATTGATTTGTATCTCTTTTCTAGGCGTGTTACTACCTCTACTAGATTGAGATATAAATTAGAATATGTTGGGAAACCTATCTGACAAGCTCAGTAAAAAAGAATTTAAAATTACTGCTCCTTCCAAACAGGTTTCGAAGCTCAATGCAAACTGTAAATTTTCTGGTGCTTTCTGCAGGAGTGTAGAGGTTTTCCAACCTATATAAAAAAGATACTAAGTGATGGCAAATGCTAACGATCTGTAGAGCTTTTGTTCTGTTTGTGGGGTGGTTTGATTGTTGAGTTTTTTGTGTGTTTGGGTTTTTTCGTTGTTTTTTTTTCTCCTGTGCCAGAATACGTCGTGTAGAATTTTTGGGGGACCAACAGACTGAAAGTGAAATCTAGGACAGATGATTGTCCTGCAGCCTGGCCCCTGTCAGCTTGGTGTGGTTAAAGGCTTCTCCTGACTTTGGGAGGTTTGTAGCTGCTCAGCAAAGGGGTGATGAGGACATAATTAAATCAGAACTGATGGTTACCTTGTTGCAATGTGATAGCTGGGTCGATGTCTACATCGCATGAAGGCAAATATACACAGAGTCACATCAGAGAGATTATTCTTGGTCTTGGACCACATGAAAAATTGTGCTTTGTCCAGGTTATATGTGCTGAAAACTGCACTCCCCAATCAACATGGATTTGTAAAACTCAAGACCATTGCAAACATAAGGCTTGCTCGCTATATATTTTTTTTCCCACTTCTTTAAAGACAAGAAACCAACCCCCCCAAAGGCTTTAAACCAGCAGTGGCATTTAGATGCCAGCCTACAATTTACCAAGTTAGAATGTGACACCTTCAGACCTAAGGAAAAGGGGAGGGGGAAGAGTAGTTTTACTTCCCATGTTGGTACAAATTTCAATTCGGGTTTTACATCCCACATTGGTGAACTGCAAAGGAAAGTTTGGCAAAAAGTATTTCTGCTTCTGGATGTTAGTTTGCAGGTGCAAAGGCCTTTTTGGTACATACAGTGAGAACTGAATGCTGCCAGAATGCTCCAAACTACCAGGGCCAGTAACACTGCTCAGTCTACCAAGATCCCATCAGAGATGAGTGATAGAACTCCAGATATTTGTTAAAGAAGGCCTTGAAGTCCACGTGTCATGGACTTGGGTTAAAGGAACCAGAGTTTCCATCTTCCATGCTTTTTTGATTCAGTTTTGGATTTTTGCTTGGGAGTGGAGGAGTAGCTCTCCTGAGAATAAGGCAAAGGTGCGACCTGAGTTTCCTCAATAGGATGAAGTTTTCTCAAAACTGGCTGTAGCTTATCTTCTTGTTGTTTAAAATCCAGTTCCACGCTAAAAATGGGAAAAAGAAGCCATTAGTTTCTAATTATGATGGTGGAAAGATTTCAGCCAAGCCAACATCTGACAACAGTCTACAAATGCTTCATTTATGGAATTCAAATACCAAATAAACGTTTCATTCAATTTCTCCACATTTTTTTTTTTTTTGTACAAAAAGTGAAAAGGCTGAGGGGGAAGAGGAAGGTCAAAATAAGCATCTACTGGAAAAGAGAAATGGGAATGGGTTTGTGCACATTGCTTTTTCCTGAGATATTTCTGCCATTGCTTGTTTGGCATAAACCACTTAAAGAAGTTGGGTTTGTCAGGCCTCCTGCTCCCAGTGTGGCTCCTGTAAAAAGGGATTTTTCTTTCAACTTTTGCTACTGCCTCTCTCTGGCTTATGGGCAGTGACAGCCCTACCTGGAAAGTGAGCAGGCATTAGGGTACAAAGCACCTGATGTCATTTCAGGGGAAATTCTCTGGAGTTACAGCTGGAATTACAGAAGGCATAGGAATTTTTGATGGACTTCAGTGGCACAGCCTTTGCAGACTCATCACAATATCCCATCTAATACCATCTGCTGAGTTAGGTGGATTTCATTTTCTTCCTAGGCTGGAGGAGTGGAAATCAGAGCTGCTAAGAAAAGTCTGGGATATTTTTGTGCTTTGTTTTTTTGAAGGGCTGTCTGCCTACAAGGACTTGTAGTGAAGCCCTAGAAAGGGATGTTGGAAAGAGTGTGAGCTCTTTTATTTTGCACCTGGCTGTGCCTGGCTTAATTTAAATCCATCCTGAGCAGAAATGTCAACGTCTCAGTGATTTGGATAAACTTTCTTATAGTGGAGGAAACACATCAGGTAGGACTTCAGGAATTCCAAATATTTCCATCTCCATGTTGTTAAGCAGTGTAAAGACATTGTAAATCAAGATAGACCTGTGTGTCTGAATACTGAGCTTGCAGGAGGCTGTGCTGGGTATCCTGCTACTGCAGGAGCACACTACAAGCTTACTGATTAATACCTGTCCCTGTTAATGAGAGAATGATGCTGTCTTCAACTTGGTAGCAGTTCTTGTTTGTAGTTTAGCTAGGAAACAGCAGTTGGTTAGATAACTGTGGCATTAATTTTGTGCTAAGCTCAGGGTATCTGTCGATAGTGAATGCCCCACCACGTAAATGCTGTCAGAAATAGAGTGAGAGAATCTCAGTTGGACATATATCTAGATCTCATTTAAAGTGGCATGCAGATCATGCTGTAATTTTTTTTCTCTATCTAAATTTTTGGAGGAAAAGAAAAAAAAAAAAGGGCATTTTGGCTGTGGCATCGTCAGAGTTCATTTGTCCTCCTTTCAAACTGTTCTTGCAGGGGAGCTGTCTGGGCAGCCACTGCTAATGGATGTAAAAGATGAGTTGTTTTTTTAAAAAAAAAATGTCTTGCTGAACAGAATAACTTTTTTTCATCATAATCTTCTTTTAAAGACAGGCCTCAAGAGAAAAACCATCATAGTTCTAGTCCATGTGACAAAACCCATGTAGTTAACATTTTCTACTGCATTAACCCATGTGCAGCACTCTTCAGGCTGTCTTTCAGCTGTTTACATCAATTGCTTCTGAAAAATAGAATATGAATGAAATGTTCAGCATTAAGAACTGTAAATTTTACAGATTGTTATTTATCAGTTTAGTTTTGTTTTTTTTTAATGTAGCCTTTCAGGCAAACTTAGATTTGCTCATACCTGTGTGTGCTGCAGTAATAAAAAACCTTATTCTGTAATTTTCCACATTTCTTTGTAAATAACTGTAGCTGGCCTTATTTTTGGTCTCATATCAAACATAGGAAATGCTGTTAGATGCAGAAAGAGCTACATCATTGTGTGACTTTATTCTGGAGCTTCAGCTATTCTCTACAGACTGATCCTCTGGCTTTCCAAATCTTGCATTCCTAAACTTGATTTTGTCACCTGTCATGGCTCTGACAATTTTGTTTTGCTTAGTGCTATTTTTGTACCCTAAGTATCTATAGGTTTCCTCTCAAAATGACCTTTTCTTGAAGTGTTCTCTGTTCCACGTGGCTCTTTTCCTTTTCAGATGTGGTCTGGTTTTGTCTCTTGTTTAAGCCTCCCTATGGTAACTCCATAAACTTAATTAGTGAGGTCTTTTGTGTCCTTCTAGCACTGTGCATGATGGATATCATTATTATTGGCTTCAGAATTGTTTTTCTGTAGACGAAATAATATTTTTAATAAACTGACAATTGTGAGTAAGCCCTACAAAACCAAGAGATGAATCTGAATACTCTGTAATGCCAGGATCACAAAGTCAGCCTAACATCTGTGATTAGGGCACAGAAAGGTTCACTGACCTCTACAACATTGCCAAAATTGGAACATAGGGTTGGGGTTTCTCCATGTTGAACACTTGTCTCCAATTTTCCCTGGGCATGAAACCCCAGTGCGAATAAATGGGCAGTAAAATTTTCTCTGGGATCAATCTGCTGTCTTTCTGTGTTTTCTCCCCAAAACAACTATATACCTTCGAGGTTCACCCAGGAAATCTTCCAGTTCAGGGCAGCTGCCTGTGTCTCAATGTCTGCATAGATGTCATTGCTCTGAAAATCTGGCCAGATCAACTCAGAGACCTGTGAGGATTCTGTTTTGATGTGCTCATTAAACACAGACGAGTACTTTGTAATTAAAATCTCTGAAATTCCTTCCCAGGGTCTAGTCCAGGACTGATCAAAAGTCTCTTTGCAATTGCACCTCCAAGGACCATTAGTCTGTACTTGGCTGAGCCCCAAGCCAGAGGACCCTGAACCTGCTTTTTCTGTCATCTGGTTTTCTGCTCAGGACTGATACCAGTGCAGAAAGAACCCAAAATGAGATTTATTTTTTTTAAACAAAATATTTTGTTTTTTCTTTCATCATTTCCCAGCTCCTGGTGTTAGTCATTGCACAGCCTGCCTGAGAGGTGAATCATGATCTCATTTTGTCCCTAGGAAGTACCATTGACTTGCTGGGGCAGTTGGGGTTGTGGCCAAAGTGTTGCAAAAAGGTTGAAGGTAACAGCAGGGCAGCTGAATGCTGCTTTTTTCCAAACCTGTTTCATACCCTACTGTCATTTTGGAATCAAAATCAGCAGGAACCTCTGTGGGGTTTCTCTGTTTGTTTTGCTCTGGGCTTTGTGTCCCCTTTGCTTTTTGTATTTGTGAGCTGGAGTTGTTGTGTTCTGGAAACAATGGTGATTTGGATGCTGGAATGAGTATTCCAGGACAAACTTGGAACAAAATTATTTTCTGTGCAGAATTTGAGTCATATTCAGGAAAGAAAAATCTATTGAATAGCTGCTCATCAGTGAAAGATTGTGTGCTTGGTGCCTGAAGCCCAAAGGGAGAGCAGTAAAGAAGTGCCTGGCTTTTTAATTGAGCCCTTGTGGTGCTGTAGCATTGATCACTGTGGGGCTGGCTTCACCTCCAGCAGCTCCCAGAGGTGTTCTGGGGGTTCTGTGACATAATGTGCCTCTGTGTGCATATGCTTTCAAGGAACCCAGTGCCTTCAAGTGACATATGAAGAAATTTTTACTCTCTTAGTGGTGAAACAGCAGCCCAGGTTGCCCAGAGAGGTGGTAGATGCCCCATTCCTGGAAATGTGCAGGTTGGATGGAGCTCTGAATAGCCTGATTGAGTTGAAGATGTTTTTATTCTGATTTATTATGATGATTTTATTCTCTGATTCTAACATAGAAGATGTGATAGAGGAGGGTGGTGGACAATGTGCACATTTTGCTCAAGGCATGGACACGGGGTGGCTGACTTCTTCAGGCTAATCCCATTTTCTAAATCCTGGCACTGTGGGTTTTCTGATCTTGGCTTCGTGGGTTTTTCAAACGATTTTGAGGATCTATGTTAATGAGTTTATTTTTTGCATGCTGGCAGAAGAGGGAACTTTTTCTAATTTTGTTGCTCTGCAAGGGATTGAAAGCAGAGTTTGAGGAGTCATAACCATTTGGTTGGAAGCATATGGGATGTGGGAGGGTATCTAGCAAAAAGCTTAGAAATATGGGTGGGTTTTCTTTTCTAGCAGTTCCATGTTATTAACATGAATAATTTAAAGACTTATAGATGGTAATTATTGGGTATGGTGGTTACTTGTGAGATCACTGAATCAGAACTATTTGGATTTGGGGAGAGCTTGATCCATTTGCTTCTTGGAACCTCCTGCACAGGCTTTGGGCAGCCTCTCTGCCTCAGGGAAAAACCTTTCTCCTTCTGCTCAACCTGAGCCTTTCTCATTTCCATGACCCCTCTTCTATTTATTTTTATCACCAAGTTTGTCACATTAAGGCCCAAATCCTGCAAACATTTGTGGAGCTGCTCAACTCTTTGCATTTAAGTAGGAGAAGTGAAGCAGGAATTACAGAACATCAGTGTCCCCTCCTGGGTCCCATTAATGGGGTGACATGGCATTAGTGCATGGCACCTCTTGGAAGAACAGGATCCTGATAAGCACTAATCACTTCAAAATCAGCTTAAGCCAATTTTAAGGAATCTCTGTTACAATTTCCTGTTTCAACCTGAGAAATCACAACTGCCTCTGATCCAAAGCACTGCCAGGCTCAGCAAACCATTAAGATCTGGGTTTTCTGCAAAGAGTCTGACACTCTAGAGATAAGAGGAGAAGGAATGCAAGTTAATTAATTTGGGTATGAAATAAGATGATGAAAATTGCTCTTCTCATCATTTAGTTACCTGATTTTGCTACACTGATGGTATCTTAGGAAATTGTCTGCTTGTCTTATTTTTACTTTGTTTTCATGCTTATTAATTTTAATAATTATTATTATATGAAGCCTTTAACAAGTGAACTACTTCATGTGGGCTCTGCTACCTAGTTTACTTGTATCACCATGATCTCAACCTGTTTCATTTCCCCCTGTTGTATTCAGTTGCATTTCATAGAGTCTAATACTGTATTTTTTGTTGAATAGTTGGGAGTACACCTTCAAACAACTTCAAAGTCAGAGACAAAATTGAATACTGAAACTCAGAATAGTTCAGAATTTCAAAGGGGTAAAAAGTAGCCAAATAGCTGGTTGCTAAAGCTTTGAATAATTTTTTTCCCCCCAGGATCTATAAAAGTGTAATCTTGATTTCTTTGTTCCCCCTGTGTAGAAATTGGCTAGTGATTTGATCCTAGTAAAAAGTTTACTTCCAGAAGCAAAAGTCACCTTTTTAAAAGCTATTGAGTACTTGTAATCTTTTTGACTGAAGAGAATTCTAGCATGACTTCTTCAAGATGCTCCTTCATAGGAATAATTCACGATAAAAGCCTTAGAATAATGCACAAAAATATTAAGCAGAAGACTCATTTTGTCACGAAGATTTCTGTTCAAGGATTAAAATTCACATGGGATGGTAATTTAAGCAGGAGCAGAAAGGGCAGTTCCACTAAAAGATAATCACAGAATAAACCAGGCCGTGAAGATTTAGTCCACGTGGGGTTTGGGTGTTGAGAGAATTGGTGTGTTTTCTGCATATCAATTGCAGTTCTTCTGAATAGCAAGGTTTTCTTAGATTTCAGTATTTAAGTGGACTTTGTCCTGACAATGCATGCTTACAAAATGTACTTTACATCTTTAGAAATTTCAGTGAGGAATTTTGACTTGGAAACCAGGTGTCTTTTGCATTTGATTCATTTAGTAAAGTTGAAATTTATATTCTGATTTTAATTTTTTTTTGCATTATTAACAAAAAAAAAAAAATCAAGGCTTTAAACAACTGATCTGAGTTGTTCACTGAGAAAAGAGAGGTGGGAATGAACCTACCTATAGATAATACATGCACTGTTCCTGCACGTGTCACAATTTGCTGTGTCTTGACCAGTCCGATAGGAAAGCCTACAAAGACAAGAACACAAGGTCAGTAAAAGGTCATTTGTTTTAACATGGTTTTGTCTTCTATGATTATATTCCTGGAAATCAGAACTTCAAGGATTTTTTTTTTTAACTTTATTTTTTTACAAAAATCTAACCGTTAGGAAAAAGAAAAATAGTATATTCAGGACTCAAAATAGCATATTCAGCTTCAGTGAACAATGAAAAGGTGGAAGTAATTTGAAAAACGAGTCTTTAATGACTGCAAGGAGAAAATAAAATACTGATTTTGTTATACTTTGCAAATGAAAAGAGAAAACATCAAGGAGACCAAGTCATGGGAACCTCGTCTTACATGAAGCTGCTGTTGAATTTTGAAGGTGTGAAAAATAATCTGGTCAGGATTACTTGAGGGAATGCTTCTGAATGAGGTTCTGTCCTGAGGCCTGGGACTTCCCTTACCCAAACAGTTGGAATAATTTTCTTCAAACAATTCAGTGTTGCAGCTCTGCCCCAAGCTGCTTTTGCTGTGGGGACAGAAAAAGTTTGTCCCTGAAAAAGGAGCAAGAATGAAAAATCCAACATTTGGAGAAAAGTTGACTTAATGTTTATGTCTAGAGTATCAAAACTACATAAAACAGAGTATTAATGGCAAATGAGACCCAAACTGCTGATTGTGCCTGTCCCTCAGATGGCAGCTCAGGATTTCCTAAGTGCTGCAGGCTATTTATTTATCAGAGAACATACATTGCCATTTCTTTGAAAAATGAGCATCTTGTTCTGTGGCACTCTACTTTTTTAAAGGTTTGAATACTGGTTTTAAATGTTATTACATTACCATATATAAATTTCTTCTTTTTTAGAAGTTATATATATATCAGTCTGAAGTTTATTAGACCTAGCTTGTCTACACAGGTGACATTTCTGCTTCCACTCTGACTTTAATTAAATCAATCACTGGAGGTGATGATGTGACAAAAGCTCTGGGATCCCTGGCACAGTGGTAGCACAGCCAGTAGTGAGCATTCATAGGCTGAATCTACTTCTTTTTAATAAAAGAATATTTTTCCAGGTACAGTTCTTGCTGTTCTGGTTGGTTGTTTCTTGAAGAGGGTTTTGGAACACTCTGGACTTGAAACTTGGTATCAAGTAGTAGCCTCAGATGCACTTTTTCATCAGAGGAACAAAGTCCTGTTACCTGGGTTGCTGAATTTTAGCACAACAGCAAAACCCAGATGTTCAAATGAATTATTACAAAGCAGGATTTCTATATTATGTACTACTCCTTATGAAGAAAAAGTATCAATGTTGGCTTATACTTGGTTACACGTTCTTTTTATGCTAAGAGCAAAGTATTATCTGTTTTTCAATTTGCTTAAAAAAAAATCTTCCAAAAGCTGACATTGAAATTTCACCACGCTATTAAACTCAGACTTGCAACATATTTTTCTCCAAGCTATTGATCAAACACTACACGTTACATCTTTAGAAAAGAGTACTTAAAGTGTACAGATCAGTACATGGCAGCCTTTATTTAGTGAGGAATAGAGGGTAGTTAATCACCTTGTGAGGAGCACAGCCCGTTTGTCTGCGTGCTTTTTTTAATAGGTAAAGGCATAAACACAGTACATACAGTGCCAGGTTGTTTGTGTTGGTTTGTTTTGTTGTTTTTTTTTTCTCATTAGTTTCCAGTTGGAACATTTTAATTCATCTCTGTACACTGGCAAACTCCCATTCAAATCCCCAGTTAAATATCTGGCTTGTGGACTACCAACCTCCTCCTCTCTGCTGGTTCTGCACCATGCCACAGGGTTTCTGCCTCCTCTCTGGCCTGCCTCTGCTCTGCTGTTTTAAGAAATAATCTAACAATAAGCTTTTCTCCTAACTTTTTCCAAGCCTAGTGTTCATGCAAGCAAATTGTAGTATCCACGTCATTTCTCCTGCTCATGACAGCCCCCATGATCCTGGATTGAGGATATCTGCTGCTTTATTGGTATTTCTCCCCCTGGTTGGGGTGTTTGAGAACCATGGCTTTCAGAAAAGTCAGAACTATGTCTATGGTCACTCTTAGTTACTGTGATGGTTTACTAACCAGTTCCTACCAGCACCATGCTCATCTTAACCAAACAGGAATGTTCTAGTTGTGATAAACTCACTGAATGCTGGTAGCCTGGGTACTTATTTATCAAAAACCATAGAATATTTGGCATTAAAGTAGGTGTTCCAGTTCCATCATGAGCTATAGAGCTGCTGTTATAACTGGCAGTGGTTTTGACATCTTATTAAACATAACTTATCATTCTACTTTAGGTTAATAAACTTTCCCAAAATGCAGTTGTCAGTATTTTATTTGAAGTAGTTTCCTAAGTATATGATGATCTTTAAATGCCCAATAATTCAGGATTATCAGATACTTAAAAAATATATTTCTTAGTTGATGATATAATGCAGACTCATTAAGCAGGTGAAAATGGTCCTTTGGTGTGTTTAAAAATACTGTGATACCTGGATGACAATTATGACAATTTGAAATACTGATTTCTCAGGTTCCACGTTCAGCACTGCTTGCTTCAGACATCATTGCCATTTTCCAGCTGTACTGTTAATGGTGATTTTTTTTTTTTTCCCTAATCTGATATAATTTTATAAAGAACTTTAAAAAGCATCATTTTTTGTATTGAATGTGTTCAGCCTTCTGGAGGTGATTTTCCTTTCAAACTACAGTTTTAGTAAAGTTGTCTTCTCTGAACCATCCTGTTCATTAGATTTCTTTTTAAGTCCCCAATGGTGTTACAGAGCTTGGTTTCCATCAGGCAGTTTGATAGCTCTTTAGCCAGGACTGTGTTGTGTGAGTGTTACTACACTATAAATTCAATTATTTCTATATAAATTAAACTCTTAATGAAAGAATTGTTGATACCCCAGGGCTTTGGACTTTCATTTTCTTGTTTTCTCATAATTATCTACATAAACACTTGCATGGAATTTAATCTACTCCATGCCTGCAGAGCTTTCAGTAGTGGCTTAGCATCTCCATGTAAGTGTTGGGCAGTGAGGTTGATTTGCTGAGCAGACTCAGTGCAAACCAGAGCTCCCTGTCAGTGCTAACTGCTGGGAACAGATTGCCAGCACAGTCTGGGTACTGGCTTCAGGAGAGTCAGTTCTGAGTGATGGTGCTTTCCCTCTGAGAAGGGGCATTTTGGATTAGCTGCTTTATTTCCCTGCCATTGAAAATAATTTTAAAGCTTACCCAAGTGTACAAGAGCTCAGGGTGGGGACCTGTAACTTTTTTTTAATGCATTGGTATAAAATGCAATGTTTTTCTCTGAGTAAATCCTGTAAAATGTGAAACAAAACAAAGGTTCATACAGGAACTTTGTTTTCTTTTTGGAGAAATGAAAGTTGGTTTTGATCTGTTTTAGATCCCAAGCAGAACATTTATTTCACTTTGTGTTGAGTGAGATGCCTGGGAGCCAGGAGTTCCCCCCCAGGCTGCATCTCCTGGGGGTGATGTACTTCAGATAAAAAATACCAGCATGAAGCCTTGCAGCTAATTTTACAATTTTAACATCTTGATTTTGGAAACACCTCATTGATTTAAGTATCAGCTGTGACCAAGAATTGTCAGTGTTGAACTAGAGGCTGTTGATTTTGCTCTTCTGGTTGTTGTCTCTGGCTCCTGGCCTCATCCTTCCTCTCCTCATGTTGTGTGGTCCCTTGGGTGTTCCTGTGGGCTTTCTAACATGGAGCTGTGCATGGCTGGGATGTGGCATGGACTGCTCCTAAAAAATGCCCCTGCTGGGAACCTGTGAGCTTTAAGATGTGAGGTGCAGTGAGAGGACATTTATTGGCCCCTGTGCCTTCTAACAAAAGTTTGTGCTTGACATCCACTTCAGACTTCCACCAAATCTTGGTGGTCCCTTCCCTTGCCACTCAGCAACTGCTTATTTGTTCCTCAGTGACCACAGAAAGAAAAATGTTCTACCTTATATTTGAAAAAATACTTGTGGATGCTGGAGGAATTATTTCGGTTTACTTGGGTTGCTTTCTGTGTAGTTGCTAGAACCTGCCCTGCAGTAAGATTTTTTTTACCCAGTAACTATAAAGGTGAGAGACCTGAGGAAGTGCAAATTGAGGGTTTTTTAAAAAAAGATACCACATTTCCTTTGCTATATTGATAGTACTATTCATGCCTGGTTTGATGGGATGTAGGTAGGTCTGCAAGAAGGGAACCAAATGTGTTGACTGGAATGTTTGTTCAGCTTCCCTGGTATTCATACTCTTTGATACTTGACACTTTGTGTTTTCTGTTTTCATATGGATGTACATGATGGGCAGTTGTATTTCTCCAGGCTCTGGAGAAAGGATGGGTTTAGGTCAGCTGTATTTCTCTGCACCTCACTGGCTGTGTCATCTTGGGAAGGGTATCTCATTCCCATACTCAATTTTTAGCATATGCTTGCTCTCTATAGTTCATTTTTTTTTTTCAGGAGGCTTTCATTTTGTTGCATTTCTTTTAGCATTCTTGGCACAACCTAAGCTTAACCTCAATTAACACTTCCAAGTATTAAAATATTCTAATGAAGAGCAACCATTTTGCTGACATGGACTGGCAGTAACTAATAACAGGCTGTGATTTTTCAGAGCAGCCTAAGGGAATTGTACCCCTAAATCTCTGTGAAATGCTGAATTGATGCACCTGCTTGAGGCTCTTTTTTAAAAACACCAACTGTAACATCAAAATCATTGCATCCGAGTAGTTTTTTTACTCCTGTGAATTAGAGAGCCCATTGAGCTGAGAGAGGGAAGTTCAGATCTGTGAGTGCAAATTTATTTTTTTTTTTCCCCCCATGATTCAGCAGGGAGCTGGTGAAGGGGCACTAACTCAAGTATCCTGGACATATAGTAAAAACAAAGAAAAAAGTTTCACAAAGGGATTTAGAAGGATAGATCTGTTACATCTGGATGTCTCTCCTTACCTGCTGGGAAAGTAGGGAATACTTGATATTAATTGAGTTACTTAATGGCAGGAGTTGACAGAAGTGGCTGTTCTTCAGAGTGTGTTCATGCTCTGGTGGTGCTGATGTTCATCACACGTTTGATGTCTTACCACCACCAAGGAGGGATAAACAGACTTCAAGATCTTTTTTTTTTTTTTTTTGCTGTTGCTGTTTTTCTGAAAATGTAGTGAAACAAATGATCTGAAGGAGGCATTGGGCCTTTGAAGTGGTTTTTGAAGTGCCAGTTCTGGCCCTGCTGAAGAGCTGAGGAAGTGTTGGCCCTGGGTCTCTTTAAGTTGATGGATAAAGGTTTTGTTTCCGTGCCCAGCCTGGTGCTGCTGGGACTGTTTAAAGCACAGCTAGTTAAGCACACCAACATTATCTGTCTTTACAGAACAGTAATTTAAACATAAAGAGTCTGGTGGAGACCTCCTCAAAACCTTTGTTTCCTACTGTAAAGTATTACAGAGCTAATATTGCTAATAATATGCTTCAAGAGAAAATTATCCACCCTTGCAATTAACATAATTTGCCTTTTGGCAGAATAAATGACTTCACCAGGTCACGTGTGTTTTAGCTGCCCTCATGACCTGTGTCATGTTTTAGCTATGTAAACTGCAGGAAAATTCCCTGTGTATGTTTTCTAGAGGAAAATAAATCCTTTTTAGCCGTATAGTCTAGCCTAAGAAAGATTTGCCATTCTAGCTCGATGGAAAGCCTCATATAAATGCATTCCTATCATCAAACCCCATGTTTCTCTTGGATTAATGTCTGCCTCTGGTTGCCTTAAGAACTTATATTTTGCTGTCAAACCAGCAGGTATGTACAGGTATAAAACACCTCGGGTCAGCTTTTGGCTCATATAAAGGTGTTCTGAAAAATCACTTTCCCAAAAGACAAATTGTTTTAGGCTTCCTGCTGCTGGGTTTCCCTTAGAGTCATCATTACCAATTAGCAGCTTTCATTTCTAAATGACAGCAGTACAGCCTGATAAAAATCAAGAATATTGTGCTTTGAGCTTTATCTTGAGATGTTTTTGTTTTTTTTTCTTTTCTTTGATGTCTACAGCTGGATGCAAACATGGAATTGTATCATGCTTTTTAGAGGTATGCTGGATTTTGGAGGTTTATTTTTGGGGAGGGATGTCACTTGTTACTTCTTTTTTTTCAGCTACAGATTTTTCTTTTTCCCTGGTGGTTGGTTATTTGCAAATTTGGTTATTTGCAAATATTTGGTTCCCTCATACAAACCCTGGGAGAATTCTTGTGTGTGTCTCCCAGTGACCATCTTATCTTTGGGAAGGCCTCTTCCCCTTTCTGGGACAGTGTAGGGATTACCCCCAGCAGCAGGGGGGAGATCCTTGGATCACTCAGAGGAGCTTGAGACTGCTTCAGTGCACCCTGCATGGGGTCAGCTTGTCTGACACTGTTTGTTTGCAATAGATTGGATGTGTTAGAAGTAGGAGCCAACTCTGTAGCTTTTTGCAGAGACCCAAGCAGGGCTGTGGAGCTGTCTCAGGTCCAGCTGGCTGGAAGCTGTTGCCCAGTTCTCTTAGCAAAGTTGCGTGGAGCTTTAGTCAGGATTTTCCATCACAGTGGCTTCTTCCCATACTGGTCTGAACGTACCAGAGCAGCTTTTCTGGGAACCATCCACATCCTCCCCAGCTGCAGCAAAGCTCAGTGCCTGTGCACTGGAGCACAGATGCAGAAATCCTGTGGTACAGACCTGAAGCCCAAGCCAGTTTGCTCCTGGGGTGTTTTGGGAGCTGGGCAGATCTCCCTGAGTGCCCATAGATCCCAGTAACAGCAGCTCTGGGGCCCTGGTCCCAGTGTTCACAGGCCCAGTGGTACTGGGGATGTGGATGCAAGGTTATTCTCTGCTTCTTAGCTGAGATCCCTGATGGTGTGAACATCAGTGGGGTGGTTTTCTTTAAGTAGTCACTATATGAGGATTAATTAAAGCTTATCCTCTCCCTCCAAGGAAAACTCCAGGCAGGGAGCAGGGGAGGCAGCCTGCAGGGTGGCACAGCTGGAGGGACCAGAGATGAGTCCCTAGGGATCAGTAAGTATGGGCAGGCAGCCTCTGGCTGTCATCAGAATAGTAGGGAAGATCCTACCTGTCATGCTGGGTACAAGTTATGTTTTAACATGCACACAAACAACAACAACAAAAAGGCAAAAGAAAACAGTGCACAAATTCCCTCACTCATTTCTGAAAGGTTTTTTAACTGATGGCAAAGGATGAAAGCAGAAATCCTCTGATGCTCTAAAATAATAGAATCTCGTTTTGACTTTATTCCCTATCTGCCTTGTTATTACGGGGCTGGTATTATTCATTTGGTTTCTGAAAATTCTTTGAAATGTACAGAAGCTCAGTGGTGAGATTTTTCATACTGTTTCCAAGACAGCAGTTTGTTGTCTTTTACTGAATCCTGACAGTTGGAAGCAGATGACTAATTTTCTTTTTGAGGTATTTGCAACGTGGGTGTATGGCACGACTCCCAAGACAGCAATTCACGTGCTTTCACCCCATAAATACATTTTATATTATACTCAGGTTAGGCAGGGAGTGTTTAAAAAATAAAAAGTAAAAAAATGTTTTAATAGGGCTGTCTAGTGGTTTTAAAAAACCTCAGTGAGAATGGAGAGAATTAAAATATATTTCAAGTGAAATCACAAAATCTTAACAGGAGTTAGGTGCATACAAGGTCTGGCATCTCCCTGGAATATCTATCTGTGCCTCTGTTGTCTCATCCAAAAAATCAGGAGGCTAATTAAAATGTCATCTCTTGGTATTAATAATAATTCAAGGAGTTTGCTCTAGCTGAGTAACAACTGCATTGCTGGCATAGAGTTCTTAGGGCAAATGCTTGCAGCAGGTTATTGGGAGTGCACTGCAGTAGTTGTGTTAAGGTGGGCTCTGTCTCTTTACCCCTTGCACTCTAAAATATCTCTACTCTGAGTTGGTCCTTGACCCCAGAGCATCATTACTGGGATGCCCTGAGACTCCTGGACCTGCAGCTCATCATTAGGTCCTTTGCACCCATCCTAATACTGCAGCTTTGCCTCGTGTTATGTTCCTCTTCCGAGCTCCCATTGCTCCTCCACCCTCAAATCCACCTAATTTTAAAATTAATTTCTCCTGTGTGTCACTCTGGGGATGAGCTGGAGTGATGTGTTGGGTGGTGTGGGCATCATCCCTGCCTCCCCCACCTCCCTGTTGCTTCTACCCTGAGCTGAATTCTTTCTCAAGCACAGAGCCATTATTCAACTCCCTTCCCAGTGGCTGATAGCCCTTTGTCAGCACAGCCCAGAGATTCATAACTGCACAGTTTTAATGCAAATTAAATCTTTTCAACCAAGCAGACCAAAGGCTGGTCCATAGCTATGAGCTAGTAGTGCCTTCACAGGTGAGTAACTGTATTTTAAACCACACCACCTTGGATTTTGCTTGGGTCAGACTTGTAAATAAAGAAGGCTGCTACCAAGGAGGGAAGATGGGAGGAATAAGTCTGGGGTTTTCTGAATTTCCGAGTGACTGAGGAATCAGTGTAAGCACAGTACTCCCTGCCTGTATCAGTTCACAATAATAACTCCATCAGCCATACTATATACAAAGAGTTTGTTTAGAATGTGAAATGCTACCCAGTAGCACAAACTGAAGGATGTGGAACACGACTGCTGGGCACTGATTGTGTGGTCCCTGCTAGAAGGATGGGGAATTATCTGGAGAGAAACCCAGAACCTTGGAAGTGCTGAATTGTTATTTTGTTGCATCTTGCAGGAGTCTCTGCAGGTCTCAGAACTTTTATTTTTCTGGTTTCCTTTAAATAAGGGTAGTTTGAGATTGCACTGCAGTACAAGAGCTCTGTAGAGCAGCAGTTGGGTATTTGTTTGAGCTTTGGCTTTGTACACAAATGCTCACAGTCTCATCCCCTGGGATTTTTGTCTGAGCTTGTATGGGTGGCAGTGCAGTAAACAAATCTCTTTGCATTTACCAAAGGAATGACCTAAGTCATGCCAGGTTGAACTATTCCAGAGTTTAAATTGCCTTAATATTGTCAAAGTACCTCTGCTCATCTCTACAAAGCATCCTCTTCTGCTGATGAATTATTAGTCCACACTCAGCTTTCATCACGTCTTCTCAGGATATTGGAACCAGGAGAAAGAAAATTCTTCATCTTTAATGCTTGCTTACCCTCAGGTCCCTGAATATGTAGCACAGGATTAGGATTTCTTGAGCTTTCTGAAGGCTGAGTTGCATGTTTAGGTCTTTGGAACCTGGGGTAGCTGCAAGCCTCAGCAGTTGAAAACCAACCCCCCTCTCCTTGGGACAAGCCTTTTTATGAAAATTGTCCAGTCTAAACCAGTTATCCCCAGTCAGGATGAAAAATAAACATACATTTGTAGAAGAACAGTGGCTCAAAGCAGGTGGCAGTTAAAAATCTGGGGAGTAATCTTCTGGTGAATGAACTGCAGTGAGAAATGTGCTGTGTTTTGTCTTAGTTTTACATGACTGGGGAGGCACAGAGTGCATTGCTCTGCCCTTTTGGGTTCTCATGCTACTGACAGTTAAAATGCCATTATGAAAGGATTATATTAATTGTGTAAAGTGAAAACTGGTAATTCAGTACCTAAATAACATCCTCTTCTAAAAGACTTGTTTAGCAGAAACATTCTCCTTGCAGGTATGTAATTTGGACAGCTCGTTGAGAGTTGGAAGTTTCTCATGATCTGCAGTAATTCATATGGATATATTTACCAAGAACATAGTCTGCTTACACTTTTTTTTTTTTTTTTTTTTTATTGGTCTTTGTGTGACTGGAGCCATTCTAATGAAACATCTTCAACCTTGATTTCTCTTTGAAGCCTGAAGTGCTGCTGAAATGGGGAGTGGGGTGGTGAAGGGTGTTACACCTGCTTTTAAAAGTCTAGTGAATAGCAACTAGATATAAAACACTCCTTTTTTAAAATACTTTAAATACTTTTATCTTCAAATATATGCAAAAAGTAGCTGGAATATAGTGGCAAAGTCAGTTATATTTTTGGAGACTCGGGATGTTCCCAGTGTTGTTACTTTAAAAAAAGTAAACATTAAGATCAAGTACCTTTGCTTAAAAGGATTACCTCTTTTTTTGTTTGTATATGTTTATTCCACATAGTGGTTGTTATTAAGAGGTCATTTTTCAGTTTTGTTCATCATCATTTTCTTATGGAAAAGGTCCTACCACTATATTCCTGACACAGGGTGTTTCATAGCTGTGAGCCAGCTATGGCAGTGGGGTTGTTTAACACAGTGCTCTTCATCTTAAATGTTCTGCTATCTCAGTACTCCAAATACCTATGATATATCTTCCAGGAGCATCTGTGAGCTGTGAAAGTTTGCCCTTTTTATCCACCCTGACAATTTGATCTGAAGCTTTTCTTACAAGCAACAAGGCAAACTGTCCAACTCTAATGAAAAATCCTATCAAAACCCCAAATCTCATCAAGTTTTGAAGGTCTATAAAATACCAGGCTATGAAATACTCTTGTTAGCTGTCCTTGTAGATCTAACTCCAGATTCTTTTAGTGAATCTAATTCAGGAAAAAGTGGAGATTAAACTTTGGAGGGTGCTGGGTCTTTAAGCTTGAATGATTCTGGATCTTTACATGATCCAGCTTATATGCTCAGCTTCCATTTGGGGTGACTGAGCACTTTAAAAGCAGTGGGCTCAAGGGTGCTCGTGTGGACTGACAGCAGGCACTGAAACAGTCTGTGAGGAAATGTGTATTTGTGGCAGATAATGAAGTTGTGCCAGTGATGAGGACGTCAAGCTGAGAGGTGTGGTGTGCAGTGTCTTGCTCTGCCACGTCTGATTGATTTCTGCTTGTTGGGGTGGGATACAGAAGGGAGAAAAGCTGGTCTACTGTTTTATAGCTTGGAAAGAAAACCACGTTACTTCTGGTGAGGGCAGATCAAGGACTCTGCCTTCAAAAGGTGAATTGTTCCAGTGTTATCTGTGTTTGGGAATGCTCTGTAGGTGGTGCATGCTCTGAAATACAGCACCTGTAGTTTTGGCTGTGATGCGGATTGAAGTGGTGGTCTCAGGTAAAATAATAGTCAGAATGAACACGGCCAGTCCAAAGGTCAGGCAGAGTGGTTGGATGTAAGGATCAGAGCTGAAAATAAAGCTGCTCATTGTAGTCCTGTTCCAAAGGGATGCTGTTACAGTCTCTTAAAACCTGGCGGCACTCAGTCCATGATGCAATTTGTGCATCACCACTGGAATTTTTGTCTTCTTTCTGGCTTTCATCTATTTATTTGTAGTGCAGCTGTCTTCTGCTCTTAAGATTATCTATCTGTTGCTTCCTTTTGTTTCCAGGTTTTCTCTTAGAAATGATTTTCTTGAACTGCTCCTATGCCATGCCTGTGATTGAAAAAGCAAAACAGAACCAAAGGGAGGGGGAAATCCCAAACAAACCTGTGTCACAGCATTTCTGCAGCTAGCCCAGTACTTCCAAAGGCTGTGCTGTCACAGGCTGTAGTCTTGTAAGCTCTTTAAGCTTTATTTTCTCTTTATGTGAAATGAGGAACTTCCCAGTTTTAAGAGTATTGGCTGGTGTGTGTAGCTGGATTGAGCTAGACAGCAGAGATTGTTACTGCCTTTAATTTGCCGTCTGCTCGAACTGAGCTGAGAACAGCTGGACTGGGCCTGCAGTAGCTTCTGAAAAGGAGAAAAGCAAACAATCTGGGCAATAATTACTTTGGCTATCTGACTTCCATTTGCCATTGTTCCTAAGTCAAGATGTTTGTGCTTAATTCTTGTGCCCTTGAGGAGGACAGCTTGCTTTCTGTGGCCAGGTGAAGCTCTCGTCTCTTCTGGTTCAGATTTCCATCCAGGCACCCACAGTATCTAGTTTCTGCTTATAAATTATGATAAGACAAGTGTCCCTTATTCACTGGAAATTGTGAAATTACATTTAAATTCCATCCATGGGAATGTGGTCTTTCAAAGCCTCTTGGAAGGAGCCTGGCATTGCTTGCTTCACCAGTGTTTGTGGAGAGCTCTTTATATTCCTCAGCCACTGTCAACTAATAAATGAATACAAATTATCTCTGAAACAGGTTCATTTAACTCTTGTCTAACGTGTAGCATTTGGCCTGTCGGAGTCAAAATACTGTGACTTATTTTTGTATGGCAAATTGAGTACTTTGTTTACTGAAATTGCTGATTTGTTCTGTAATGAGAAGGACCTAGATTACTTTTACTTTTCACTGTAAGGATTTAAAGGGCAGGTTATCAGTGTTCTCCAGCTGCAAAATATTTTTTATTATCTGTTCATCGTCTGTTACATATTTCATAAGCAGTACTGCAGTTAGCCAGGTTTTGGAATTAGCAACTTGAATTTTGCTTTCAATCCTGCTGTCTGCCCTTAGTGAAGCTGCATATAGGTAAACAAAGCAGAACTGGGGTTGCTTAAATAAATGCCTTATGTCTGAATACAGACAGATATGTCTGTGCTTGATACAGATGGCTAATAAGTTTACTAACAAATAATCATCATTTGGAGGATAAAACTTGTTTTGTGTTGTCAAGCTGCGCTTCATCATGTCATACTCAACGTTTTTCCAATTTTGGGACAGAAGTCTGAATCAAAGCTATAGCTCTGCTAATTTTATTCACGTGTGACTTAATACAAATGTGCTTGAATGCCTTTAGCTATGACGTAGTTTTATTTTGTTGTGGAAGCTTCCACAGAGTAAGATTTGATTATTAGGCACATACAAAATATGTAGTTTTAATTTTTTAATAATGTAGTGTTTTAATAATTCCTTTGATCTTGAGGGTCACAGGCCCAGTGGTGATGATTGGTTTCTACCCCTGTTCCCAAATCTATTACGTGTTATTTAGGCAGATTGAATGCATTAAAATTATGCACTGCTTGATGGTATGAGCTGAGTTTCCTCGTGTCCCAAATTCTGCATTCCGTGACCAATAAATGGGGCCTGATCCCAGGCCAGAGGAAGAGAGAGGTCACTCTGCCCCCTTGCAGACTCAGATTTGGCAGAACCCTCTCAGCCCTGGGCTCTGTCAGGTGTGGGAGCTGCTGTTTTTCTCCTCCCGTGGCTTTTCCCTTTCTCTCCAGCAGAGCTGAGCGCTGTCTGTTGTTGCTAATTGCAGATAATGTAGTGCTGACATTTTTGAAATGTATACATAGATGATGTTCACCCAAAGGATGATACTGCTGTCTTCAGAGATGCTGATACAGTTTTTTTTGCTGGCACAGGCTCATTTAGTGATGAATTGCAGTAATAGCAGTTCAAGACCTACCGCGTATTAGTGAAAATGAATCCGCTGAGCACGAGTCCCATGGCACTACAACAGCACTTAAAGAACACTGACTTTCTTGGAATGGGAAAAACTTGATGAAGAGATTTAGCTGAGAGTTTGGGTGGGGTTTTTTTGTTTGTTTGTTTGTTTTTGTGGTCTTGGTGTTTTATTTTAACCAGAAGCGTGATTTGTTTCTTGCCGTAGGTTAGTGTAAGAAAGTAAATGTAAAAAAGAAATGTAAGAAAAGCAGGAGAGTGCCATGAACACAGAACATTCGCTTTCTGGTTTAGTAGATGGAAGACTCATACATGCTACAGTAAGCAGAGAGGGAGCAGCAGCACTGCTTTTAATTTCTTGTTATAAATTCACTGAGCGGCCGATTATAAAAGGAAAAAAGATGAACATGTTGAAATGGAGATGATGTGTAATTGTGTACACAGTGGTGGGTCTCTGTGGCAAAAAATGTCAAAATGAATGCAATAATGGGAAAGAATTATTCTAATAAAAGGATGGGGGGACCTATTATTGAAATAGTTGTCTAATTTGAGGGAAATTGGGATAAAGACAGGCTTCGTGTTAATAACACAGGGGTGTTTGCACCAGAACAGAGGGTTCTTTCAGCTCTGGAGTGATCAGAGGAGAACAAATGTCCCCAGCACTATGCTGGACCCCCTTTTGCAATCTCCTTTAAAGTCATTCAGGTGCTAGCAACTTAGATGGTTCTGGAATACAAGAATTCCTAAATCAGGAGAAAATAATGCAGGTGTGCATCTCCTCCTTCTCCATCTATCTGGGAGGAGGTGTTTTTGGGACATGCCTGGAGCTGGATGCAGCTCCAAGTAGAGGCTGATTTGTTGTTTTTTTTTTCTTTATCTTGTTCAGTTTTAAGGTAGCACCTTTGTATGTCCTTGCCTTTAAAACAACCCTGCTATCTGAAATCTCATTTAGATTTGGAGATGCTTCGCTCACAATTCCCATAATTAAACTTGGCCACTGATACAAATCTGCCACTTGTTGGTTAACATCAACGAATCATGAAAATATTTAAATTGTCTCTTCCATGTACCATAACTTGCTTGAAAAGAAAATGTGTGAAGTATCTTTGGGTGGTGATTTCACCACTGCTGAAGAATCTATGGGGGAAAATAGAGGAGTGCTAATAAATAGGCTTTTTTTTTTTGGGTCAAATATAATGCAGTCTTGCAGATTCTCATCCATAAGTTTGTGTGTAGCAGAGATAATCCTAGGAACTGGGGTTTAAGAGTTATTAAACTATTTTAGGGGTAATACAAGCTACAGCTTTGTCAGGCTGACAACTTCAGGAGGATTATTTGAAGGCATGAGCAAACACCCATAGTTTTTAGGCAAGATTTTGTGCTGGGAGCAGGGATAGTCTCCGAATGTTGGCTACATTAAATGGGTCTGCTGAAATGAGGTCATTAAAAAAAAAAATTATTTGCTTCACCTGTTGCTCTGCTCTCTTTGGGAAGGTAAAAAAAAAAAAAAGAGTATATAAATGTATGGAGGGAGCACTGGTATTTGGAGCAGCTGATTTTGTGGGTGGATGTGTGTCTTCATACATACAGGGTTCTCGGTGAGTTATGATGAAGAAATGTGTTTCTCTGTTTTGTGATTTGACAAGCAGCATGTCCCTTCTTTCCAATTCTCTTGCAGTTTCTCTAAGTTAAAGTCAAAGAAATACTTCTGAATAAGAATTTAAAAAAAAAAAAAGTCTGTGCTGCTTTTAGCTAGATCAATAAGCTTCCCAATCTGAAGATGCAATATTTGACAAATTATGCTAAAAATACTATAAACAGCTGTAAAACAAACCACTAAGGCTATTTTGCCAAGATTGTGCAACAGCTAGGATGATTTTTAAATGAGAAACAGCTTTAATTTTTAGGATTAACAGGGTATTTTTACATGCCATAGAGAGGGAATTGAATTACAAATCTCCCAATGTTGTGGGGGCTTTTTTTGTTGGTTTTCTGTGACTCAAATTAAAACACGTGCTGCTTCAGGTAGCAAGAGCTACTGGTTTCTAATACTAAAACCCAGATTTCTTCTCATGAATTATGATTTAATTGCAGAAGTACTTAAAGCCACACAAACAGTGCACATACATACTGAGGTGCATTCCTTGAATGAAGATTAGTGAACTAAGTCAAGGTAGTCTGAAAAAGGCTTGTTTAGGTAATGTAAGAGGTGGGTTGAACTGCCTAGGTAAAGAATAAAGGCTGTCCTGTCTTAAGGTAACATTTCTAATGCTGTATAGGTTGGTTTAAGTAATATAAGTTAGGGATAAAAAATTTCTTTATGCTTATGTTTGTAATCGGTGCTTTAAAAAATACCATGCTTTCATACTCAAAAGTTTTAATTTAATTTCCTTCTGAAATAAATATTAACAATTCAGAAGGTGAAAGTAAACCAGGCAAGATTTCCTATGCCAGTAATGGAATTATATTAAGAATTGTAATAATATCCCTTAATCTTAAAAAGTAAGTCTCTTACAGAATTAATATTTTTTTCTGCTGCTTTTCATGCCTTATGAGGTATTACAGTTAATACAAGTTGCTGATGTGAGAGCATCCTTGCTAATCCTGTTTGGAGAGCTGCTTGTTCTGTGCTCATAAGAAAAGGTACAAGAAAAAATATTACAGGTCCTTTGTTAAATCATTCCTTGATTATATCACAGGACAAGCAGCTACCAATGTGAATGCTACTGGTAGGTTTCCCTCAAACTTGCCTCTAGAGCAACAAAACTTGGTCTGCACGACCAAAATGCCGTGTAACCTCATGGAGTGCGGCAGGGCAACGCGTGCAAATTGATGTTAGAAAATCCAAGGCAAGACTTGTTAGGAAAAGGCATTTAGAACAACTTATTGAAGAGGCATCTACTCACCCTTCTCTGTGAGCTTCTCCTTTCTCTAGCTCCTGTATAACACCCAACAACACTTTTATGGTTTCCTGACTAGAGCTGATCAAATTTTCCATCATCTGAAGCTGGGCTTTCAAGTCCACAACTTCGGTGTGAGGCACGATTTGTTGGCATTCCTCGCTCACCGCCACGGCCGCCTGGCAGGGTTGGTTCTCCTCCGTGGGCCCAACGTTGACCTGAAGGCCCTGTGGGTCAGCACATGGGGTGGCTTGGCACTGCACCCGCCTGGAGCAGGCTCCAGCATCTCCAGCCTGGGGCTGGACACCATTCAGGTGGACCGTCCTCTTGTCGTCCTCCTCGGCTGGCGGGCAGGGCGAGCAGTCGGTCTCGGTCGCCGGGTCGGAACCGACCGCCGGTAAATAGACGGAGGCCACTTCCGTCTTGAAGACCCTCCCGTGGAGGGGCTGAGCCAGCTCCTCGCTCGCCGGCCGCCCCGGTGGCCGCTTCCCTCGGCCGGGTGGCCGGGCCGTGGTGGCCAAGGGGTCCCCCTCCGAGGAGAGGTCAGACGAATTTGGGAGAGGAAGAGGCGTCTCCGTGCCAGGCCAGGCCTCGGCCCCGTTGGCGCCGCTGGCCCCCGCGCTGGTGCGCTCGTGGAGGTGGGAGATGAACTCCGCCGTCTGGAGGCTGCTGGCCTTCCTGCTCCACTGGATGGTGGCCTCCCCTGAGCTTCTGCCCTCCTTGTCCTTCACGTCGATGAGGAACCCGTTGTTTTCACCCTTGAAGGTGTCGACGGCCGAGGAAGCGCTCTTAAGAATATTATTCCCTTTTTTCCGGTCCAGGGGAAAAGTTTGGTAACACTTTTTAAGATCGGGTGAAGTCTGAACTCCTGTGCTCTTGGTGACGTTGGGGATCGACCTCCGGGCGGGCACCGTCATGTACTTGCGATACGTTGTTTTGTAGGAAAGGGCTTTGGCTTCTTTCTTGTCAGGATCCTGGGTGCTGGAGAGCTGCTTCTCCCTCTGCTCGTTCTGGGCCTCGCAGATATCTTTGAATCTCACCTGGAGGGCTTTGTTGCGTTTCTTGATCTGCCGGTTGGGATCCAGAGAGTATTTCATCTCCAGCGCCAGCGAAGCTGCAGGCTCGACCTCGCTTTCTGAGGTGGTGAGTAGGCATTTGCTGGGCTCCTTACTCACCATGATGCCTGCACACAAGAAGAGGGTAAAAAAAAAACAAACAACAAAACACCTTGGGTAACAACAGGGATGCTGCTTCCCCCCCCCCACACACACTCAAGGTTTGCAATATTTGAGGTTTTTTCCTTTGACAGAAATGGCTGCAGCTCACATGCTCCTAAGTTATAATCTGCCGGATAAGACTGGGCTGGGCATGGAGTGGCAGAAAGGGACCTGGGAGTCTGGACTGTCAGGAAGCTGAACATGAGCCAGCAGTGTGCCCAGGTGGCCAAGAAGGCCAATGGCATCCTGGCCTGGATCAGGAACAGCGTGGCCAACAGGTCCAGGGAAGGGATTCTTCCCCTGAACCCCCCTGAGTCCTGTGTCCAGTTCTGGACCCCTCAGTTCAGGAAGGAGATTGAGGTGCTGGAGCAGGTCCAGAGAAGAGCAAGGAGGCTGTGAGGGGATTCCAGCACAAATCCTGTGAGGAAGGGCTGAGGGAGCTGGGGGTGTTCATTCTGGAGAAGAGGAGGCTCAGGGGAGACCTCATCACTCTCTACAACTCCCTGAAAGGAGGTTGGAGCCAGGGGGGGGTCGGGCTCTGCTCCCAAGTAAGACAAGTAGGGCATGGGCTTAGGCTCTGCCAGGAGAGGTTTAGGCTGGATATTAGGAAGAAATTTTTCCAGAGAGGGTGATCAGGCATTGGGATGGGCTGCCCAGGGAGGAGGTGGATTCTCCATCCCTGGAGGTTTTTAAGAAGAGACTGGATGTGGCACTCAGTGCCATGGGCTGGGAACCACAGGGAGAGTGGATCAAGAGTTGGACTTGATGATCTCTGAGGTCCCTTCCAACCCTGATTCTGTGAGGACTTTGATGTTTTGGTAGGAGCCTTTTATCTGGACTTGCTACCAGCTGCTCCTCAGAGAGGAGCGGGGTTCCTCCTGGGGTTTGTGGAACCAGGAGTTTTTGGTTTTGTTTTTTTTTTTGAGGACAGGCACTGTGACTCTCACATTACCTCACATTACCATGGTAGGTAATAAAAAGTACAGGGAAAATTAAAAACTAATGTCTTTGTGCAAATAAAGCCTGGTGCACTGATCACTCCTAAAGTTCCTTTAATGCAAATGTTAAGTAGCAAGAAGTGTCAAACTGGCATTATTCTGTGCAGTGTGCTTGCTTACCAAACACATTGCTTCTTTGTAATGTGCTCTATATGTTTGCAAGAAAATTGGTCATTAGAGGTGTCTTTTTTTTTTTAAATTTACCTCCAGATAAAACCTGGATTTAGACTGTTATTAGCAACTGGTTGGTACTCCTGTATGCATAAAATTCATGAACTATTGAAGTTTCTGGAAGAAGTCAGCAGTGCATCAATTAAGGTTTTGCTTCAAATGCCTAGGAAGGCAGCCTTTACTAGAAGCAGTAATATGCCTTTATAATACAGCTTCTTATCCCAAAGGATCCTAAAGCACTAAGAAAATAAAAACCCTACCAAAAAACCTGTGATGATTCACTGAAACAACTTAATCTGCTGTTGAAATATAAGCACCTCCTCGAGGATGAAAAGATTCCAGCTGCCTCACAGAGCATCCAGCTACAAAACCTAACAGCTCTATTGCTGTACAGATCTATGGGATCTGTAGTAACTGGATAGTTAAGACTTGATTTTTACACCTTATCTGAAGTTCTCAGTTTTACTCTCCTATTGCACAAATGTCTCCCTGATGCTGAGATTTGCTGAATTACCAAATTCCCACTTAATCCAAGTATTCTGCATGTATCTCCTATTTAAAGACCTGTGTACCCTTAGAGGGACTCGGAGTACAATCTAAAATGAGTAAAGGGACTTTGAAGGGTGGTATTTGAAATGCATTTCAGATTAAATTTCTGTTGTCTATTAAATTAAAAGATGTGAAACTTTTGACGAGTTTTGAACACGCAACAAAATGTTTTATAAGGTCTACCCAGTGGCATAAGTGAGTGAATCCTTATGACAAGTCTATATTTAGTTTTAGTTCAAGAAAACATAATGGAGAAATTCTTTTCAGTGGAAAATTGAATGTTTATGGGTTTCTAAAAGTAACAGTAACATTACCCAGAAGTTTAGATACAAGAATGTGCATGGCAGACAATTTGCAGTGTTGGACTTGTTATCAAATTGGTTTAAAAAAAATCTAATGTAAATGTATCATTACTTAAACTATTTTTCATGTTTGAATTCCCTGTGTTTGTGAACAAGTAACTGAAATAATCTAGAATCCATCTAGTTTGCCTTTGTCTATGTAACTCATCAGATTCAGGTTGCAGTGAGTGAGCAGCAGTCATTTTAGGAAGGGAAGTTTCTATATGAAGCTGTGTGGCGCAGTAGAAAGTCTGTAGAAGAAAGCAAAGAGGGAAAATTTGGGACAAGAACCATTCAAATAATGAAATCTGAGGATGCTAGAGACTTAAGTTTTCAAACTAGGTATGCACATACAGGCCTAGTGTCTGACACCAGGGTGACCAAGCCTCTCTTTATGGTGAAAAGAGGTTATAAATTAGAAATGCTAGAGAAAAGCCTGAAGGAAAAATTGGAGTAGGGTGTTAAAGTGATTTTTCTGTACTATGTGCCCTGCTGGGGGTGGGGATAAGATCAGTTATCCCTGTGCCTTCAATACATGATGTGCAAACACAGACAAATGTTTGGGAGAGAGGGGGAAATAAATGAACTATATTTTAATGCCAGGAATTTTTTGTTCCAGTTGAAACCCTAATTAAGAAGTCAGTCATGCTTTGTGAGGAGTATTAGTGTCCTGTATTGGCTGTTTTTTAAATTATAGTAACATACTGAGTGAAATTAAGCCTTTACTTGAGACATTCTGCACACAGAGCCCCATGGGTTCACAGCTTCCAGAGATGGTGATGGTAGGAACAGACCTCCAACTGTTGCTACTGTCCATTTGTTTGCCTGTCTTTCTAGGGGTGGGATTTTGGAATACTTTAGTGACTAAATAAGTCCTTTATAAGCTCTGAACTTCATCCACTAGCCTGCAATTGGAGAGACATTAGCTTTAGAAACAACTAAATTATGTTGTAAAAACCACTGTCCAAACCAAAACCACTGCAGTTTCATTGATGCAAAACTACTGGAAGCAAATGTTCCATAATGGTCTGGTAAATTAATGAGTTTATCAAAATCCTACATCCAGCAACACACCAGCCATTAAATCCATTAGTTTTCAAATCTGCTAATGTGAATTCAGGCACTGCTAAGAAACTGTAGCAAAGAGGAAATGTTGCATTTACAAAGATGAGAAATATTCAGTAATTACATCTGAAAAGAGGGCACACATTTTTACCCATAAAAAGAGGCTTACAAAAATGGGGTTTTAGATCTGAAAGACACTCATTACAAACCTCTCTCAGGATACCTCAGAGCTGTCACAGTCAGTTTTCTGGCACTTGACAGTGGGATCCCCTAGCATAAAATTTATCCTGAAGTATTGGCTTGGTATTTTATGAGGGTACCTCTGACATGTCTCAGCTTTCAGATCATTTCAGGTACATTTTAACCCCATAACCTTTGGGCTGCTGGATCTCTGGGTCTGTTTGGAAGGACTTAATAGATGGAATTAATGGAGTCCAATAACCCAAACGAAACCAGGAGCCCTGGTGATACTTTACAGAATAGGAAGAGGTAAATGGAGTGCTATATTCTGTGATGCAGTTCATTTTAAGTGTCTTTAATAGCCAATAAATTGATTCTTCAAAAATTGCTTGTCTCCCTTTCCCAATTGCACAGGCACGATTAATTAATCTAATCTAGAGTTTTCCCACTGGTAAGTAGCTTGTGCTAATAATTTTATAGATATCTGTGATTAAGAATGACAACAACCGAAAGACCCCAATTTTTTTTTTTTTAATTTTTTTTTTTTTTAAGCCTCAGATCTTGGTGTCTCCAGGGAGAGCTATTCATGCACGTTTGGTAAGAGAATGGTGGAGCTAACAGCTGAGTGCCAGTTAAATAAGGAACATGGAGGAGTTTATGTAATACTTTTTTTTCTTTTGTTGCCTTTATGTTTGGGGCAAGGCTTTGACTCCAGTTTTGCCTTACTTAAGCACTGGCATTTACAACCTTGTCTCCTGGGAGGCTTTTGCTTAATCATTCAACCTGTACTTGAGATCAGACCGTGCTTGAGTTCTGTCCTTTTTTTCACTGAAGTTGGTGCCAACATTCCCACTGCTTTCCTGGGGAATGGGAGTTTGCCACGGGCAAAGCCTGGACCTGGACTGGGAGAGTGGGAAAGGAAATTTAATGCCTTTCCTTTCCCCACACTCCAGCTCTGCAGTTCTCCTGCCCCTTCCTCAGCTCAGTGGTGTTTTCTGGAATACAAAGCAAAGCTGAGATGTGTCTGGGAAACAGGGTAGAAGCTGCAGGATTTTTGGATGCTACTGAGATAGAGTTTCTTGGTTTATATGAGTACCCCAATGTTTGTGGCTTCCTCTGTCAGGAGGCTAATAAGGGCTTGGAATTTGAATTATAGTTGCAGATGCCAGTTAAATACAGATAATAGATTTAAACTTTTCAAACGTAAGCTCTTTAAACAAACTCTGACCATATGAGAAGACTTGGATAACCTAAATGCTTAAGTAATCAGCTTATTTTTCAGTTTTTACCCTTCCTTTGTTTAAATAAATTTCTGTCTGATTACCCTTAAGCAGTGTTGCCCTTATTTTTGAATATGGAAATAAACTATTAAATAATATAATCTAGTAATAATGTAATTTAATATAATAATAATAATAAAATTGATGCACAGAGAAGCCCTAAGTTAGTATAAAAATGTTCAGGGTAAGTTATGGAAATCCACCACTTTTATTATTTCAGGTTCTCCTGAGCATTAAATAAATCCCTTCCCTTTCAGTTCCCCATTCATTGATGCTGTCCAGATTCCCTCTCCTCAGAACAGCAATGCCATGGGCATTTCTAGGAAGGAGGCTTCATTTTCTGTGATTCATACCTCAATTGTGAGGACCCCACAGTCCAGTTCATGTTGTCATCAGCAGGGAAAGCTTAGGGACATAAAGAAATCTTTGCAGGATTTCCCCTCTTAACCCCAAACTCTGCAAAGTCACTGCTCTGGAAGGTGAATTACAGGGCTGGATTTCCAGCCTGATTTGTTAATGAAGGAGAAGGAGATTGGTAGCTTGCCTTCAAGTTTATTTCTGCCAGGGTTATGATATTATTCTCAAGGACTACATGTGTTAATAAGCTGAGTGGAGTTCAGCTTTCCAAGTTTCAAGGTGCAGGTTTCAACCTCTGTATTTTCAGACCACAAGAAGGCTGTAGAGCTGCAGCTGTAAACTTCTGTGCACCTATGTAATAGCTTGAAGGAAAAATAATGCAAGGGATTGCAAGCAATTGAGCTTTAACATGTAAGGGAAGGCTCTTTAGTAATCTGCAACATCTTTAGCCTTCTGAATGTACCAAGGCTATGCCTTCTCAGCAGAAATCTCTGCCTCGTGCTGTTTTTAGATGTCTAAATGTTATAAAATTTAATGTGTATGTGTGTTTTAAACGATTCAAAAATTTCTAAGTAGTTCTGAAGTATGGGGTAGGGTAGTGTAGGGTAGAATCTAGCACACTTCTACCCTAAAAACATAGAAACTTGAAAGAATTTGGGTGTACTTCATTTGAACAAACACAACACAGAAGCCTATTCCATGTTAATTCTAAATATACCACTGTGTAAACCAGTGATAACATCCCAGGGATATTTTACATGGTTATTAAATGGTTTTCTTAATTTTAGATTTAAGTAGACTGCTTCCAATATCATGTTATTTCTTTGACTTTCAGATATTTTGACTTCATTAATTTCAGGAGCACTTTTAGTTTTTTAAAAGGAATCCAGTGGTGCCATTAACTGATAACGTTATGATACAAACTTAAAAATCATATAGTAGTATCCTAAGTATAGTAAGCAAAATTCAGTGAACCAAAATGAACTGGTAAAAATATGGGAAAATATGAGTAATCTTAGCCAGTTACTAATTATTAATTATACTCTCCCTGTATGCTGCAAATTTCTTACTGAGTTTTAACACACGAGTATGAGGATAAAATATGACTGCTGGGTAAATTCAAGGGTGCAGTATATGCCCAGCTAGTGTGGTGTAAAAAATACTGCTGCAGGCAGCTCTTAGGAACCCTTCCCAGTGTATCTATTGATATACAGAAGTGATGTGATAGACCAATCTGTATGCTAGCTATAAAAATTGTTCACATAGAATAATAGGGAATAGGCAGGGCAGTGCTGGTAAATGTCTAAACTAGTGGTGTGGGGGTTTTTTATTATTAAAAACAAACCCAAAGCAACAAACCACCAAACAAAAAAATGAACCAAACAGGTTGTGAAACCCTTAGGCAGTGAACTTGAATTTTCTCTCTCTTGAACTTCCTTATTTATTGCTCAAGACTGAATTCATTCTTACTGCAGCATTTATGTATTCTGTATTTTATCAAGCAAAAGCTGAACTACCCTAACCTTGTAATCTTCCTGGTTTGAAAAGTTTGCACCTCTCTGAGGGATTCCAGAGCATTACTACCATTTGCCTAAACTGGAGCTTTTCAGACTGTGGTCTGGAGACTCTTGAAGCTTTGTCCCCTGCATTACTGCTGTGAGTGCCAAAAAAAGAAAGTTCCTGTTTCTCCCTAATAAAATTAGAGTTTGTGTATTGTCACTGGAAAAAAAAAACCAAAATTGAAGAGGTTCCACAACTGAAGCAACTACTAACTTAGCTGATTCTTTTGGTTACGTTATTCTGTAAAAAACAGCTTTGGGATGCATTATTTAGAAATAATGCACTGTAAACTGGAAACATCTGGTAGAGCTGTGATGGTTCTCAGTACCATTTCAAAAAAATGGCTCTATCGATCATCTGCTTTCAGTGCTGACATAATTGCCTTGAAAGGCTTCCTTTGGAATAAACATCATCATATGGCATTTAATTTGTCTTTTTTTTTCTCCCATCCATTGGCAGACTCTGTAAGGATGATGTATAAAAATCCCATCCTAGCTAATGGCTGAGAGAGACAACAAATGCCTTTGAATGCTCTTGCAAGCTTTAGCTTTAGAACTAAGTGGCAACAAATAAAATGTGTGATTTAATAAGTCTGTGGAGTTTTAGTTAAACCAGGAATCTATTGTAGTATAAACTATTTAAATTTTTCCTTCCACAGCAAAACAATTTCCCTGACTGCCCGAGCTGGTATGTGCTATTTGCTATAATTTTGGTCTCTGCTACGCATCCTAAACACACATTTTAATAAGACTTAGGTTTTGTTGTTTACTGGATTGTTCCATGCATAAAATTAAAAGGAATCAATTCAACATGATAAAATCCTGTGTAATAAGTGTTACTTTTCCCATAATATTTGTGCAACTAATAAACACCAACAGGAGTTTTGCACTTGCATTGAAAATGATATAGACCCTTGAATTACTACTGTTAACTTCATATTGGAACAAATGCAATGTCAAAAGAATATTCCCTGTCAATTCTTAGTGCTGTTGCCATGTCAAACATTTGTTAGGATTTAGTGTACTGGAAAAAATAACATTACTATTGAAAGAATTATGCTTATTTTTCTTACTGTACTCTGCAGCTTCTGCTAGGTTGAAAATCTGAGGAAAGGTTTATTAGCATTATTTTTCCATGTAAATCTTGTCAGTGTTACAGCTGGTACTGGCAGAATAAGGATGCTGCTGAGGATGTGTTGCTAGGAGAATCACAAATAGTTCTGTTTATACTCTACTGTCTTCCAGGACTCCCAGCGTACTTTCACTGGAAGGCTTTTTCATTTTTATGGGACTTTCTGTTAAATAATTTAAATAGCAAGCTGTTATAAACAAGAGCTTAAAGACAGGTCCTTATCTTGCCTTATTGTGGAATACTGACTTCTAATTGCTTCTAGTAAGCATCAGTAGTTTTTGTGGGTGCTCAAGAAAAAAAAACAACCAACAAACAGCCACCAAATAATGGGAGGAAAAATAAAAAAGAAAAAAAAAAGGAGTTCTGTTCTTCAGCTTCATCCAACAGGTTTGCAAAGCTTGCAGAGCTCCAGAGAGGGTGATCAGGGTGCTGGGGACTGAGAACATGTCCAGATTGCAAGCATCTACACCAGCTGCAGCTTCTTTTCCTTTTCATTGGAGCTTTTTCAAACGTTGGGTTGGGGTGCAGAGTTAAAATGAGCTCGGTGGGTTCCAGCTCCGTGCTCGGGTCGCACATCTCCAGTTTTGCTGGGAAAGCCCCACAGGATGCTTGGGTGCAGAGCAGGGTGTGCAGGTCAGCCCCTTCCCCTGGGAGTGCAGAGCATCTCATTGCATGGAAAATGGGGTTTGGAGGCTGTGCTGTGCTCCAAATGGGAGATGAGAGACGAGTGACTTCCCCCAGCTCTGTGGTTGTAAGGCAGCACAACGTTGTCAGCTCCTTCCACTTGGATTAGGGTTTTGTGCAAACGAGCCTTGGGAAGGTGGGAAGTGGCACTAAACAATGCCTCTGGGTAATTTAGGTCCAAAACCTGGCATCATTAGCAGGATGTTAATTGGGGAATAGCATCAGTGAAGGAGATTTGTACTCGCGCTCCAGCGCTGTCAGCGGGCGCCAGGAAATCCAGGCTGTGTAATTTTCACCTTCTGGAGGAGCACGTTTGTGAACAGTTCCTGGCTTCCAGCAGGTTCTGGCTCTGCTGTAATTGTAAATTATCAATGTAGAGTTAGACCTGAGCGTGCTGATGCTGGTGAAAGACGAGAGGAGTGCAGAAAGCAGTTTGATTTCTGCTATACCAAAGGCTCCTGTGAAAATGAGCTGATTATTAGGCAAGAAGAGTGTTACTAGTAGAGCAAAAAGCTGTGCTTTAAATCACTGAACTCCAAGTCCCTAATGTTGCAAAACTTCTTTTGTAAAAGCTGTTTCTGAGATGCTCTGAAATAGATACTGTGAGGGAAGATCCAAACTCTGATGGGTGGGCAAATTGTCTTCAATGTGAATGTCAGTGCTCCAGACCTCAGTCTCAGGTTCTGATCTGGGAGAAGGGCTGGAGCTGATGGGCTGCACTGGTGCAACTGGCTCATTCCAGGTCACCAGGGAAAAGGCTTTTGGTTCAATGTGGGCAGAACTGTGTGGAGAATGAAGAGGGAAGCAGTGAGGGTGTGGAGATGGTGAATAAGTGGCTTCCAGGTTTTGTGGATCTGGGGCGTTCCAGTGATGGTGTTTTAGGATGGGTCATTTCTGATACGGGTTATTAGGAAGTGGATCAAAGTAATGAGCACTAATCCTCTTAAGAATATTTATATGTTCCTTTTGTCTCTTGGAGTTACACGCTCTGCTGTCTGAAGCTGCAGAATGGGGGCTGAGAACTCTCCTGTTATTACTCAGAACTGGCTGCTAACACTCCTGGCACCAGAACTCGGGACCAGACAGATAATTTGCACCGCGCTTACTGTGGCGCTCTGTGTTTTTATCCCATCACAAAGTGTGAATGCAAGAACAGAACGCATTATTCTCACCAATGTGCTCAGCTTAGACTACCTAAAATCATCAGATTCATCTTGAATTCAGCAACTCAGGCTCAGTCTACAGGGTGGATCAGTGTTATCGGTGTGACCAGGCAGTTCAAGGATAATTTCTGCCGAATTACTGTCTTCGGCATTGGGATGTTTTATCTGTCTTTTTGTCAGCTCCTTAGAGAGATTGCTGTGTTTTTTATTTGCCAGTGGCCTTGACGCACAAAAATGTATTAAACTGATCCACAAGGTGAATGCCTTTACTTGGGGATATCTCCTCATCCGTCTCTGATTGTATTTGCGGAAAAGAGTGATGAATATAGTAACAAAATGGACATGAACCACCAGGCACTAATGATTTGAAGGAGAGACTGAGCTTGCTCTAGGTTTTCTCCCTCCTCCTTTATATAAATACACAAACATGTATTTCACTCAATTGCCTCTTCTTCCTTCTCCCAAGGAGAGCAAGGAATAACTAACTGGAGCAAAACTGCTTTTCATGTTACTAATTTTACCATACAGTCCTGAATTTACACACCTGCCTAAGTGGTTTTGTGTTGAGCATCATAGAGCCTCTGGTTCAGCTTCTAAAAGTCATTTACACCACGGTTAGGCTGTATAACTTGCATCAGCTTTGACCTCACTGCCTTGTTCCAAGCAACACGTCACGACTCTGGCAGGAGCATTGGCAGCTGGAATTTTCCAGGTTATGCTTGAGGATTACTAATACTCAAACAATACCATTTCAAGATAGTTTTAGGTATAGGTACCCACACTGTGGTGGGCTGTCATACCTGCGTTCTGCTTTGTGTGTCTCTAGTGAAATTTAACAAGACCTGTGGCTTAGGTCCCTGTGGAAGTGGGATGGAAGCGTTAAGGCTGTATAAAGGTCTTGTAATTCTGGTCAAAGTGGGGCTTAAATACAAAGTGACAGTTTTTAATTAATTGGAAATCGTGCTGGACATTTTTAGTGGTATAGCAAAGGTTTTGGAGCTTTAAGTGCTGTGGTCATGACTTGTTTTATAGGGCTGTATGACTGTCTAGGTGTCTGCCTTTTTCCTGGAGGTTAAAAGAAAATGAAGAGGTGAGAAAGGGTGACTATAAAACAAGCAGGGAGAGCTCAAAGGAAGTAAATCCTTCTTTGTAAGCTTTTGATACTTCCTCCTCACTTAGAACATAGGGAATGATCTGCCTTTGCTTTTGTTTTTTAAATGGTTTAATTTTGTACCTCTGTGGGCTTTATTCACAAGTGTGCTATAGCAGTCAGGGACAGGCAAAAATAACACAAACCTGCTTGCTTCTCTTCCCCGTGGATGTCGTCATAGGCATGAGTTAAGGATGGGGTTTTGCCAGTATAATTTCAGTCCAAAAAATAAGGAATTCTTGTACCAGGTGAAATAGAAGTAAAAGTTAACACAGCAAGAGGAAAAATTTTTTTTTGATGGTGTAGACTGCTAAAAATAAAGAAGCTAATAGTCTCTCTGTAGATGGGCAGAAGACTTCAGCTTTGTATCCAAAGGAGCAGGATGGCCAAGTAGAAATCAATACAGGAGAAAGCATTCTCCAGCACACATCCTTATGCTGAAAAAGGAGCGTGCAGCTGGGGCAGACAGCACCTATAGAGAAAAAGTTTGCAGAGGGTTTCCACAGTGCTCGTTTCTGGTAAGAGGTCAGTGTGCCAGGCTGTGTGCTCTTTCTGCAGATCTTGTTCCATCAGGTGCAAAAGCCACGTGCACAGGTGTTCCTTGGTCCACTGTGTAACTGCATTTTTTGCCTGTTTAATGAAACTCTGGTGTTAGAGGAGGATTTCAGAAAACAAAGTGGAGGTGTGCTCTTGCAGCAGAAGCCAGTGCTGGTGTAACTCAAACTCTTCTAGTCCACTAGGGAATGTTCCTGCCTGTGTGTTAACCCTCTGCTGCTGTCCTGAACATGAGTGGGTGAATACTTTTCTTTTACTAGTTGCAGTTTCTTGCATTGAAATCAACACTAAGGTCTCATTTCAAGTACTAGAAATTCCGACGTAGGAATTCTCAGCCATGCATCTGAATGTGGACGTGAGCATGTTGTGGGCAAGCATGTTACTGGTTACAAATGACCACTCCAGTCTGCCTTTTTCAGTTGCTGCAGCCTCAGATTTGTTTAGCCATAACTACACAGCTTCTGGGAGAGGTTGAACATTGACTTTTTTGATACGGTCTGAGTTGAGGCCAAATGCTCAGTGATGCGCAGGGACTGGGCAGTCTGATGTGTTGCAGGGTAGAGCTCCAGCAGTTCCCAGCAAATGCAAAAATCTCCCCTTGGAACTGATGGCTAACGATCTGCACCCAAAAATCATGGGACTACAAGGCCTTCAGTCCCAGGGCTTTTAAATCCATTTCTGTTTAATTCAGACAAGGAAAAGAGCTCTTATTCTTCTATGTTCCTCTGTACTGAAATCAGGGGGATTTGGCTGGAAAAAGTATTGCTGGAGTAAAATCAGGCCTAGTGTCTTCCTGCCACTGAAGAGGAGAAAGAAACAGGCAAAGAGGAGGACACTAAGAGTTGCTGTTTGTCACTGAACTGCTATTTTCACAAGTGATTATCTTTGCCTGTGAGACATGTGCTCACCCACCTGACTGGGAGGCAGGTGAGTTGGAATGCACTGGTCAGCCTGACACTGCTGTGCAACTCCACAAACAAGCTGAACTGTTTTTGAGAGTATTAAGGGACCAGCAGAGAGGCCTTTTTTTCTGCCTGAACCTAGTAAAAAAGTAGCAAATAGACTGCGGGGTGGGGATGTGCCACTTAAGTAAGGGAATGCTCTGATCACATTCACTGTGGGCAATAATAATTTAAAATTGAATGGCAACAGCTACTGAGTCACACCTGGCTCTTCATAGGCAAGCACTGATTTTCAGGAGGCTAACTATGGAACTCCCACTGAATTTACAACTGAAGAGACACTAATTTTTTTTTTTACAACATGCTGATGGTCTCGTTTCCTTAAAGCCTATTTAATATTCAAATTGATTAATAAAAAATATAAGGGAGTACTGGGGTATAAAATTGATTTGTTGCTTACGTGTTTTCTACTATTTTGCACAATTTGCAGCAGTTCTTTAAATAGTGGCTGTCGTAAAGCAGAATATAAGACCTTTTTAATAACTCGTTTAGACAAGCATGTGAATTTTTAATGCTCTCAGATATTCTAGATTTACTGTAATTTCCTTAAGTATGCATGAATTATGGGACTGCACACCCTCAGTTCTCCCTGTCCAAGATGCTATGGTTGGGTAAGGAGCTGCCTGGAGGTGTTTGGCTTTCACTACCACATCGGTCACTGCAAAAGACTGGTGTGGTTAGGTTTGCTTTTAAATTGTCTGGAACAGGCTAAATTACACGGTAGTGTAAATGCCTTGCTGGCATTTGTGCAATCTGTTGTGGAGTTTGGATTCCCAAGGAACCTACCAGAGTGCTGTGGTGACCAGTAGTGTTCAGTCCCTGGTAGTGCACGTCAGGAGGACGATGCATGCTCTGGGGTTCTGCCCTTGTGCAGCCTCCTGGGCTCCTTGAGACAGATTTTCCTTCTTCATCTGTATCTCCATTAAACTTAGCTACTGGGGTTTGGGCTTTGGTGTTTTTTTTTCCCCTTCAGATTAATTCTGTATGCTGTGCATCCCCCTTGCAAAAAGACTTCTCTCAGTGAAATAGTTAATGGGGAGGAAAAAAAATGCAGCGGTGATCTTATGAGCTCCTTGTTTGTGAGCTTTATTAGTCAGGAGGGTGCACTGAATGTTAAGTGCTGAGTATCCCTCTTGATAAGTAACTAATACTTTCCTTTTGTGATGCTGTTGCCCAGCTGGTTTTTTGTGTGTCAGTTCAGGAGAAAGGCACTGATTCCACTCAAGATTAGATCTGAGTTAAAAATATACATTGTTAATAATGATGGAGTCCTAAAGAACACATTTTTCATCAAGGGCATCATGACGTCCTTACAAAAAAAAAAAAAAAAAAAAAAAAAGGTGAGCTCATTCTGTGAGGGCTGTGTGCTTTAACTGCAACAGCACCTTAAACTCTGGGGCAGTAATTTTATTTTACAACTGTTCAGTATGAGTATTTGGATTGGTAATATACATTATGGATTTCTATTGAAACCAGTGACTATACGCCATCACTCTATAGAGTATAAACCTCCAGATGATAAATTAGTAATATCTGAGCACTGAGAGATTCTTCCTCTTGAGCTGCTCATATTGCATTTATAATGCTAGGGAAAAAATAAAAATCCAGCTTCCAACTTGGAACTGTTATTTGCACTTGAGGAGAACTGTATTATGGTAGTAAGGAAAGGCAGACATGAGCAGAGTGGTGGAACACCAGTAGGCTTCACTCCAGAATTAAGGGAATATGTTACTTGTCATATTTTTACTATGGATAGCTTTGCTTGTAATTTTACATTAAATTACTCTGAGTATATGGCCAGGAGATGTCATGTGATATTAATCTATTTATTAGCTAATAGTTTTTCATCTAACAGCTAGGTTTTAACCTTGATACATGCAGCATTCCTGACAGCTCTGTAAATATGAAGGGTAATCACGATGAAACACTTGAGCAGAGGGAATAAATTCCCAGTTTATCTTCGACGTGACCTGTTACTGGTTTGGCTTTTGTTAGCACCTTCTTCCAGCATTCAGCAGGAACAGAATGATTCCCTGAAAAAACAGGTCTTCCCAAACTTCCTGATCATAGAGCCTAATGAGTTAAATTCTCCTCCCTTCTGTTTGTGAGGGATTTTAGCTGCTTAGACATACAAGGTCAAATGAAAACTGCTCCATTACCTATTCTGACTCGTGGCAGAGAAGGGGGTTCAGCTCCTTTGGGACAGAGCCCAGGGGAGATGGTGACATAAGCAGAGAACATATTCTCTGCTTTCCACATTGCAAGATGTCCCTATTTTGCTAGAGCAGGCTGCTCCCCCACCTCCCCCAACAGATCTGAGCCAGCTGCAGTCCTGCATCCCCCTCACTGCTGTAACTCTGTGTAAATATGGCATTAAGTAGAGACGTGGAGGTCACAGGAGAGGATTTTTTTTTTTTTTCCTAGCAGTAGGAAGGCCAGATGGAAATGCAAAGCGGGATGCTTTGGATGCCTCACCAGATGCAAGGTGCAGGACTGTGACTTTGGTGCTGGATCCGTGCTGCCTTTTGTCCCATTTGTGTTTTGAAGGCATCTCCAATTTTAAATGTTTGGGGATGGGGATGGGGGGGAGTGTGCAGTGTTGTATTAAATGGGGAGAACCACTGCTTCTCCATAATTACAGTGGACAGAACAGCAGCAGCTTCAGCCCCTGACGAGGATTTTGGGGTTGGTTTTTAATGAAGGGTGCTAGGCTGCGAGTTACCAGATGAACACGTCCAATGCCCTCCCACGGCCACTTCATCAGGGGCTGCCCGAGGACTTCCCAGGCGCTTCCCAAGTTAATAACGAGCAGCCGGTGGGTCCCTCGCTATCAATCGGGTGCAAACAAAAACTAAAAGCACTTCGTGCAGCTTCCAAAATAAATCCTCCAGCTACACCTCTCCCCAGCCCTAGCCAGCAGCAGAAGGAAACGCCGCTTGTTTTTCGAGGGGGAAGTGTGGTGAGGCTTTGGGTGTGATACTGTGGGTAATCTCTCCTGATCTGTCATGAAAGTTACCGTGGCTGCAATCGCCGTTCCCAGGCTGGCAGATCCACTATTGCATAACGCTCCGGCTGGCGCGATGCTTTCTGCTCATCCCTAGGAAGTTTTCCTCGGGAAAACCCAAGGAACTGGGTATTTTTAGGACTCCTCGCCCAAAGAGGAGGTTGGCCAAAGGAAGGGGGGGGTGGAAAGCCGAGGGCAGCATTCCGTCTGGATGTGGCAGCGCCGGCAGCTTACCTTAATGCTTCCCTTAGACAGAAGTGGCGGTCTGGGCGCTCCCTTTGGGCTGCATCTCCCTCCCTCCCTCCAACGGGGCGAGATGGCGAGAAGCTCCGCGGTGGTCTCTCATCTGCTGCCAGCAGAAGCCGAGGTGTCGAAAGAGGAGGAAAAAGAACCGGAGCCCGGAGCCTCGCTGCCCGGCGGAGCAGGGGCCGGGGCCGGAGCCGTTCAGCCCCGCCA
>JAAWXA010000001.1:81178555-81293943 GCA_038090715.1 Florisuga fusca
GGGTTGGAGGCGTGAAAAAAAGGGGTGGGGGGGGAAATGGGGGGCTGGCGATGTTACCAAAAATCTGCGGTTATTCCTGTTTTTTCCTCTGCGCGTGAATAATAGATGGATTGGAAAGCAATCTCCGCGTTGCTCCCTGGTTTTCTCCCCTTGCGCTACTTAACGCCGGAGCAGATGCGGAGTGGGTGATGCTGATCCGTTTGGGATTTCACGGAGGGTTTGTTTAAAGCTACACGGCTGCGTTTTATGCGAGGGGGAGGTATTTAAGCAACCGAATTAGTAGACGCTCCCGTTTGCTTTTAAACCCCGAATAAAATGGTCGGGATTTAAAAGTGGAGCGGGTTGGCAAAGCATCAAGAATTGGGAAGCACAGTGGTTGTTCTTAAAACTTAAAACCTGGCTTTTCACCTTCTTCCTCAAACCGCTTCAGCATCTTTAAATGAAAAGGGTTTTCAGAGGCGATTTTTCATTAAAAAAGAGAAGTTCAATATTAAATAGGTCATGTGTATTTAATCAGAAGATGTCATGGGAGGCACGAGAATCCATCCGAGTTGGGAAGCAGTGGGTCAGTCCCCTTTGGAGGCTTTCAGTAGTATTGCTTTTTCATAGGTCTTTTTCACCACAGCATGACCCTGGCTTTGGCTCAGTTGCCACCAGGTGCTGGCACGTAGTTTTCCTGTAGTGTCACCCTCCTTGCTGTGAGGAGTGTTGATGAGCATTATCGATCTCTGGCTTTACTGCAGGGCCCCCTGGTTCCAAGTGGCAGATCCCTGGATCAGCCCAACCACAAAAGGTGTGCCCCAGGCCACCCCATAGCGGGGAGAGCCACCCTGGTAGGACATTTCTGTAGCAGGATGCAGCAGAAATACTGGCTCAAGTCCTGGACATCTTTTTAGAGTTAATTAACTGGAGCAGACCATTGCACCAGTGAATGCTGCTGCGGCGGTGGTGGCTGGAGCACCTTGCTGGTGCCAGATTCACTGTCTTTGCACCAGGCTCTGCTGAGAGAGCCCAGCAGGGGGGAAAGAAACCCTTATGGACCCGTCTGTCACCTAAGCATCAGTGTGGAAAGCTTTCACAGAAATCCTCCCCTGCTAAATTGCAGTTTAGCTGTACAGGAGGGGATCAGAGGAGTGAGTGTTCAGCTATCAGACAGTCAGCAGAGGGCAGCTGAGTTGCTCTCCCTGTCTCCTACCTGTCCAGGTACTCTGTTTGCTCTCTTCCCTCCCCTTCTTTGCAAATTCACTGCTGATCCCTGAAAAAGGGTGTCCAAGGGCATCACTTTTGGCCATCTGGGTGTGTGCTCTGCCTGGGGATAGGAGCTGTGCATTCCCTGCCTCCAGACTGCAAGGAGCTGCCATTGCAGGTTAGGAGCTCTCTGGGTTTCTTACTCAGCAATTTATTGTACAGAAACAGGTGGGAAGAACTTAAGTGTGAACTTTTTCGTGCAACAACAAACACCACACTTTTGTTCTTTCCCTTTCTCTCCAGCTGCACTGACTTGCTGTGTTCCAGGGCCTCTGTGGTTTTCTCTATAGCAGAATAAATCTGTCCTTGGTCAGCCTGTATGCAGACATGGGTAAAATGACATGATATGGTCACTAAGTTTTAAATAAGGTTGTTTCTGCAACAGCAGCAAATAGATCTGTGGTAGTAGATGCTCTTGCTTTTCACAAGCTGAAGCTGTGAGCTGCACATCCCAGGACATGAAAACATGATTGCTAGAAGCAAATACAGTTCCTGGATAACCTCAGTGACTTGAAAGGAAAAGCCCTTTGATGGAAGAAGCAGTTAAACAACGTTCTTATCTTCTCTATAGTTATATTTAGAGTCTTTTGTCTCAGAGCTGAGTATTCCTGCACGGTGTTAGGCATATACCTCCATTTTAAAGCTAGGAAATTTTTCCTGCAGATTTTTAGAGAATTAGAAAGGACTTTTCAGTTGTAGATCAGATCCTTGCTTGTCCTGCACAGGTGTAACTGCTGATGCCATGAGGGTATGTAAGGATATTTAAATCAGGCTTTGTGAAAAATAACAGATTTTCTGATGATCATGCTTCATGGTACTGTAAAAGCATAGAGAAGTAAATGGACAATGGAAATGCTTCCTCCTTCCATTTGCCCCTTCTTCAGCCTTTTAAAAAAAAAAACACACTGAGTGCAACTGGTCTGTAATGAAACAGTCTCAAAATGTTGTTTGAGGTCTGACTTCAACCTGGAAAGATGCAAAGAGACAATTTACTCAATCATTTTTTTTACATTGCAAATGCATTTCTCTCTAAGGGAGTGTCCTACCTTCCCCAGCTGCCTTTTTCTTCATGTGTTTGTCCAAGAGGAATGAGCCTTTCTCAGGGCTGTGGGCTTTGTTCCCAGAAGATGTGCAGGTGTGTGGATGGAAATCCTGGCTTGGACTTAGGAAAAAATCGTCAGGTTGTATTTGGATGGAAATCCTGGCTTGGACTTGGGAAAAAATCGTCAGGTTGTATTTGAGAGCAGTGAGAGAGACTTTGACAATAAACTTCTTCTTTAGTTTGACACTAAACTTCTAGTTTGAGATAGGAGAACTGTTACAGTGGGGAATCCTTCTTCCATATTGCTAATTCCACACTAACTTTGGGCATCTGGGTGTATTTATAAATATTCATCTTCTTGCACAGCCTGGTTTACAGACTTCAGGTCTTGCTTCTTTTTTTTTTTTTTTTCTTCTATTCAGCATCTTGGAGAGCACTGGGGGACCAGGCACATCTCAGTGATTGGAATGCTCCTTCTGTGCTGGTGTGGGAATGTCAGCTCATGCCCTCCTGGCTGGCAGTGTTGGGACATGTCCCCTTCATGCTCACTACAGCTGCCAGGGCTTTGGCCAGAGGACTGATGGTGCCTGGGGGAGATGTGTGTGTCAGGCAGGTGTTTTCTGTGGTTATGCTCCACCAGAACGTGCAGGTCCTACAGGGTAACGTTAAAATGTAATTTTCTGGAACAGCTAATGAAGTTCTTGTCAGTCCTGGAAGAAACAAGCTCCAATCCAGCTCAGGGAAAAAGCATGTGGCAGTCAGAGCTCAAGCTATCTGCCAGGTGTCTCAGCTAACACGAGCATGGGGAAACTGATAACACACTCCAAAGCCATTTTCAAAATTGGTGTGAAAGCCGCTATTTAAACTCACCCTGGTGCTAAACCTGGGCTGGGTGCTGAGGTGCATGTTCAGGAGTGGGTCTTGAGCCAAGGAAAGCTCTGGTGGCCCTGGGGAGATGCTGGGCTGGCCACAGCTGAGCAAACCCCAGCCCCAGGGTCCCTTGGCAGCAAGCTGTGGACATGGATTTGGTCTCAGGAGGGTGTTACCACTTGGGACCTTTCCTGCTGGGCCTGATGTTGGAGATACCTCAAATAATTTTTACTAGGAGGGGTGGTTTAAGTGCTGACACCAAATACCTGAGCTAGGTTACTGGTATATGTGTAAGTCGGTTGGATATAAGAAGATAGAGGAGTAGACATCTAAAGTTTGATATTAGAAGAAATTTCTTCACTGAAGGAGTTATCAAACACTGGCACAGGCTGAACCACCATCCCTGAAGGTGTTTCAAAGCTGTGTGGATGTGGTGCTGAGGGACATGGTTTAGCTTCAGGCTCAGTTGAGTTGGGTTAATGGTTGGGCTGGATGGTCTTAAAGGTCTTTTCCAACCAGAACAACTCTGTGATTGTTTAGGACCATCTTTATTTTTTTGCAGAACCTTGCTGCCTCCTTTCTAAGTGAAAGAAGAGTGGTTTACTTGCTGAATCTTCAGTCACATTAAAGAAGTCATTATTTTCATGCCTTTGTATGATAGCTGCCCAGCACCCCCTGTTAAAAGTGTTGCTTGTTTATTTACTTGACCCTGCCATTGGAAGAAAAATGGAAAGATGTTAAATATGCTCCTCTCTTCCAGCTGAGGTGAGAGCAAATTCCCCTTGAATTTCAAACAGGTCCTCATGGAGTCACATCCTTAGAGGTGCTCCTTGCTCTGGGGAAGGATGTAATCTGCTTGGCTGTGATGACAAAGAAATAAGGTCTCTCCAAGTCATGTTGGGCAGGAATTTGAGAGATTTAATTTAGTGTCTTGCTTCATAATAAGTTTTTTCCATGAGCTTGGACAATTCATTTGAGATTATGCTTATGTCTGTTCTTTATCTGCAAAGTGCAAGTAATTGCACATCTGTTAACTTGGAGGAACATTTTGAAGATAAAGTGGATTTAAGATTATGTGTATAATACCCATAATACCTGCGTGCAGCTAAAATTTTAAATAGCTGATTAAGTGAACTGCTATTTATGGATTTTTCTGCTCTGAGATGGAAAATGCTGAGTAACCTCATTAGCAATGATACTTACTTCTGTACTTTGGTACAAGCAGGAACAGGATTTAGGCCTTTCTCTTAATTTCCATTTGTACAGATCACTGGAAGGAAAATCTAACAGGTCTTACCAGCTAAAGCTGGGATTTTGGAGTTGCAGTTGAATGCTGTCTCATTAGGAAATCAAATGGCTTTGGATGTAGTTTACCATTCAGAGTAAGAAATAAGCCCAAGAAGCCCTAATTTTATTGGGTTAGATTTTTTTTTTCCCCCTGCTTTTACTGTGTTTATGGTTCAGGAGAATGAGGTTTCAGCATAAAAATGTTCTTGGGAAGGGAACTTAATTGAGAATTGGAAATGTTTGGTTGTTCTTCTAAGGATGGAGATTATGAGCAAGTCTCTCATGGTGTGTACAAGGTGTGGAATCACTTCACTAATAAAGATGTTCTCAAGAGATGGAGAATTCTGCACTGGTTACATTATCATGCAGCCTGTACAGTTAGGAAATAAATGAGGGTTGGGGAGACCATGATGTATGATACCCTAAATGGCTGCATTTTGTTCATATTTGAAAGGCAGTTTAGCTTGTCGTCATTACTGATGATTTGTGCTTTTATAGCCCTTCTTTTTGCATTTCACAAATCCTTTGTGCCCATCTGAATAATAAATTACTGTGTGTGATTTGCTCAGTAAGAGCAAACGTGAAATTACGTTCTTACTGAGATGTCTCAGAAACTGTAAGTGGGGTAAGATTTTTAAAGGAATATGATGCTAACTTTTAAAATATTTTGGTTTGTTTATTACTTTTTCAAATCCCAGGGATATATCTCCCAGCTGCTTTAGGGCAGAGAAATACTGCCCTGTTTAAAAATTTAAAAAAATCAAAAATCTGATGGTACTTTTGAGTGCCTTCAAATGGTTTGAGATTTAAGCACCCAGTGAAATCTGGGACGGGCAGGAGTTTTATCTCAGAGTGCAACTCACGGACAAAAGAAAGGCAAATGTAACAAATAATGGGAAGTCTTTCTTTTATCTGCTTCTTATTTCTTCTTTGGGGGAATAATATATTATTTATACATCATTGATTTCATTAGAAGGAGGATTTGATGTAGCTTTTCTGTCCAAGTGGAGAACCATTAAATGTTATAAGGTAATATAAACTCCCAAACCCTCTATCCAGGGTTTTCTTGATTGAAATATTGAACTATTTAAAATTTGAATAAAGCATAAAAATACAGGCTTTTATGTCCTTTTTTCATGTTGCCTTAAAGTTAGAAGCCCAGATAGAAGCCTGGTGCTAATGCATAATACTTAACAGAAAAAAAACAAGCGAAAATGAAATGTGGGAAATAAGTGAAAAATGCAAGTCAGACAAAATCATGGAGGAGAATAAAAAAAGCAAGAAGTGCAAGTAGTCAGAAGTAAACTGAACATGCCATTTCCATTGATATTCTGAGTCTAAAAGCTTTTTGGCCACAATGTCCAGAAATGAACTCTTTGGTGTAATTTCCAAAATTCAGAGAGCAAACTAAAATTGCCCTTAAAAATGTAGAGAAATTGCAGAGGAGTAAAGAAAACATCTATAAAGAGTCAGGCACCCCAAACCTTCAGCCATGTATTCATCTCCTCTCTTGGTTTAATGAGAGGTGAGTTGAAAAGTAGTAGACCTACTAGTAGTAGTATGAATGTAATGGCCACCACAAATTTTAAAAAGTGTTACATGAATTTAAACAAAGAATTTGACAGCTCCTTTGCTGCTCTGGGAAGGCACAACTTGTGTATGGGCTTGGTTGATAAGGCCTTTCTCACACAAATTCTTACTGCAGAATGAGGAATTAAACAACAGGGTCTTACTTGGGATTTATGTAAGAATTTCTTTTCTCCCCCATATGTTTCTTCAGTGGTTTAAATGTTCATGTCAATATAGGATGAAACAAACACAGTAACACCCTTCCATACTCCAACGTTTCTTAAATAATCAAATCAAAGCAGTAGATTCTTTTTTTTTTTAAATCTAAAACTGGTTGTAAACTGTTGGAAATCTCACTCTGTTCCTGCAGCATCCAGCAGTGCACTGTGTTAGAGGACTCAGAAGAACTTAGGCCCAGCAAAAAATCCCTGTCTGTCTTGTTGCTAGTGTCAAATATTTGTGTAGAAAAAATAGTATTTTAAGCTTGGAGTAGTGCCAGTGCTCCAGCAAATTTTTTAATTTATTTTTAAAAAATAAAGTGACCTAGGAACTTAAGCATATGCAAATGATGCTGTGCTGAGCTTCTGATTGACTGTGGAAAGACTTAATTCCTTTGTGCATTGAAATGTGTGTGACTCAGTGTTACCTTATGAGGGGAATCTTAAGAAGTTATTATTAAAAGTCCAAAAATCCTAAAAACACAAAATATTTAAATAAGTTGTGCTATGCAGCAGCCTGATGATAAATATGGGAACCTGATAATGAAATGAGTTTATGATTGGCAGCAGAAGCTCAGTGAGGTCCTTAATCCTGGGTCTGGGGCTTTTCAAATACAGTGCAATAAAAATGTCTCTGTCCTTTCTAAAACATGATCTCCAGGATACTGGATTAAAAACCATTAGAAGTAACATCACATTTTAATTTTCTTCAATATTTAAATGAGTTGGGACTTTAAATATTTATGCTTAGCAGCAGCTGAGGAGCATAATAACCACATACTCCAAAGCAGAGGGGTGTCAGTCTAAGAAGTCAGTGGCTGGAGGGGATGCTGTGCTGGGGGAAGGCAAGGGAAGCCCAGCAGCCACGGTGATGGGCAGAGCCCTGTCTGTTGGGCAGGTTTGGAGCCAGAGATGGCTGATGGGCTTGAGAGCCCTTGGTGTTTCATCTGGTCACCTCTGAGTGCTCTGCCAGCAAAGGCTGCCCCAGAGGCTGGTAGCAGGTGGGCTTTGGGAAGAGGTGGTGATGTCATGGAGTAACTTCTTCTGGAAGTTCTGCATCCTTGTAACTCTGAAATCTCAGAACTAGATTTATATCTTATAATGCTATGGGGCTTCCTTGAATTCCTCCTAGGAATTCAAAGTAGTGCCTAGTAATTGAGTGTGGCCTCACTGTCCCTTCTTCTCTCAAGCCTGGCTGGGGAGCTCTGTTGGATGTGGAGCTGCTTTTCTCCAGATGTTACTCATTCATCAGACCATCTTGTCACAGCATTTGTGCACTCCCTTGCTGGACCTGTTTTTTGCTGCCTGTCACCTCCACTTCTGTACTGCAGCTTCCACCACTCGCTGCCTCCAAAATCTGAATGCCTAAATTAAGAGTACCTGCTCATATTTGCTTGAATTTCATCTCCTATTAGCTTCAGCAGCTGCCTCCTGGTTCTAATACTCTGAAATTTGTGTATAACAGCTGTGCACTCATTTCATCCACCACCTCTGTGAATTTGTAAACCTCAGTCACATAAATTCCTCCTCTGCCTTTTTGGAAGGCTCTGGGGCTCCTTCTCAGGAGGCAGCTGCTCCAGCCCCTTGTCCCAGCATCACAGAATGGTTCAGGTTGGAAGAACCCTTTTGAGGATGATCCGGTCCAACCCCCCTGCTGTGGGCAGGGACATCTTTCATTAGCCCAGGCTGCTCAAAGCTCCATCCAGCCTGGCCTTGAGCACATCCTGTGATGGGGCATCCAGCCTGTCCCACTGTCTCACCACCCTCATTGGAAAGAGTTTCTTCCTCCTATCTAACCTTAATCTTTCCCTTTTTTAATTTTAATATCATTACCCCTTGTCACTGCAGATCCTGGTAGAATCTCTCTCCCATCTTTCTTATAATCTCAAGTACTGAAAGGCTGCAAGAAGGTCTCCTCAGAGCCTTCTCTTCTCCAGGCTTTCATTTGGGTCGCCCTGCTGTGTACCTTCTGCAATCCACTATGTCCCTGTGAGCTAAGAAGGCTGTATTTATTTACTGGATCCAGTTTTACTTCTCTGGGAGATGGCAGAAATCAAAGCTCTCATTGAAGGGCAGCAGCAAACATCACTGGAACTTTATTTGTCAGCAAAGTTTTTTACTCAGGATCATGAGCTGGGCTGATGCACTGATGAGGTCTGGTTTGATGTATAATTTTGTTATTTCACATCAATTACCAGATGACAGATCAGCTCTGCAGCAACTGGTTATCTAAATAAGGGGCTTGATAGCCTGTGGGAAAGCTCCTGGGCACTGGTGGGGATGCTGAGGGGACAGACAGTGGCACCTCTACACGTGGGGTCACTGATCCCTCTGTTGGCCAGCACAGGGGATGTTGGTTCTAAAGAGGAGGAGAAGAAGGGATGAGTTAGTCCCATGTGCTTGGAGAGAGAATTTCCTGAAGGAAGGGGCACTGCCCTGCCTTCTCCTGGGTCTGCTGCTTGCCAGAGCTGCAGCATCCTCCATCCCATGGAGAGCTGGGGTTTCTCTTGGGGCTTCTGTTGTGTTTTTCACCTCTCTCTCTGTTTTTTGCAGGTGGTTCTTTCCTCTAATAAAAAAGGTGAAGGATTGTGCCCCTTGTTCTTGTGGCTGTATTGTATAGGAGCTCCTTCAGGAGAGATTTTCTGGTGTTTAATTAAACAGAGTTGAGCTTGAAAATAGCTGGTGTGAAATTTTATTGGCAGTAAGTTTGGGGTTTTTTTTAAGAAAACTTTTTAATTTCAGGGGTTGTTAGCAAAAAAATTACAAGGTGAAGGTTCCTGAGTAGAAAACCCCCAGTAATTGGAAAAAGCAGAATACTGGTACATATTATTTTTTTCATTTAAAAAGGACCAACCAAACAAAAAGGTTTGAATAATTTACAGGAATGCAATGAGTATTTTCCTTGTATTTATGCATATTTATCACTTGGCTTGAATTGTAAACATATTAATTCCTGCCTACCAGTTAATGACTTTGGGTAATGTTTGTGCTCTCTTTATGCAGATTTTGTCCATATACCTCACAGTTACTTACAGAAATAGACTTAATATCAGGTCTCCTTCCTTGGCCCTGAAAGACATTTTATCTTACTCTAAGTAGTTTTTCTAAGGTATTTTTAAAGCACTTTAAAGAAACTAAAAAAAAAAAAAAAAAAAAAAAATATAATTGCCTCCTCAACAGATAAAGAGTAATTTCAGCCTTACCAACAGAAGTTCCTTAGAGTTTATAACACTTATTTTTCCAAATGTCAAGAGTGTGTTGAGTGTCATAGGCTCTGCCATAAATCAGGGTTGGTTTATTGTTCTTCTGTGCTTTAGATTTTTTTTTTTTTCCTCCAAAAGGAAGTAGTTCTGATGGTATTAACTGCATGACCATTATGTCAGGAAAAATACTTCCAAAATAATGATACTCTTGCATTAAATAAAAACATGGCACTTACGTTTTGAGACCTAAAGACAGGCCCTGGGATTAATTGGAATGTTTGAGATCACTCAGGTATCAGCTCTTCTCAGTTTCTGTGGTACTCTTCTTCTCTTACTTTTTTCTTACTTTTGGTCTAAGTAGTATTGTATCATACAGAAACATATTGATCTATTTATATTCTATGGTATTTAATGAGCTGTATTATTTCAAAATGGCTGTGGGTGATAAACATGCTCCTGCCTGTATGATGAAGAAAGTGGTTCTGTTGATATAGCACACTGAATAGTGCTTTCAGGGAAACATAAAACCCAGTCACTTTTCCCAGGAAAATAACAAAATTACCTTAAGTTGCTGTAATGGTTAATTTGGATAAACCATGGGATTCAAACATGGGAGTGAAAATCTGGTGGTGCTGCCAATGTGCAGCCATCCTCTCCAAGCTTTAATGTCCTTCTGTCTTCTCAGGGTTGTTCCTTGCAAAGAAATAATCTGCTCTGCTTCCAAAATGCTATTGATATCCAAACACTTCCATGGTCTGAGCTTTCCAAAATAATCCAGGGTTTAGTAGGAGTGAAGCAGGCATGTTTGGGATTTGAGAAGGGAGGGATTTCAGATCAGCTTTTTTTTTTTTTTTTTTTAAATGCTCAAGTAGGATCATTTTGCTGATCCTCTTTGCAGTTTACTTTTTGAGATTTATTGCAAAAAGACCTGAAGAAAAAAAAATCAGCTTGCACTCTTCTAACTGCTGAAGGCTCAACAGTGGTTTGCACAGATGTGAGCATGCAGGGAGAGCAGGGTTTGGGGCTGAGTCTTTCTCTGCATCCCACGAGATTTCTGTGGCAAGATGAAATGACTTTTTAGCATTCAGCAGAGAGAAAAATGTTCCCAACAGCTAATTAACTGTTTTTGAATGGACTTGGGGACTGGGCTGCTGTATGCAGGCACACGAGTTGAGTGCATCTTAAGACTGTTAATGTTTTCCATCTTGGTCATGGAACTTTTCCACTTCTGGATCTTTTTACTCTCAGCTGTGCTTTCCCTGGTCCCCATTTTGCTCTCTTCCCTAAGGAGGAAGTCTTCAGGGAACATTCAGTTCTTCTTCAACATTTGCAACCACCCTGATTTTATCCACAGATTTTGGTGTTGTTTTTTCCTTGCTGGTTGAACATCTGAGCTCTCTTAGCCTTGGTCCAAGTGCATCGGTTGTGACTTCCAGAATTTTTTTCATGGACTTCATGGCAAAAATATTGCCTGTGTATCTGTCTATCTACCTGTCTGTCTATGTGTCTAGTATATGGAGCTGTTAATCCAGAACTGGACCTGCAGGGGTCTGAGAGCACGGACAACAGAGAAGAGGGGAAGAGAAGCAGAGACACAGTTCTCAACAATGTCTCATGAGTATATATGAAAAGAAAAATGGACTTGGACTCGAGCACAGGTCTGAAAACCAGAAAGCTGCAGCCCTTCTTTGTTCCCACCCAGTCCCCATCTCCTTTGTCCCAAGCAGAAGTGAGCAGGTGCTCAGATGGCCCAGGTTGCTGAGGCACTGCTGGCTGTATGGAGCTGGGACAACTTTGGAAGTCTGAGATGTAAAAAAAAAAAAAATAAATAAATTTCTGCCCTCAGCTATGTTGCCATTTAAGAGCAATTTGAAGAAGTGTTATGCACATAAATATGTGGATTATCATGAAAATTTTAATTAAATGACTGAAGAGTAACTAAAGATGGCAGAGGGGAGGCAGCATTGCTAAATTAAATTCATTGCACATAGCTTCATAGCTTTTGCTTTTAACCTGTGCACTGGTTTAGATTTACTTATTCTTTCCTAATATCCTAGAATCCCAGACTGGGTTGGGTTGGAAGGGACCTTAAAGCTCATCCAGTCCCAACCCCCTGCATGGGCAGGGACACCTCCCCCCAGCCTGGCCTGAGACACTGCCAGTGCATAATATTTCTTATATATTTTGAAATGATCTCAAAGCTGCTGTTTTGCCTCAGTGGGCTGGTTTGAAGGTTCTTCACCTTGGCAAGTCCCAGCTCTGGATGGGACATCCCAGTGGAGTCCAAGCGTGGAGCTGAACATCAGAAAATGTGAAGGAAGTTCTGCTTGGTCCTGTGGTTACTGCTCAGCTGGCAGTTTGGGAGATAAAAAAGGAGAAAGGAGTGTGGATCACAGGGTATTCATGGAGGATGTCCTGGACTGGTGTGGGCAGGAGGCTGCTGGAAAAGCCCCTTCCCTCCCCATCACCAGCTGGGAGCAGGGCAGCCCCTGTGTCCCTTCCTCTGCTGCCAGAAAAGCTGATTTTTTTAACAAAATTATTTTATTTTTTTTCCTCGCTTTGGAATGTTTTAAGTCACTGATTTTAATCTTGCTTTGGATTTAATTTTAATTGCTTTTCCAAAGAGAGATTAATTCTCATTTAGGTGTGGATATGTAATTAAAAAAGATCTCTCGACTTAAGTTGCTTTTGTTAACTGCATGCAGAGGCTGTATGTATGGGGAAGCAATTACATAGCTGAATATACATCTAATCCTGTTCTTAATGTTTAAGTGTTATTGTGTTAGAAAATGATAAACGACTTCTTATTTGTGAGAGGATTTAATTTTTTTCCCATATGATTTCTGCCAAGACAATGTTGAAAGATAAATTAAATTTGGTTATAAATCGAAATTTATTTCAGTGGTGGGAAACCAGCTCTTAAAACTGTGTTCTTAGTACTTGAGTATGTTGAGTGTGTTGGATGTCAGAGGGGAAATTATCAAAACATGTTTTGCACTTTAGTCACAGTGACTTATTCCGTAGAAAAGGTATTACCCTAAAATGCTTGAGGTGGGTTTTGTAGGCCTGCAAGCACAGAGAAGCTGAAATTAGCTTCACTGGAACCAGCAGAGCTTGATGAGCAAATATTCCCCTTAGCCCTGTGCTTATTACTGCCAGGCCAGCCAGGCTGGCCACCCCAGGTCCTGGGCTACCTGGCTGCCACCAGCTGGTCCCTGGATGCAGATGAGCTGGGAAGCCGAGTCCCAGGTCTGGGCCTTCCCATGGAATGGGATAAGGGCAATGATATGTCCTGGTTTTATATTTTTTTAGTTTGTTTCTTACGTTTTCAAGTGTAGGTTAGTCATCTGAAATAAGCTGGAATAAACAGGATTGTAGAATAAAAGTGAAAATGTGTGTGTGTGCAGAAGAAACTCCTGTGAGTTCAGAAAGATGGGTGTGTAGGTGCTGGCAGGCTGCTTCCTTCAGTTCTCTGCTTTGGCTTTCTCCAAATAATCTTTTCAAATTTGAATTACTCCAGCTGATTAGTTCTTTAACTCATCATGCCTGTCACCTATTCCAAATACTTTTTTTTTTATAAGGGAATGTATTGCTTCTTGAATTCATCCTTTCTATCCGTGGCAGTCAGTGCTGTGCCCGTTTGCTGTTTATTCTTTGGGAACTGTCAGGAAGGGTGGGAAGCAGCAGTCCCCTCCCATTTGTGCCCATGGCTGGGTGGGTGCTGGTGTTTTAGTGATGTCTGCTGCCTTATTTTTCTGCTTTTCCTCCTCCTGAAGCAAGGCCCTGACTCCTTCAGCCTTGTGGAGAAGCAGAAATGTCCCTAAACCTACCCAACAACTGGAGGGGATTGTGTGCCTCAGGCTGGGGGGTCCACGTGGGCCCTGGTTTAGGTTTCCATTGCTGCTTTTGAAAGATTGGCACCAAATCAGGAAAAAAAAAGCACCAAGGTTGTCCTTAACTAAGCTGGTGGTCTCCTGTCATCCTGCTGGTGTTGGGATTTCTGCAGCAGGGAAAGGATGAAAACCTGTTTTTCAGTTGCATCCTGTCAGAACATATCATCTCGAACTTCATGGTCATCTTTCCAAATAGCAGTAAAAAAAATTCTAATTAATTTAGTTTTCCACAGCATAAATGTTCTTTTTGCTTAGGTTGCATATTGCAGCATGATTTAATCTTCTTTTCATGAAGTACCTTTGAGCTTTGAAGCTCTTCTTGATCCTGCCTGTTGTTTAGCAGGAGGTTGTCTCAAAGAATCCCCTGAAGTATTCTGAGTTACTGTGAGTTTAATAAGAAATAAAATTCGAATTTAATAACGTTAGGGCAAAGAATTGTGTCGTTCTGGGAGATACAGCCCACGTATTATTGTTTTCAGGTTCTGCAGATGAAGCCTTCCCTGTTTCCTTTAATTAAATGCAAAGTGCTAAATGGATGTGTGTACCTGGGTGGGGGTGTCCTTGTGAAAACCAGATAAAGCAACTCCTCCCAATAGCTGCTGATAGCCTTCCCCACTGCCTGGTGCCAGGGATTTAAAGCTGAACTTCTTGCTTTTTTTGTTGTTCTGCTGGTTTTGTGGCTCTGCAGTGGGAATCCTGGGTTGTCTCACTCTGCTGGGGGATCGTGTGCTCGCGTTTTGAAGGGAAGTTGGAAGAGTTGTTGGCAGGAGCTGTGCTCCTTCAGACCCCAGCCTGGCATCTTGGCTGTGGTTTGGGAGCCAAATTCTGGGGCAGGTCAAGTGAGGGGGTTCCTGTAGGCAGAGAAGAGCAATTTTACCTCTGTCAAATCCTCTGTTTGCTAAATATTAATCTTTTCATCTCCTTTAATCTGTCACTACTGGTACTGGAAGTCTAAATTAAGATGCAGCTACTCTAGGAATTGTATTTCTCTTATTTAACATATTTTTTTTACAGAAAGTTGAACTGAAGTTAGAAAAGTCCTAATAGAGGATCTGCCTGCTAGCAGGAGTGCTACCTTTCCCTGTTAAAACAGTTCTGTTCTTTGGGGAGGAAGGAATGAGAACATTGTATGTGATGGGGATTTGACTTTGCTGAGATGCAGATGTGAGAGGGTAGAAATCAGCCCCGAAATACCAAAGCTTCCTCAGAAACCACTTCTTACAAATTACTTGTTAATCCAAGGATGTCTAAACTATGCTTCTCTCAATTCAATTTTGATTGCACATATTTCTGATCTTTCTTGCACCACCCCAAGCCCCTCAGTGAACCAGTCCCTGAATATCTGGTGTCACAACAGTCAGGTGAGAAGCACCAAAAGAGGAATAATTTGTCTTCAGAAGGGCTTGTGGTTTTAAAAGTGCATTCACCTGGCAGGTCACCTGCCTCGTCTGAAGAGGAGGTTTATTTAAAAGATAACACATCTTCTGTGGTACCCTCCTGATTTGTCCCAGTCAGCTCTTACTGCAGCATGAGGCAACATCCATCCCACCCACAGGGACTGAAATCACTCCAGGGCAGCCATTCTTACCATGGGATGCTGGTTACCTTCAATCAGCATTCCCATCTATTTCCAGAACTTAAATTCTTCAGCTGTTCTGCCTCACAGTTTATTTGCATGGCTCTCAAGAAGAAAATTGTGCTCCTGACTGCATTCACTGGCATTGGGCTTTACAGATGTGTTCAGCTGTCAGCAACGTGGTGTGGGGTGAGCTGCAAACTGTATTTTGCTGGTGCCTCCTTCCAGCCTGGCTTTTGGGAGCATCTCCTCTCCTGCAGGGATGTTGGAACTGAAACCAAACCTCCCTGGTCCTCTGGTTGCTGCAGATGCTGCCAGGGGAGGAGAAGCTCCTGCAGTCCCTGTGCTGCCTGTGGCTGCATCTCTCCAGGATTATCCTCTGGCTGCATTTGGATTTTCTCTTTGGTCATTTGTGTTTGCTCCAGAGAAAGCTCAGCTTTTTTTTTTTTTTTCTTTTTCCTTGTTATTTCTCTTAACACTGAGTGTAGCACAGATGCAGCTTTCATTTGGAGAGTGCTTCAGAGGATGATAATAATAATTATAGTTAAACGAGCTTCCTAACAGTAATGTGGAGAAAGTAAGACGTAATTTTGCGTTGGGAAATGGAAAATAAACAAGATGAAAGGCTTTCCCTGGGGTGAGGAAGGCAGTCTGAGGTTCCTGGTAGCATCAGGAACATTGTTATTCCCATGTTTAGGCTGTGCAAGGCTGGTTTCCTGGGCTGTTGGCTTGGGGATGAGCAGGGATTCCATCCTGTGGGCTCTTGGGTCATGGATCTGCTGCTCTTTGATGCTGGGGACAAGGGAGAGGTGGAGGAATCCTCAGCTTAAGGTGTTTCTTAATGAGTGGCTGCCCAAACACCAAACCAGTGGGTGAGGGTTTTGGAAAAGCAGAGCTGAAGTGAGTGTGTTTCTGAATACATCTATTTGCTCAGCTGAACTCCCAAAACCAGGAGGAGGCAAAACATCAATAAATGCACCTGGGGACAGTGGGTGAATCTTCAACCAACCAGGACCGTGCCACATTCCTCCTGCTGCTCAGTCCCTGTCTCTCTGCTCTGAGTTTGCCCCTTTGAAGCCTTACTCCAAGGTTACTCCTCTGTGTGGGGCTCTGCAAGACACCTTTCCTCAAGCAGGGGCTGATGCAGGAGCAGAGCAGCTCGTGGGGGATCTGCCTCTCCTGCCTTGTCCTTCACTAAATGTCCTCATCCCAAGTGGTGTGAAAGGCTTTGAGTGCCAGCTAGTGATAACTGCAGGAAGGAATTCTAAATCCCAGAATGGTTCTGTCCCCATGATCAGCATTGTATGTGCACACAATTCCTTAAATAATTATTTTATATGGCTTTTTCCCTTATTTTTTTTTAACGTTTGAATAACTTGTTTTTTGTATTTTATTATTTGCAGTTTATGATTTCATTGTTAGCATTACTGGAAGTGTACATCAGGATACCTGACACAGATTTATTGAGGGCAGTTCTCTACAATTCCAGTGAAATAATTTTTGATATTGCAGGGAGAGAAAAAACGTGGAGAAAGGCAATTGCATTTAGGAAACCAAAAATAAATGGTCTGACCTTCAGAAATCTTAAGCACTGTTGAGAAGCATGATGGTTAATACTGAGGCTGTATAGAGCTTGTTAAAGCAAAGCATTTTGGGTTAAAATGAACTTCTTTGAAAGAGAGCCTTAGAAAAATGATAAATGGTGTTGTTAAAATGTCTCATTAATTTTTTGCTTGACTTTTACCAAAGTTAGTGCAAAGTGCTTTCAAACTAGGGAACTCTTTGTGTGTATTCTCATTGTGAGTGTCATCAAATTTCTAATAAATAAGCCTTTTGCTGAGCTATCCTGATCTGGGGTTCTGGTTTGGATCTGTGCAAAGATCCTTTTTTGCTGTTCCTGCCAGAGAGGTTTCCTTGTATTCAGGGATGTGAGGGTTTTTTGGTTTTTTTTTTTCCCCACTGTTTGGAATTAGAGGATTTTCTTTCAAATGAAACAATAATCAGGGTTTTGCTTATTCAGAATTCATTTATAAGCAGTAGCGCAGGGCTTGTAGCAGTGTTACAGCATTGAAGGTGTTGAAGGGGAGCTGGTTGAATATTTTTACCTTGCTGGGGCTCACCCAAGGCTGGGAAGAAGTGGGAGCCTCTGGGCAGAGGGATGGGGAGCTGGCTCCAGAGCAGCAGGGAAAGGGACTGGAGGTTTTATTCTGTTCCTGGCAGTTGGTAGGTGAAAAAAGTTTGGAAACCTTTGGACACAGACTTCTTGCTAAGAACCAGCTTTTCCAAATAAAACGCCTTCCAAAATAAGCACCTTCTCCAATAAATACATAATTAAGGTACTTCAGTGTGGCTTTTTTTCTCTGTAGTCCTCAAACTAGGTCTTTTTTCTTCTTCAGTAAAACATGACGTAGAAAACTGACAAGCAGACCTTTGTTGCATTTATTTCCCATCCAGGCTTTTGTTAATTGAAGGAGCCTTTGTCAACTTAAAAAATCTGTATCAGGAAGTTTTTTGCTCCCTGGTTCATCATGCAGGAGTCATGCTAAGCAGGTCCTGCAGGAGCTCAGCAGGGAGCTGACCTCTCTCCAATTTTCTGTTCTATGTAAAATCCCTCATTTGGGTTTTTTCCAAGGACTGAGGGATGCAGCAGTTTGCAGCCAGGGGGCTGCTCTGCTGGGGGAGTGGGTGAGGGACAGAGGGGTTGGCAGATCCTGGGGTCCTGAGGGGGCAGAAGGGATCCCCAAGGATGGGGAAAGGTGGGAGTTTGTGTCCTCTGCTCTGCTCTGTCTACAGGGAGCCTTTTTGGGGACCTAACAGCTCCTCCAGGCCATGGAGACACCAGAGCTAGGTTCTTCATTGCAGTTGAGCTTCATCTTTGGAGGTTTCAAGATGCAGTGGGATAAAGCAGCCTGGGCCAGCTCTGGAGCAGTCCCTGCCTTCAGCAGGCTGGAGGTGAAGCCTCCCGAGGTTCCTCAGCCTACAGGATTATCCCAGTTCTTAAATGCTGTTCTTCCATGCTCTGTCTCTGAAAGTGAAAAAAATTTCTTTGGTCCTTTCCCTCTTTCCAGGAAAATCAGCTCTTGGTTACAAGATTTTCTCTTTTGGCAGGATTGAAGTCCTGAAAAAGATTTCCTTTAAAACAAGTTTTCTATCGATTGGTAGTGATGGAGCTGTCACAGATCAAATCTGTAAAATGCCTTTTGAGGTAAAAACAAATCATCCAAGACTAAGGAAGCTACTACTCATCTAGAAACTCCCAAAACAGTCTTCTGGATTCTGAATGGACCAACACAGAGTTGGGCTGAGCTCAGGGAGGTCACTGGTAGGGAGAAACCAGGCAAGCACTGAGCTGCTTCAATCAGGTTGGAAAAGGAGATAAAATGTCTTGTCCAAGAAGTCTGAGAGCTGTGTGCTGCCACATTAGAGCTGTACATGCTGTAAGCAAGGAAAAAACTTCATTTTTATGTGCTTGAAAACTACCTGGTAATTGTGAGGGACTTAAATTCGATGTGATAGTCACAGTAAATTCTATTAAAATATTCTGAAAAGTAAATGCATGCTAATGTTTTGCTGGGGGTTTTTTTTATTATTATTTAGCCATTTATTTAGCTATGTAGTCTTTCAGTGCCACATAAGGAAAATATTATTGAAAAATAAATACAACTTACACTTTCTGATCTGCTCCTGGTCATGGTAACAGGGACATTATACTGAATCATCCCTTAACTTAGAGTAGTTTGGTTTCTCTTAGATTTTCTCACTGTACATAAAGAGCTTAATATTTTCAGCTTAGAGATTTCTCTGGAAGAAAATGGACAAGTCTATTTAAAATAGGATGGTTTACCCCTCAGGGAAGGAAGGCACTGGCATGTGCTGTTTCTCCTGCAGGGAATTCTCTTCATTCTGAAATTTTTCAGTGTTAATATTACTTGTGGGGATTATTTGATACTAAAATCTCCCTCCTCGTATCTGTTGAAGGGCTGTTTGAACACTTATTATTCTATTGTGAAGATAATTTAAGAAAATGAGTGCTTTCTGAGCATTCATCCTTCAACTTTTCCTTCAGAGCTGGATTTTACAGGAATTAGAAAGTTGTTAAAATTTCAGAATTGCATTTCCTGAAAAGTAATACATTTTTTTTTTCCAAAGAAGAGTCAGTTCCTTTGGTGTTTTGTGTGATTTCCCTTAGTTGGCAGCCTTGCAGGGGTTCTGGATCCCCCTGGGTTTGCTTTGGGAATACTCAGCCCCCCCTGGCCTCAGTTTACCTGGTCACAGAAAAGAAAGAATCCAGCACCTCTGCTTTTGGGCAGGAGAGAAATTAATAGTAAGAGTGCCTGAGCTCCCACGTGTAGTAATGATCCTGGTCACTGTGTGACTGCTTGGTTTCTGAGATTATTATTTTTTTTTTCAAGGAAGGAAGGGTGGGAAAGGCTTTCAGTACAAACCTGGATACTATTTCAGTGAATAAATAGCTAATAACTGCAGAGGGCAATGGCAAGGCCCCTGGGTTGCCCTTGCAGTTCTTGCTGTATGAACATAGATTTGCAATTACTCCTACAGTTAAAATGGAAATTTATTTTTTTTTCTGAGAATTATAGTCTTTTTTTCTTTTTTTTTCTTCCCCCTGTGTATTGCCCAGAGTGGCATACTGCAGGTGACAGTGGTCTCCAAATCCAACTGAAGATTAAAAATCAACTTAGGATAAAAATTTAATGATGTTGTTAGCTATTGCTAAATAGTTAATAGACCGTATTAAAAACACCTACAGGACAAATAGTGCCTATAAAACCTGGCAAATTTTTATTAGCATTGTAATTAAGAGCATGCTGACTGCAAATGATACCTCACTAAGTGCCAAAAAAAAAAAAAAAAAAAAAAAAAAGCAGAGAATGGAATTTTTATTGGTTTTTTTTTCCTAATATCAAATAGGTTTTCCTAACCAGCAGGGGCTGGGGATCTGAAAATAAATGTTGTAGCAGGGATGTCTGTATGGAAGCTTAAAGGATCACCCTGGTATCAGAGGACAGGGTGGTTGTTACCAAGATAATACAAAGATGAGCATGAATTATTTTTTCAGGGGAGGAAAGGGGAAGAAATATTGATTAGTTGGTCAAGGACCCTGAAGGGTGTTGGGCCTGAGTTCTGGGGTCAGCACAAGCTGATGTGACAACATTCAGCAAGTTTTTAGGTAGAACTGAAGTTCCCAGGCAGAACATAGAAACTGCAGAACTCTCTTACGTGCATCTCTCTTATGGGTTTACAAAGCTTCTTGGGTTTTCCATGTTTATTTTTTCCTCCAGTGACCCTTCTGAGTTTTGAACAAGCTTTCATGATTTTATCTCCTCCCTTTGATGTGGAGATGGAGTGTTTAACCAGCAGACATTAAACTTCCATCTCTCCTTTCTGCTTCCCACCCTGCTAGTGCAGAAGATGCTCTGCTGTAGTTTTCTCTCTTCCATGACTTATCTTTTCTCCTGCTTTATGGGGATGGCCTTTTGACTGTTGCAGCCATATGTATCAGCTTAAATCACTCACTAAAAGGGGAAAAATTAAAAAAATAAAATGCTCAAAGCCATTGGGCAGTTGTAGAAGTGACTCTGTTAGGAGCTGTGTGGTGGCTGCTGGGTGAGCTGGAAGGGTTGGGTTGGCAAAGATGGGGTTGTTGTTTGTCTGGGGGAAAACCAAGGTATCTTCCCTTCTTGGCAAAGCAGTGGGCTTGCCAGGTTGTTGGAATAAGTGAGCATCTGTGGAAGGATACCAAGAAACAGAGTGGACTTCAGCTCTCCTGAGTGTTCATGAACCTCCTGTGAAGTGTTGGCCTGAAATCTGTATTCAGCCCATCCAAACCCCATGTAATTCTAACTTGGAGGGAAACTTGTAGGGGAAACAGGGCTGAACATGGGTTATTGGGTATTTTCTTGCAGGCATAATCACTTGTACACTGCCTGCAATGCAGAGTGTTGGTTACACAGTGTTTTGACAACTCTTGAGCTGATCCCATCCTATTTACATTTCATAGTAGCAAACATTGTATAGTTTCTTATCAAGTTCTAGCATGGGGCAGCAGCTGAGGTGGCTTTTCCCATTCATATTCATGCTGTTTGCATATGCCTAAGAAGTCTTGTTAGGTACCTCTGCATCATGGAGAAAAAAAAAATGGAGAAAATCAGTTAGGAGTTGAGATCTAAACTCCATTACATCACAGAAAGGAGAATTCAAGGAGTGCTTATCTGGTGGAGTTTGGGGGATTAGGCTGTAAATAAGAGGGCTCATAACACACACAGATAACCTGGTGTCATTTTACGTTTGATCTCAGTTCCTTGGACTGATGTACAAATAAATATTTTAAATTTAAAGCACCACAGATCTTAAAGGTAACAAGAAAAACTGCATGCTGTGCCTAGAAAGAAAATTCCACAGTGTTCTGTCAGGCTGGAAGTGGCATAGAATAACCTTGGAAATGGCACAGAAAAGGGAATTTGCAATTTTATCAAACCATAGAGTAATTTTTTTTTTTTTTCTGAATAGCACTACTGATTTTCACAAGCTTTTTTTCTTCATTAAAGAGCAGCAAAGGTGTGGATGTTATTGCCATAATCAGCCAGCAGGTTTTTAGCTGGTAGGGAAGGAGGGTGGACAAGCAGAGAGGTAATTTATGGGACTGGAAAACCTCATGGCCACAGAAGTGGGTTTGAGTGGTTAATATGATCATTTTACATTCCAGAAGGAAAGATTAAACTTTTTTTCCCCACTTGCTGTTTTTTCCCTGGTTTGAAAGAATTGCAGTCAGTGCTGTTGTTCTGCTTTTGTGGAAGTTATTGGGTTGGGGTTGCTTTTGGGTTTTTTTTTAAAGCCTCACAGTATTTGAAAATACCATTCAGTGAAATGAAACTTGGGGTTTGTCAGGGATGCTCAATATTATGATTTTTAAGGGATTTCTTCTTTGAGCAGAGTATTGGCAAATCCTGACTCTGCATGATATTTTTAGGAGTGCTGTACATTACCTTCCAAAGCTTTTTCATGCCTGAGCACTTTTATATGAAGAATATTTTGCAAAATCTTTGTTGGAATTGGTGATAAAAACATGAATTGGAAACAGAAACTTTTCAAGGTTTTTTGTTTGTTTGTTTTTATGTGTGTGTGTGTTCTTGACAGAACTTTGCATATTCATTAGGAAATGTAAATGATGGAATTGTACCCACTGTCTTGCATGGTGCTCTCCAGCCATGTTATGTTTTGATGGCAAGCATTATGTTGTCCTGTCTTAGGGAATTAATTTGTTTGTACTTCTCTTTTTGATAGGGGAGTTTTGTTGCCTGCATGACTGCCATTCTGAGGCAGATGGAGGACTACCACTATGCTCATTTAATCAAGACTTTTGGAAAGATGAGGTCAGATGTTGTGGTAAGTTTAACATGGTTTATCTGTTGATAAGAAAGTTCAGACTGTGGTTGGGTTTTTCCCCTCCTCTTGTTTGATAAATACACTTGTGAAATGTAAACAAAATTTGGTTGACACTAGAGATTTAATATGAAGATTCCTTCATTTCCTTCACTTCCACATTTCCTGAGTTTGCAAAGGACAAAATTGACCTTCCTGCCACATGAAGGAATACAGCTTGTCTCTGGAGCTGTTCAGTATTTAAAAAGGAAGCACTAAGACAGGGGATTTAAGGCAACAAGAAGAAAACATAATAAAAAAAATAGTAGGGCTGAGCCATGACTAAAAATTTGTTTAAGCAGAGAAGAAGGAAAAAAAAAGCTTTCTGGAGGAAAGGAACTTGAAGTGTTCAATCTTCCAGCTGTCCTCATTTCATTTGTTTAAGTAGCTTTTCCTTGCAGATCTGCTCACTTTAAATCTTACACAAAGCATTTTAACCTTAAAGATGCCCTTAGTTGTTAAATAAGCAATAATAATTGAAATTTGTCTTCCCAGAGTTGTTCAGTAGCCTGACTAAGCCACAACAACACAACTTAATTAGGGCATAATAGAGAAGAGTTTATAGCTAAGGAGAGAACTCTCCAGTGACCTGGAGCTGCCACTGCAGATGCCAGTGCCTGCTGCAGCCTGGGGACCACGCTTGGTGCCTGAGATCTATCAGCAGAATTCCTAAAGCCTGAGGGGGGTTTCATTGCCCACCCTGATGCTGGGGGATCTCTGAGGTGTTTTAGGAAGCTTTCATCTGTGCTTGAATCTTTCAGACTGGCCTTTATTTAGGTTCCTCTCTTCTCCTAAAGCCAGCAGAGCAAACCCAAGGTCTTTTCATTGCGTAGCATCTTCACTTTGGGACTTTCCCATTTCCCTGTAACTTGTGTTCTTCTTCCTTCTGCTTACACCCTGCGAGATGGGAGCTCTTTGCCCCATGCCAGTTTTCAGATAAAATGCTAAAGCCTCTGGGCTCAGTCCCTTGGTGTGTTTGTTGTGGTATTACTGAAGCACAAAGCAATTCAAGAGCCTGAAGACAAAAGTCCAACTGCAGAGACCTCCCCGGGCAGCCCAGCCTTGGGATGGTGGAGTCCCAGTTACTCTGCTTTGGGATCTGGGAGCACTTCCATGGATAGTTCTCTTTGGTGGTTTTTTCCACCAATAACAAAACATTTCCAAGGTACAGGCAGCTAGGGGAGTGAAAGTAATGCTTTTAACACACAAGAAAAGACACAGGTGTTAAGGTTAATCAAGGCATTTCACTCACATTTTGAAGTGATTCAAACCATTTGGCTCTGGAAAAGGCAAACTGATTACAGGGTTTTACATGGAAAAGGCAGTTTGCTCTTAAAACATGTAGTGCATAATGTAGAGAGAAGAAAGGTTGGTTGGTAAATCTGTGATTATTCTAATGGCAATAAGTGTTTATTTGAAATCTCACTTCTTTGGTCTGAATTGTTTGCAAGATGATTTGTAAGTCAGTTCTTGGTGAAAACAAGGGAGTAATTTTGTATTTGAAATTTGGCAAGTGGTCTCTTTCTAATTGCTTGCTTTAAGAGCTTGATTCATATGCTCTGCTGTGCCCTGGAATGCATGAAGAATCACTCTGTGTGTTCTTGGGGTGTGTGGCTGGAATTTCTCTGGCCTGTTCAACTCCTGTTTTCCATCAGCATGTGTACTGCTGCTTGTTTTCTTCTGCTATGCCACTTGGCTGGGGTTTGTATTAGCAGATACAAAGATAAGTCAGTTGCTGTGATGCTTTTTATTTCTTTAATTAAAATGTACCTTTTCAATGTTTTAATATTGTTGCTGATTACATGATGATGTTTATTAATGGGAAATAAAATGGGTAGTAACCTGGTAAAACATTAAATGGGTGATGTGGTAATGGTAGATAATGCTATCTTAAACTGACTTTAAAATGTGAATAATATAAATGAAGGTGCAAGGTGCAGAGGAATAATGACAGTATATTATTAATCCTGTGATAAAAGGAAACTACAGTGCATGTGCACAATTTTCTCCTTTTTAAATTAAACACAAATAAAACCACTTAGGACAAAAGGATGAAGGCACCAGCCAGCAGTTCCTGTATTTTAGAGAAAAACTTAACCTTTTCAGTGAGAACCAAATGGGAAGTTACTGGTCTCAAATGAATCCCTTTGTGGATGAGCTTGCATTGTTGATTTGAAAGCTGTGTCTTGTTCAGTATTTTATGTTCCAGCAGCAACAATGATGCCCTGTGAAGCTCTCCCAAGCCTCCTTTCCTGTTGTCAGGGAAGTGGTTCAGGTTTGTCCATGTTCTTAGGGCTTTTACTTTCTGTTTCCAGTGGTGGGATGCTCCTCAGCTGTACCAAATGTGTATGTTCCTTGGTACTCCATGGTTTGGATGGGAAAAAAAAATTTTGAGCATTTAATCTGACAAATTTTGAGCCAATGCCCTTTGAGTCCCCTGTCAGAGCTTAGATCCTGAAATGTTTTCATTCATACCCAGTGTCCCTACATACAGAGGTGACACCTTCATCTCCTGCTAAGGGGTTTTAGTTGAATCACAAAGGCACAAAGCAGCAGTGTTTTAAAGCTGAAGCTAGATTATTTCAAACCAGAAAGGAATATTTTTTATAGAAAAGAAAAAAAAAATAGAAGAAAAAGGGAGAACTTAAGCTCTGGTTGCTTCTGCACCATTGGAAACCCTTAAATCTTTCTTCAGCATGGGCTCTTGCCCAACCAGAATTTATAAGCCTGGTGTTAGACCTGATAGAGGAAACTTTATGGCCTGTTATGTAGGTGTCATTTTTAGATTATTATAATGGTCTTATTTCACCTCAGAAGTCTTAAAAAAAGATGAGGTGGAATGCAATAAAACCAGCCTTGAATCTCTTTGCAGAAAGTACTGTTTAGGTTCATTAAGGTATTTCTGTTGAAAGAGGAATTTCTTGCTGTCGGGTCTGCTATTGTCCTGAGATGAATTCTCATCTGAGATCAGTGAGGTTATTTCTGGGACTGATCTCTCTTCTCTTTTTGCTTGGGAGAATTTATGTTCAGTGGAGACGTATGTGGTATTAATTGACAAAAAAAATACGTGTTACTGTTTTGCCATGTGGAGCATCCTAGGAGTATTCCTCCCTAAAGGCATTCAAGCCAAGGCCCTGGAGGCAGTGGCATCCGTAGGATAAACTCCACAGGGTGTTTCAGATGACAATTTTCTGCACCTCCATTATCTTTTCTCCCTTGAATAATTTTTCTCTCTGGTTTTAACGTCAGCTTTGGTGAGTATTGTACATCCTTTCATCACAGCCTTGGGCTGGCCATTGCTGTGAGCTGGTGTTTAAATGGCTTAAGCCAACTTTTCTTAGCAGGCTGAGACATGAGATTGGCAGGGGGTGGCTGGTATGGTGCTTTCTGCAGAGGAACCCCCCAGAGCCACCCATGGTGGTGGAGAGTGGCCTTTCCAAAGGCAGACTCAGCAGAGGGTTAAGCTCTTGTCCTGAAAACCTGTAGCTGAACCTGTTTGACTTTTAACTGCTAAACCTCAGGACTCAGCAAAGCTGAAACTTCCAGCAGCTCGGCCCCAAGCTTTTTCATAATGAGTTCCTACATGTTTGAAGTAGTTATTTTTATTAAGCTTGAGAATTTATTGAAGAACCTCTTTGAAATTCAGGTCATAAGAAGTATAAATAGTGATACCAGTGTCTCAGGGTGTGATGCTTAGCCGGCCAGGGAAGATGGAGTTGTCTAAGCCTCCTTCATCACCATCTCCCCAGTTGCAGGGCTGAGCTCACTCTGGTTTTTGGGTTTTTTTTCTGTGCTTGGATGGGAACAGGGAAGGGGTCCCATCTCTTGTGAATTTTGCTGCCTTGGGATTTTAAACAGGATTTGTAGTTGGAAAGAGACCAGGTTTTGCAGCCTTTCCTCCTTTTTAGTGCAGGTTTTTACCATTTCTTATTGTTCAGAACAATTTGTCCTGCTTTTAGGTGTACAGAAAATAAGCAGCACAGCAAGAACTGATAGCTGCCCCTTCCACTCCTTCCCTCCCCCTAAAAAGCAGAGTATTGCTCATAATATGAGCTTTGCTTTTCTCTAAGAGATAAAGTGGAAAAGAGAGCAATATTACAAACACATGAAGTACAGGTAAGCATCAGGAGCTTTTTATTTGATCAATAATTAGATTAGTTGTTATAGAGCATTATTTAAAGTACCTCTGTGAAAGGAGTATTATTAAAATGTAAATATCAGTAGATGGAAATGGAGGGCTGAATCAGCAAAGTAGGTCAAGATCCTCTGTGGCCCAACCTCCAGGGTCAGTAATGAATGTGAATCATCAACAGAGGATATGAAAATTCATCCACCATCAGCCACAGCTTGATCAGCAAAGTCTGCAGAGGCTCAAAGCAGTGACAAAATGTAAGGCAGAGTTTGTGATGAGATCAGGAAAGGATACATCCGTATTCCTAAAATATTTGTGGGGAAAAAAAAGTATCACAGTGGCCTTTTGGAGAGGTGCTGACCCTGCCCATGGTGCCACCTCCACCAGGGTGTCAGGTGCTGAGCTGGGAGGCTCAGGACATCACTCCATCCATACCTGCAGCTGGAAAACACCATGTGCTCAAATGAGGCCATGCTTGGGCAGCAAAATATGCAAAGTGATGGTTGGAAATTATGGACCTCCTCAAAAATGCCTGAAAAATGAGCAGGATAGGATGCAGTTTGGTCTCTTAAATGAAGACACAGCAGCTGGTGGAGCGTGTGTCCGGGGTGAGTTTTGCCTTATGCAACAGTAACATCTCATTAACCACCAGCACTTCCAAATTTTATCTCAATCCTATTAATGTCAAAACATCTTTACTGAGCTTGTGTTGTTGGGAGTGATCTCAGAATAACAGCAAAATTATTTTTTTAGGTTAGAATTCATCTTTTATAGCTATTGATGCTTGGCCTCTTTGGCCTGGGTTTCTCCTTGGGTACCAGAAGCTGGGATGCAGAGCATCCCAAAGGAACCCTTGTGCCATGCACACAGCAGAACTGAGTAACCTGGAACCTCGGGTTGCTTTGTGATCTCTGTGTTGTCTCCTCAGGATCTCTGCAGCTCCCTCTGACTGAATTTCTGAGCTGGGAGAAGCATCCCAACAGATCAAGGAATGGAAAGATAAAACCAAGAGTCTGCCTCTCACATCTGGTGAAATGCTTAGGAGAGCAGTAACGTCATATTTGGTTCTGACTGAAAAGGTTACATAAAAGCCAGCCTTAGTTAAAAGTCCAGTGAATGTAACATTTTGGTTTGGTTTGGGTTTTTTTTGTAGGCATTTGACATTTTAAAGATAGACGAGATAAATACCATTACTGAGAAGCTGTAGCAAAGGGAAAATATTCTAACCTTGGAATAAAAGTTCATTTTTATCTCTGTGTGAAGCAGATCAAGGATCTTCTGCATTAAGTTCTTTTTTCCCCCTCCACCTTCATCTTTCTCTGAGCATTTGATGCTCCTCAAATTGTTAGGCAGAGATTATAGATTCCCAGATTGCATAATGTGAAGTACCTCGTAAAGTACACAAGGTTTCTGTTCCAGGGAGGTGTTTGTTTATATCCGTGCAGGAATAAATTGGTTTGTGCTACTAAATAAGCTTTTGTGGTGGTGGTGGGGGGTCCCTGACATAAGCAGTGACTGCTGCTCCCCTTAGGGAGAGTCTCTCCTGGTTCCAGGATGGCCAAACCATTGCTGTTGTCTAACCCAGGCCAGGGAGATCTGCACCACTCCTCATCCCTCCATCCAGTGTTGAGCTAGAACATCTGGTTTTTTTCCTAAGAAACAGATAATCTTGATTTCAGGCAAGAGAACATTTCAGGAGGGTATTCACAAAGGGAGGGACAACTCATCAGCTGCCTCCAGGGAGTGTTTTGTTTTTAGTGTAATCAAAAGAATAAAATGAAATGAAATAAAATAAAATGAAAGTATAAATTTTCCCCCTCTTTCCCTGTTTCAGTATGCTTCCTACAACTTCCCAGTATACACCAGGCATGTGTTGGGGTGTGTAGGCTGCAGTACTGACTGTCCAGGAAGGACTCTTGAGACCTTTCCTATGGTATAGAAAAGAAATAATTTATTTTTTTTTCAGCAGAAAGTGCCTTTGTATAACTGACAAAGTGGGGTGTGTTTCTGAGGATACAAGAGATTGTTTACCATGTAGGTTTGCTATTGTAACCATGTCTGAAAAGTTTAAATAGAATTATTTTTGGATTTATGTACATCACATATAAATATGCCCTGGTAGAATTTATGCATGTTGTATATGAGTAATGGCTTTTTTATGAAGCAGAACAGTAAGACACCTTTTGAGTCAAGCCATTAATAACTGACACTATCACTTGTATTTTTTTTTTTTTCATCGAGAAGGGTGAATCTTTTCCAAATATTTTCTCTTCTTTTAGGATTTTCTGATGGAAACATTCATCATGTTCAAGAATCTCATTGGGAAGAATGTCTATCCCTTCGACTGGGTTATTATGAACATGATGCAGAATAAGTAAGTAGAAAGGGAAAAGCACTGTAGCTTGCAGAGATGGCTGTTTCATGTTTGATCTGAAACAACAGTGTTGCTTGGAAACAGTAAAACACAAGGCAGCTGCTCGGGTGGTTTGGGGTTTTTTTTCCTTCTCTGATGCAAATAATTATTTTTAAAAATGGCTTTGGAAATTGCAGGGCAGGGTTTTAGTGGCCTGTTTGGGGGCTCTTGAAGTCCACCGCAGATTAAGGATGACATCATTCTGGGAACCCAAATTAAATTTATTCCTTTGGGAATAAACTGTGTGTTTTGCATATGACCTCAAAAACTTGTGGTTATCCTATGCGGACACGGAGTTGTATGCTCTGTAATATTTTCAGTGGTACTAACAGGAAAGAATTAAAAGGACATTTAAAACCCAGATTTGATCAGCCTGGTAATGCAGAGAGACTGAAAATGTTTCTATTCCCCATATTCTTTTCCTCCATAATTGCAGCATGGTCAATGTTTACCCTGCCTTTGTGCAATATTTTATGTTTCTGACATATATTAAGTGTGTCAAATGCTTTTATGTGTTTTGTGGTGAAAGTATAAGGCAAAAACATTACATTTATTAGTTGCCTGGAGAAATCTCTTCTGTACTTAACTCGTAGCTACCACGCTATAAAGTTGTCTGTGTTTACTTCTATAAAACCCTCAACCACAGTTCCTATTCGTGTTATAAAAATGCACAGTAACTTTAATCTTGGCTCCTGAAGTCTCCTTAACAGCCTCATAAAATCCATTCATAATAAACACGAGGTAGGAAATTGAGGCATCTTTTGAGCTGTACCCGGAGGTGACGGGTGCACCCTTCTGCTTGGCTGCAGCTTGCAAAGCACCTGCTCTTGGAAATGAGGAGCCCTTGGAGAGCAGCTGATGAGGAAGATCTAAAGCCCATTGGGTTTCTTTGATTTAATGCTTTTATTTTGCAAGTGGTTTTGGTTGGAGAACTCCAGCTGTCTTGCCAGTTGTGTTGCAGGTGGTTTGGAAACCCTGACTGCACGTGTTCCCTGGCATCCTTTTGGGCAGGAGAACAGCTCTGTGCTTTGCAGGAGGAGTGAAGAAGTTGAGATATGATGGGGAAGGTCTGTGTTTGGAGGCTGTTGATGCCAGTTAGGCAGTCACTGTGGGGTGACCAGTATTGCCAAGACACCTCCCCCTGATGAAAAGGTGATGGGTATTCCTCATATTATCTTCACAATCTTGCCAAATGACTCCGTAGTGTTCATTTGGGTTGGGGTTTGACCTTGATATTTATTTTTAACTATGGAATTTAGAAATGTAAGAGCGTAGAAACATTGAAATTTAAGAGCAAAAGTGTAGGAAGAGCCTTTCCTTCCCCACTGGTTTATCCTTAAAACACAAAGGGATTCTTCCCAGTCAGCTCCACCCTCTGCAAAATTGGAGAGATACAAAGTGGGATGCAGAGGTTTGCAGCCAGGGCAGGGCCATGATATTCTGATCCTTAAAAACAGGTTTTGTCTTTTTCCCACGTTGAAAATGAGTCTTTGAAGAAGCAGAAAGAGGATGTTAAGATCTTTGATTCTTACTAAATAACCTTGGCACCCCTAGAATATCTGAGTAGTATTTAAAGTTAAAATCAAAAACGTTTTTTTAAGTTTCTGTTGTTGATGAATATCTGCAAAAGTGCTAAAGGGGGGTTTTCATCTCTAATTTACAAGTTCATTTTCATTACACCAGCTCATTTGTAAATGCTTCTGAATTGATTTGAGTGCTTTTCAGTTTTCCTGTCAAAGCTAATGTGGTTTCCAGAAACAGAAAGCTGCCTTGTAAACCACCTTTTTGTCCATCTGGTCCATTTATTTTCACTCCTATAAACTTTTATTGAAGAAAACTGGGAAAAAAATAAGGACAAATGCTGTATTTTAAAGCTACCACATCCTTCCAATAGGAAAAACTCAACACTTGCCATCCTCTCCAAATTAAGGGAGTCAGATTTTAATACATCTAGAATGTTTGCAAGTTCATTTGCTTCTCTGCTTGAAATACATCTGATGGAGTGAAACTAGGGAAATAAAAACCACACCTTGCCTGAAGCAAGAGCTCTAAGCCCCCTCTGCATGCAGTGGAGAGTCCAGTCCTTTGGGAAGCATCTCTTCCCCTTCATGGCAGAGAGCCCAGCAGCTCCTCTCTGTGTGATGCTTTGTTTCCAGGTGATTGCCAGTGGGTTAAAATATTCTGGCTGGGATAGAGTTGTAGCTGTGGGGGGAAGAGAGAAGAAACAGGGAAATGCATGTGAACAGCATTACAAGGGAATATTTGCAAACGTGTATTTAACATCTAGTGCTGCACTTCCTAGTAGGATTCACCTGTGCACGAGTCATGGAAATTGCTCTTGTTCTGCATACTTTGTGTGCATGGCTTTGGTCCAGTGCCCTCAAATTTGGGGGTGCTCCCTCTGCCCTGCCAGGCCCAGGGTTGCTCCCTGTGCTCAGCTTGCCTTGGTGTCAGGAGCAGAGAGCATCAGGCTGTGTTGTCACCTGTTGTGCTGAAATGAACACAAAAATCTTCATATCTAATGAGATAATTGTTACTGCTTCCTTCATGGAGGTGCCACTTCATATTCTATTTACTGACTTCTCTAATTTAATTAAAACCAGAGTCTATTGTCTTAGCAAAGCAATTAGGGAACTGAGAATCCCAGGGGTTTGGATGTCACCAGAATCATTGATTCACAGTATGGTTTGGGTGTGAAGGGACCTTAAGGGCCATCTGGTTCCACCCCCCTGCCATGGGCAGGGACACCTCCCACCAGCCCAGGGTGCTCCAAGCCCCATCCAACCTGGGCTGAGACACTGCCAGGGATGGGGCAGCCACAGCTTCCCTGGGAAACCTGGGCCAGGGGCTCAGCACTCTCACAGCAAAGAATTTCCTCCTTGGGTTTGCCAGCAGCTGAAGGTGAGAGGTTTGCTGAGTGCTGATCAGACCTGGCAGGACATGGTGGAGGTTCCTTCTGCAACAGAAGTTGTCAGAGGGGGTGAAAGAAAATTCAAACTGATGATACAGCTTTTCATTTCACTGTCAAATTTCGGTCCAAATCAGCTGCTGTTTTACAGTAAGCAACAATATCCAAGCAGCAGAGGTGGAATAAAGCATTGGTGACAGGGTGACAGAGATGAATAACAGGCTGTAGTGTGTTACGATTGAATCAGCTGCTTCTTAGGAGAGCAGTGAAAGATGCTGTGTTTAAACCAAAAAACTGAATGCCTAAAAGACCAATACCTACCAGCACAGTACTTTTAGAGGTGGTTGATTGAAAAGAATATCCAAGTAGTATTTAATAATTAAGTCTTCATCCATATATTGTCTCAAAATGGCCATTGTTTTGGGGTAAAATCTCAAGGAAGAAGCTAAAGAGGCAGAAAGAGAGGAAAATGCCTTTAGACTTGTAAAAATTTACAACAGAGCAGATGGGAATGGCCTTTGCATAGCCATATTGACTGGCATGAGAAGTTCTCAGTCCTGAACTGTGGCAAGAAGCATTCAGGTTCCAGGCTGGTGGCAATACTCTAGCAGAGAGCTGCAGTGGATTGCTTGGGGTGTTGTGGAGTGGCCAGAGGTATTTAAAAACAGTTTGACAGGCATCTGCTAAGGTGCCAGGTATAATTGAAGGAAAAGGGGAACAGATTAAATGATCTTTGAGAGTTGCCTGAGCCAGCTGGGTGGTGGATGGGCTGGGACTTGGAGGTGAACCTCATACAGGCAGGTAGCAGCATGTCTCTGGGTTCTGCAGTGTCCCTTTGGTTAAGTGATGTAGGTTTTCATCTGCTGGGTTTTCTTTTTCAACAGGATTTCTTAAGCTTAGTGAACCACTGGTGAGCTGGTTACTAAATGTGTTTATGATCCTAGTGCCTGAAAAAAAAAGGGTGAGCTAAGACAACTTCAAAAGAAAATGCTACTTGTTGTTTTAAATATTGCTGTTGGAAATGGCTAATAATTCTGTTTCAGATACTTGGATGCCTTCAAGCTACATCTAAACATAAGGTTTATATCTGCTAGCATTTGCAGGAGGAGTTATTCCTGTTAAATAAAGGCATAATATCACTGGATTGAAAGGAAGTGGTTTAATCAGCTGTGTTGACAGCTACCACAACAGCAGCTTTGTAGCAATCCACCAGATGCTGATAATGAAATTAGGGTCTGAATCTTCCACCACGGTGGTGCTTCTGTCATCCAGAGCTCTGTGATAAATTCTACTAGTTGCCTTTAATAGTTGCAACAAATCAGGAGGTTTTCCTACGTTTCAGGATAAGGATGAGGAGAGATTTGGAGGCAGATTCTTCATTCCAGGCATCTCCTGCAGGCAAATGCACTCAAAGAGCTTTAACTGTAAAAGTAGCTTTAAAAAAAGAAAAAAAAAAAACAAGAAAAAGGCAAGGGCTTTGTGTTGCTTTGTTTTTCCCTTCTACATCTTGTTTAGAAATGGTGCAGAAATGACTTAGAAATTGTTTTTAACTTTTGTCACAAGTTGAGAAGCTAAACTTGGGTTCCTCTTAAACACAGAACTCAGAACGTGAAAACAGTTCCTTTCTGTGTCTTTGCAAATGAAAATAATTTAATCTTTGATCTTTCTTTTGGCATTTGAGACAATAATTTCCTTTGGTAGACCTTATGATGCATTAATTTGTAGCTGCTACTTTCATCTGCAGCTGTTCCAGGGGAAACTGAATCGCCTATGAAAATGGAATTTGATGTTTTCTGTTCTATTTTCTGTGTCTAATGTCCACATTTACATACAGCACCCGGTTGTTTTGCCTTTTGAAGTCGAAGAAAAAGGGGTGAGAAGCTTCTCAGTGAGAACGAGGCTTCTAGTGACTACGTATTTTTTTTCCAGAGGAAATTTAAGTTGCCTCATGGAGAGAACCTGGCAGGTTTTACCTGCTCCCCACTGGTCCTGCGTTGGCTTTGCAGATGGGTGGGTGTGTGTTTCCTCCTGAAAACCCTGCCCAGAATCTTAATGAATTTTCTGTATTTAAAACAAAACTAATAAAATCTTGCCAAGAAGAAGGGGGAGGGGGGGGGATGTATGTCTGGTAAACACGTACCTTTTTACTGTTGCTGGAGTGTTTATTTTTGGAGCTTGCAGGGAGATGGAGGCTGTTCTGTGGTTGTCATAGCAGTACCTGTCAGCTCTATACTGCATTTGCAGAATTAACCTCAGCCATGTGTGTGCCTCCCCATCCACAGGGTGCAGGCACCAAAGGAGTTAATTCTGGAGCAACTTTTGTGTAATTGTGAACCTTAAAGTGTAGTACAGGTGCCTGAGTGTCACTCTTACTGACACGTAGCCCAAAGCCAAAATAAATTTGTATCTTAAGACTATTGAAATTTTGCTTGATTGCCATAATATGCTAAGCATATAGAAACAAAAACACTGGGGTTTAATAAATGTAAGAAAACAGGCTTTTTTTGTACTTACATAATTGTCCAGTCAAGTTGCATCTGTCAAATTCAGTCCAAGTGCAAAACCTCTTCTTCAAAATCCATCCCAAGTTAGTGGTGGATGGAGGTGTGGTTTTTGCAACAGGAGGTAACAGTCTGGAAGGATGGCAGAGGTTTGGGATCATCAACTACAGAAAATGCAGGGGCACGACACAGTTTTCCAGACTGTGAAGTAATTTCAGATATGTGGGGTGAGAAATCACAAAAAAAAAACACCCTTTGAAATGGTTTTTCAACCCCCTCCTGCTTCAGTAAGGTGTTCAAGCCTGCATTAATAGCATGTTCAAAGAGTTTATTAGCAGATGGGACTTGAAAGCTTGCACTTATAACTGGGGCACTGATCATTAAAATATTTACTCCATAATGTGCTGTTATGGAATATGGTAACTGTTTTACATTTCCAAATAGGATATTGTGATGAAGAAAGTGTTTGAAATGCAATTATATTTTAGGAGGAGAAGGGATGTGTTATTTCAAGAAGAGTCTGGAACAGTAGGAAGAGCTTTGATTAGTAGAAATAGGTGGTACTTTTCCTGACTATTAATAAATTCCCTGTAAGAGTCTGTGCTTACTGATTTAAAAGAGTTTAATGGTCTAGAAATGCAACTTGAACAACAAAATAATTTTATTTAGGGATGGAATGAAATAAGACTTCAAATGGGAGCAATTTTGTTTTTCCTTAATGCTGCAAATTTCTCTGCATAGAAAAACCTCCCACTTATTTCCCAAGTATAGATGGAAGATAAAAATTTTTAAAGCATGTCGCTTTCCTAGGAGACAGTGTTCAAATTTAATTTTTGTGTCCAAAGCTTTGATCATTGTCTTTAAATAAAAGAGTTGAATGCTGATTAATCATCTTGAGGTATAGTTTCTGCACTTGGAGGAACTTTTTTGTTGTCCATAAAATCTGGTTGCATAATGCACTGACCTTTTCAGTAAAGACCTGGCAGGATTTTTGGTTTAACTGGGCCTGGGAGTAAAATTAATGTACTTGGCTCTGTTTAAAATAACACAGGATTTTTTTTTTTCCTTACTCAGAAAGCTGAGATTGCTTGAAGGAACGTGCTTCTGCTGGTGCTCTTGTCCCTTGATGGTTTCCATAGTGGGAGGAAAGCAAGCATCCCCCATGGCAGGTCATTGGCATAGGTGTGATACTGGTAATGGTCCTGGCATGAGAATTCTGCACAGTGTGGGGTTTGGCAGCCCATTGGATTTAATGGATCTGTTTGTTTCCTTTAATTCTTTAAGCTGTGATTATTTATGCTGGAGAAATGGAGCAGCAGCCTTTGCATTGGTGAAGCTGCCAGTGTGGGGGATGTCAAGGGGAGATATCCCAACCTTCCAGAAACATCTGCTGCTCCTCGGGGTGTTCTCCCCATCTGCTTGTCTCGGGATTAATCTCTTTGGCCTTCTAGAAATGGAATAATCATTTCCAGGACTCAAAGAGTTACCATTTTGATGGTTATTATGTCGTGTAAATTATGGGCTTTGTGTGTCTGGAGACAAGTGTTTGTTTCCTTGGGAAAGTATTCCTGCTGCGGGGAAGGTGGGTGACTGCACTGAGCATCCTCTGCTGCTTCTGTCTTTCACTGTTCTGCTTCCCTTGACAAACCTATTTTTTTTCTCTCCCTAAATCATGGATGGGATTTACTCTCCTCCTGGGACTGTGGATCTCTGTACCATCCCATCTCTGGGTAATCAGGTGGAGGCTGCTGCAGATCTATTTCACCCTAAAGCACAAGGGAGATGGGGTGTTTAATTTTGCTGGGGAGAGAATGATCCTCACTCAGTACTCACCTCAGAAACATCTTCTCAAAATATTTCTGATACATTCCGTGACACTGCAACCTTTGATTTGCCACAAGAAAATTACAGTGACTTGAAAGTAAAGAATTGCATGTTAGGGAACATCTCTTCCTGAACTAGAAAGAAACATGTAGGGATAAAACGATCCCAGCTGCTGGTGTGCTTGAGCTCAAGTTTTATATATAAAAGGGGAAAAAAGTGAAATAAAGATTTTGAGAGACCTTTTTCTTCTGTTATAAGGCCTTGCTATTTTTGGCTCCTTGCAAAGTTTTAAGCAGCAAGGCAGTCTGAAGCTTTAGACCTGAAAATATTTGTGTTCTTCAATGGGTTGTCCTCCTTGGAGTGGTGGCAGACTTAATGCCTTCAAGACATTTTGAATGCTGCATGTATCTTGTTAGAATCCTAGCATGGTTTGGATTGGAAGGGACCTTTTAGATCATCTTGTTCCAAACCCTTGCCATGGGCAGGGACACCTCCCAGGGTGCTCCAAGCCCCATCCAGCCTGGGCTGAGACACTGCCAGGGATGGGGCAGCCACAGCTTCTCTGGGAAACCTGGCACAGGGGATCAGCATCTTAAGAAGCTTGAGAACTGTAAAGAAATGTGTGAAATCAGATAAATGCTTCAGCACACTTCCCCCGTCACTGCTGTTCCCATAGCAGGTATTTTGTGGGGCTTCACTGGCAGGGGTAGCAGCTAAACCAGGAGTTTGCCCTGCTGGTCATCTGCCCTGATGTATTTTACTGACTCTTAAATATTTGTTCTGCAAACAGGTAATGAGCACTTGAGAGGCACCTCACAGTCTGTTGTTTTCAGAAGCAGCTCAGAAATGTGAGACTTGAAAAGAAAAATAGGACATAGGAGCTCCATGCAACTGAGCAAAAGGAGCAGCTTAGCTCAGTGGGCACGATAAGGATAAGCAAGAAAACATTGGAAAGAGCTTTTTCCTCCTCAGTTTTTGGAGTTATCATCCACACTGTGCTGTGGTCGTCTGGGCCAACTCATTATTCTGGATGCTTGCACTTTTTGTGCATAGAGACAGTGTGAAGAACTCCTGGGCTTAATACATTGTTTTGAAAGAAAGCTACAAGAGGTTATTAGGGTGTGTGTTGTGATAATTCTCTGATAAGAGTCTAATTGAGATCTGAAGAAGCATTACCAAATTAATTTCAGGTGGAAAAGAATAATTTGGATATTATTTTCCCTCCTAGATCTAAAGCTGGGTTGATATTAAAGTCCTTTGTGATGATTGGACTCAAGAGCATATTGTACCAACCAATATATTTATCAGTTTGATCGTTACTGTATTTTTTAGCTTATGAAGTGGTGCAGTTCAGGAAGGATTCGTATTCTGCACTGAATAGTGGATAATATTTTTTACGTATTTGGGGGTTTTTTTGGTTTTATTTTTGCTTTAATTGTTTGAGGAGTATCAGGAGCCCTTAGCAGATGCATTGAGTGTGCTAGATCCTTTAGTAGAAGAGTTCCTTGAATGTAAAATTCTCTGATTCTAAATTTTTCTAATTATAACTGAAAAAAAAAACCCACCAAAAACCCTAAACTGTAATCGTACATTTTAGCTTTTATATTTCTGAACATTAAGGGTTTTTTTTTTTCTCTTTTGCTGTCTGAACTCACTCACTGGTGTGCAGAGGCTCCAGGTTCAGCTGTAGGTAAGGCTGAGGGAGGTCGTGTCACCAGCATTTGAATTGACATTATTGTACCAGGGGGATGGTTGGGATGAAGCTGCGTGTGAATATTTGCTCTCTGATGTCATGAAGCCCTTTGGGACCACGTGCCTTCCAGCTTTATTCCACTTCGCCTGGTAGTTTTGGTGCCAGATCAGTCTCTCTCCCAGCAGCACCAATTTTCATGGGCCCAGCTGAGAGCAGTTGCTCTCTAGGATTCCCACAGGACAAATTAAAGTTGAGTTGGAAATATGACAAAAACCAAGCCCGAGAAGATGATGATGGTGTCCTGGGGACTCCAAGGACCATTTCAGAGCACCCAGGTTGTCCCTTCTCCCACAGGGTTGGGGCAGGGCTGGGGGGGATCACTGATCCAGAGGTGGGAAGCTCTGATGGGAGCAGGTCTGAAGCTGGACAGCATCCTATCCTCTCCTCCAGACATCCTGACCTCTCCTGGGCAGAAGGACCCCGTGCCCTGATGCAGAGTCCCAAGTCCTCCCAGTGCTGCATCATTATATGGGACTTCTGATGGTCCCACCTTCAAATGCAGCTTCAAACTCTCCTTTTTCTAGTCATAGGGAAAAGGGTTCTACCATATCCTCCAGGAGGAGGGACACCAGGACCCACCTGGATGTGCTCTTCCAGTTATTTATGGACATTCTGCTGGCCTGACCTGCAGTCTGTGCTCTGGGGCAGCTGCTTGGATCAGCCCCTTCTGCATATTTAAGCTCCAGCACAAACTGCTGGCCACATCACACACCCAAAGGTGAAACTGCTTCCTGATTTTTGGCACAAAATGGGTGGCGTGAACCAGAGTGTGTGAGCACTGGGTTCTTGGAAAAGCAGCAGCATGGAGTAGGTAATGAAATGAAGTTGTGGCAAATCAAGTTAGCAGGACTCCATTTTTACCAACAGCCAAACCTAATGTCACGTGAGGCCTATTTTTAACACGGAAGGTGTAGCAGTTTTTGCTTAAAATCATGATTTTTCCTTATCAACTTCATTTAAGTTAATACTACTGCATATTTAAAAATACCTAGTGAGTGGATTATGTGCTGGTTTTTCACCCTCGAGTTTTATTTATCTTTTCCTCTCCCAGTATTTGAAAAACCCCAATATTTCAGTCTTCAGAAGGAACAAAAAGTGTTTATTTGTGTGTTGTAACTGGACGTTCAGGCTTAAATGCCTCTCTTGGCTGTTGCTCTGAAAGGAACATTTCTGTAGTTTGCTTTGAAACAGGATTGTAAATTCTGTGGCTTTGACTATCAATTAGTGATTTGGTTATTTTCAGCACTTAGGGAGTGGGAGTAGGAGAGAAAATGACCTTTTTGGGAGAACCTTCGTATCAGAAAGCTTTTTATTTACTTTTCAAGTAAAATCCATTGCTCTGCACTGTAATTCTCCTCTTTTCTTTAAAGAGCATTTTATTTACAAAGTGATTTCAAAAAGCACCAGAACCACACAGAACCCTTGGAGAAGGAAAGGGGAATTTGGGATGTGGGGGAGCTTGGGTTGCTGTGCAGGGAGAAGGTGTTTCATTCTCTCTCCTGTCTCAGAGTGTTTTTTCAGGCTGTTGTGTTGCAGAAGACAGCTTCTCAGCCCAGCCCAACCCTTCTGACTCCAGGTCTCATGCCAAGATCCTCATTGCCCATTTTCTCATCTTTTAGACCCAAAAGACCTGCTTTGTAGGTGAAAGAGGTCCTGAAGTGTTGATATCCAGCCTGGCCCACACACTGCTGCTGGCACTGGGATGGCTCCAGACCCATCATTTAACCCCATTTGGGTTGAATTTCCTTCTCCTGCCAATATTAGCCCATTTGCAGGAGAACAGGGATCAGAATCTTGGTGACAGTTGTACTGCATCACTTCCAGTTTTGATCCTTCCACTGCAAGACTTGAATTCCATGCATTTTTGGCCTATGAAATGAACATGGTGGGAGTAGCAGCTTTTTTTTCTTGAATAATGCACAAGAATAGCGACCAGGAAAGGTAGGAGTTTCACATGATTTTAATAAAAGATGCCTAAAGCCCTGGTAGCTTTTAATTTGCCAAGGCATCCATTTCCTGAGGTTTTATTTTTTTAAATGATTGACCATTATATAGCACTTGGTCTTCAGAGAGCAGAAGCCTGGATGTGCAAAAAAACCAATGAGGCCTTTTCTGAGGTTATTAAATTTTAGCATCAGAAGTATTTCCTGAACAGATTCTGGGAAAAAAAAAAAAAAGGCTTTTACAGTTCAAGTATGAAAAAGCTTGGCCAGTGTAGTAATAACTAGAGTTTAAAAGAAAAAAAGGGAAGAAAGTTAGTTATTCTCTGACATAACAGCTTGTACAATCGTGTGATTATAGGGACAATAAGGGTTTAAACTGTATTTAAAGAGGAAAGAGGTGCCAGATCATTGGCTGTCAGCAGTGTGGAGGTTTATGTCACTGAATATGAAGACTAAAAAGTCATCTTCTGTCTCTTAATGGCATAGCAGGCACAGATTGAGCTAAGCTGTTCTTGACAGATGTTTCTCCTGTTTCATCATGAGGATTTGTGTTACACTTAAGCAGGCACGGTTGCAGCTAGTCAAACAAACATATTGACTGAGATTTGGCTGGACAGATTGAAATGATAAGGTAAATGAATTATTTTTTTATGCTTACCAAAATGAGAGCAGCCTTAATATACCAGTAATTTTAGACATCTAATAATTTGTGTTAGAAACTGTTAACAGTGGGCCACATGCAGCTCCTTGTCTTGGAATGGGTGAACTTTAAACCTCCAAAGAAGTTCTTCATTTGGAGTCTTAAAAACAATAATATGGAAGATACTAAAAGCCAGTGTTTTCCTTCTTTAAATTCACTGCTAATCAACGTTCATCAAATACCTGTTGAGCTGCAAAGGACATTTTTTCTCTTTGCTGTGCTGAAGGTTATGCTCATGCTTGCTCTGGCAGGGCAGCAGCTTTGACCTCCCAGCTTTCCAGGTTTTTGTGCTGCCACCTAAGGGAAAAGCTTCCCCCTCTGCCTGGGGCAGGGCAGCACCTGACACCTCCCCATCTCCCTGTGCTCACTGCCAGCATCCACAGCCCTCTGGCACCCTGCTGCTGGAAGGGCTGAGCTCTGCAGATGTTCCAGTTGTTCCTCTGACCATTCCCACCCCCACAGGATGTTGTCCTGCCCAAGCCCTCACCTCCTAACTCAGGAGGAGCAGCACAGCCTTGTCTTTGTGGGACCTGGTGGTGATTGCCAGCAACTACAGAACGGTGCAAAGCTTTACAGGTTGCTCCAGAAGGTGTGAAATCTGTAGTTTTTAAGGTCCATGTGTTAATGTGTAAAGTGGAAAGGATATCTACAAGTCACTTCAGAGAGAGGGAGCTGAAACCAGAGCTGTTGGTCCCCAAGCCCACCATCTCCAGCTGCCTGGTCTCCACTTGCTTAAGTTCATTTTCAAGCTACATCTATTGAGTGAAAAGCACCAGCTCTCCTTAGCACAAAGCATTCATTCGGTGCAGTATCCCCTGCCTGATTAAACTGGTTAATTTTTTTTGACAGCTTAATTTGTTCTGGCAGGCTTCCTGCTGGCTCCAGTGGCATCTGGCTTTCCACAGCTGGTGCAGAGCCAGCGGTAAAGCCTCGGGCAGGCGCCGGGAGCTCCCATGCTCTGCCCCATTCCCAGCCTGGGGATCCCTCCCCACATCCAGACCAAGTTGGATACTGATGGGCTGTGATGTGCAGGTGATGGTGACCTCGGGTGGGATGCTGGCAAGGAGAGCTCAGCTGCCTGGATCTCAGCCTGGATCTCTGATCCCCAAACCACGCGGAACTTCTGAGTAGCAAACGGTCTGCACAGGTAAAGCATCTCCCACCAGCTGCCCTCCATGGGGAAGGCTGTTTTGTCATTATCCAGTCATACATATGCATCAGATGTATATGAATATGCATATTCAGCAGGTCATGGAGAGGCAGGGGCTGTGGGACCAGCTCTGCTCTGTTAATAGCACATGTTACGTGGGCTGGGGGATGAGGAGCATTGCTGTAAAGAGCTCCATCTGGCAGGTTATTGAAACTCTTGGGAGTCATTAGATTGCAGTCTGGGTGCTCAGGAGTGCTGTGGTGAGGCAGTGTAAGAAACATAACTGTTAGGAGGAAGAGGCAGAGCAGGATATAAACTTTCCCTTTGGAGTTACCACCGTGGCATCGAGTGTGGGCATTCCCATGGAGTTCCCTTGTGCTGGTGGAGCATCAGCCCTGATGGTTGCTGCTGGGTTTTCTGGGTCTCTTGTCAAATCAATGTAAAGTTTACTTTCATTTCAATGTAAAATTTACTTCAAAGTAAAATTTACTCCAAAGTAAATTTTAGACCAGCAGCTGCTCTGTTCTCTGGTAGGAAACTTGGGATCAAGGTGAAGCAGCAGTTAGGTGGGAACGCTCAGGGCAAGGAGAAGTCTTCTAATACATGAAGACTGAGATATGTTGTGGCATGTGGCAAGTCAACTTGTCCTCAAAAACTCTGGGAATTTAGTCCACCGGATGGTCTTCTGCATCTGCATCTTCTGCATAGTGATGAGTGCCCATCAGATGCCTCCTTCAAGCTCCTTGCAGGTGGGTTGGATGGATGAAGTGCAGAGGCTATGAAGCAGGGCAGGCTCTGACACTTGTATCTGCCCTCCCTGGTGTTTGTTTCTCTTTTCTGATTTTTCCATGTCATATGTGAAAATAAAACTTGGATCCTGTTGCAGTCGAACTGCAGTAGCTTTGTGGGAGGAACAGATGAGCCCATATTAACAGGAAACTTAAAACCATTACCTTCGTGACATTTCTTATTTCTTCATGCTGAACTTTTCCTTCTGAGAAATGAGGTACTCAGTGATCAGTGGGTTTGTTCCCCTCTCTGTCCGGCTGTGGTGAAATTCATTCCTTTCCATGGTTTACCTGTTGCAAGCCCAGTCATGTCTGCAGTATGCAAGGCGGAACAAAATTACTCAGAAAGCTGGAAAAATTAGTGAGATGGAGAAGGAGATAGTTGATGGGTTTCTGACAGCTCACTTATAAAGACAGTGAAAAAGAAACCTTTCTGGAATGAATTTTAGTTGCCTGTTACTGTCAGTGAGATTTTAAAGGGCGGTGTGATGCTATGATGTGTTTGCTGCAAGTATTCACTCTCCCTCCCACCTTGTTGTCTCACGTTCTTACTGGACTGTTTTCTTCCTTTCAGGCAGCAACCAAGTTTATTTTTTAAAAATCAAAGTAGAATTGCCAGCTGTCAAAACCCAGCACGCTTTCTCTTGAACACCGAATGCTTTTTCATTTGTCAAACTATTATTTTTGCAGCATTCTTCTTCCACAACCACTTCACTCATGTTTTGTCAAGGGCAGGTTTTTTTAAGGAAAATATTTTCTTGAAGCTTCTACTTGAAGCACACCTCCTAGTTATTACCTGTACCATCCTGTCTGGGTAAGCATCAACCACTTTTTAGGCTTACACGTACTTATTCAGCACTTGCCACTGTATCTATTACTTCCCAGAAAATACTGCTTTTTAGCCATAGTTTTCCTGGTCTACACAAACCTGTAATTTTCAGTGTTTTTTGATAGCATCTAAGGTTGTTATTATTGTGGGTTTTAAGAGGTATTTCTCATCTTTTCCAGTTTGTCCAAATGTTTCTACGGTGGGAGTGCCAAGAAGCAAATGGGCTTTTTCAGGTGAAGGCTGCTCAGGGGGGATAGAGAAGGATCATTGGGTTTCTGCTCCTTGCCAAAGTCACTGCTGGAGCACCTTAGTGTAGCAATGAAATTATACAAATGTCTGCTGAGTTTGGCTTTCCCTCAAATGATGCTTCTACCTTTGCAAAGCAACCCTTCCAAGCTGGTTTTTCACCCTGTGATGCAGGCAGACTCCTAAGGAGGGGAGCAGGGACTTGGTTCTCCTTGAGGAGCAGGTTCTGAGCTCTGCCAGGATTTCTCTGGAAGGCTGAGGACTCACTCTCTGCAGCCATTTCTTCACTCCTGTTAATTTACTCTTTTCTGGTCTAGCCTAATGGTCTCTAAGAAAAATTAAAAATCCACTACTCTAGTAAACCCTGGTGTCTTGGTGGAAGAAGGTGAAACTCCCACTCTCACTAGAAAACACAGCTTGTGATGAGTATAAATTAACAAGTATTCAATGTAAACCCCCCCACAAAATGCAGTTTTTCAAAAATCTGTATTTCTAAAAGGCCATTGCACTCTTTGTTGTCCATACTGGTTGATATGTAGCATCTTCCAGTACTCATCAGATACTCCTGGAAGCAGACAGTTGTCTTCATTACAGGAGACTGACATTTTTACAGCATCATATATTTTAGTTTCTGCCAAGACAACTGACAACAAGAAATGAGGAATTTATGGAGAAATCATGAAAAATTTATGCTGGTGTGTGTGATTTATTCATCCAGCATATAAAATATATTTTTAAGTTCCAACATGGCAGTTCCTAATAACAGATTGAAACCAGACTAAAGGTGTTGTTGGTTTTTGTATGAACATGGAGACTGCATGATTTCCATCCTGTACTGTGTTGTGTATTTTGCTCACAATGAAGTTTTCTAACGTGTAAGTTTCACTATTAGTGAGATTTCAGACTAATAATTTATGTTAGAAAAAACTCACGCAGTGAAAGTCCTTAGGGGAAAACCAGAATACTGCCAATGACAGGCTTGCATCAAATCATTCCATATTGCATCAAAAAATAAAACCCCAAAACCTCAACCCAAACCTCAAGTGCAGCTCTGAAAGAAAAACCCCACAGAATTGTTTGGAGATATTTTTTTATTTAATTATTTTTTAAAGTTCTTTCTGATCAGTTTCTGGATATTATTGTCACAAAGCATAACTTGGTGTGTGGACATTTGGGTCCACAGGGAAAATAACATTTCACTCAGCCTTATTTCAGTTGCATTTATTTCCTTTATAACTTGTGACGTGTAGTACAAATTGCTAAATTGATTGTTCTGCAAGTTAAGGGGGGGGAAAAAAATTATCCCACTGAAGCCAATGAGCAAACCCAGTGTTGCTTGCAACACTTTTTTCCATGGTTCCCCTGGCAGCACTGACTCCTTGGTGCTCAGCATGATTTTGATTTAAATTTGAAACTTTCTCCACGCAGTACATGGAGTGTGGAATCAGAGCATGCTGTTCTCTCTCCTGTAAGGTATCTAATCCCCTTTACCTGCATGTTTCTGTTGAAACTGTTTGCTTGTTCTGACATGGAAACCCTGGCTGTGCAAGCAGGATAGAGGAAATACATCACTTGCCTTGATGCAGGGACTGTGGCAGCTTTGTTCTAGCTGATAACTGGAAAAGTTGTGTGTGAAGGCAGAGGAGCAGGACCTGAGCAGAGAGGATGGCACGGGGTGAGCAGTACAGCTGCAAGACTGGGGAAACTGATCTGGAGGTTTAGAAAAAGTTTAGAAAGAAATTGGGGAGAGATGGCTCCCAGAAAGCATGTGGTGGCATTACACCCCAATTACCAGGAGCTTGTCACATGTAGAGAATTAGTGGTACATGTAATTTTTCCATCTAATTCAAATGCAAATCTGGAAGGGCTGAATGGTAGTTTGTGGGTGGAGAGGTTAAATAGCAAATAAATGGTGGTAGAAGTTGGCAGGTGGCAGTGGCAGGTTCTGATGCAGCAGAAGGGATCCATGGGTCAAGGAAAGCTGAAGGTCCTCTTCCCTCCATCAGCCTCCTGGGGGAGGTTGGTGTGGCTGGAGGGACAGCAGTCACTCACCAGGTGGCAGTCAGAAAGGACAATTGTGCTGACAGACTTCCCACCAAATTGTTTCCAGCTGGGTTATTGAATGAAATTGCAGTGATACTGAACCAGCTTGGTTTAGTTTGTTTGGTTTTTTCACCTGCTCCCCAGTGCTATTTTTTAATAATTGAATTCTCTCCATGCAGTAAAGAACCCTGTCTGGGGTGGTAAGTACTCTAAGACATGTTACAGAGCCAGTGCTGGATTTGGGGATGCTGCAGGATCTACTAGGAGCTTTAGGCTGAGGAGCAATCCCCAAAAAGCCTTTTTTAAATTAAAAAGGGAGAGTTACATGGTTTGGTTTTCTTCTGCTTGGAGAGAAAATCTCCATGTAAAGGTTCTCTCTTGTGTTTCCCCCTGCTTGTGTTAACCTTTTGTTTGATAAATCTTTATTTGTTGACTTAAACTTCAAACATAAATGTATAAGGTATTCTTCCCCTGCCATGCCAGTGTCTTCATCTGCAAATAATAGGATAATTAAGAAGATCTGTTTAGGAAAATGAGTTTTTTGTTTTTTGTCTGCTGGTATATCTTGCAATTCAGTTACCAGATATTCAATTAGTGGAAGTGAGTCTTGGGTTCCAGGGTGCTGTAACAGCCTTCAGCTCTCCTTGGCTGCAGCAAGCGATTGGTTTGACCGTTGTCAACTTACAGAACAGTTCCCTTAAACATTTCCTTCCTTCCCTGAAGCATAAATTTCCTGGCTCCAGGGGGGGCAATGCAGAGGCTGCTGATCAGCATCCCAGCCGAGCGCTGGTCAAGTGTGTGGGGAGGCACAAGAAGTGCAGCTGCTCCCCATCCATCCCAGGGAGGGATACCTGGCATGTGTATTTCTGGTTATTTATTTCTTCCTCAAGCCATTTCATATATTAAAAAAAAAAAAAAAAATTAAAGCCCATTTTTTTCAAAAGAGCAGAGGCAATTTGTATGCAGTGTCTGACTCCATGTATCATTGGAAGGGGGGGGGAAATGTATTTTTCCTTGCTGGCTGATAGGCATCCCAACAAACCATGTGTGTGCTGGCTTGCTGCAGTGGGGCTTGGATGCTGATTCTTTGGCACTGACCCTCCTGTGTCCCTGAATGTGATTGATCTGAAAGTAAATCTCTGGAGTTCAGTGAGATAAAAATACTGTGCCCAGTCAGATTGACTGGCTTGGATTCCTTCTAGCTTTGGGCTTTGTTTGGGTTTTTTTACTTGTTTGTGTTTTTTTAAAGCTGTAAATATATTTGCAGTAAATGTTAGTCTTATTTTTAAGTAATTTAAAAATTACTTTTTATGAATAATAAATATGAATAATAATATGAATTACTGTTATGAAGAACTTCATCTCATCTCTTCTCCTTAGTCAGTAACTCAGTGCAAGTACTTTTCTTCCCCACTACATTTTGGTGGGTGTTACTGATGTGAAAGTGAGCAGTTTAAAAAGTTGCATTAAATTCCAGTGAAAAAGTTTTCTTAAAAAGCCAAACAACCAAGTAGCAAGCCTGCTCAGCTCTGCTGAGATTTATGGGTGTAGGTAACATTTTCAGGGGTTTTGCTCAAGGATGGGCAAGGAAGCTGACAGCTGCAGGAGGAAAAGCACAAAACATGTTCTGACCTGCAAATTCACAAATGGCTTGTGAAAGTTTTGAATTTTAGCCCATATTTTGTGAGTCCCTCAGTGCATTTTGGAGCCTGAATTCTAGCAAATGGGGAGAACAGAATGGGTTTTGTGTCACAACCCAGGGAGCTCAAAGGAGCAACGTGGAGAGTCTGTGATGCAGGTCTAAGGGGGGATGGCAGCAGTCAGGTCATGGCTATGGCAAGGAAGCAGCTGATGTTTGAAATGCTGGGCAGCTTCTGTCTGGAAGCTCTGGAGGCTCTGACAGACACAGGCTTCAAAATCCCATGCAGAGATTGATTTCACCACCAAATGAGGGCTTGGAGGTACAGGGATGGACCATGGCACCTGCTGGGGAAGGGCTGCTGCTCCATTGCCTGCTCTGTGGGCTGGCCCAGGAGAAGTGGAGATGTGTCCTTCCCAGGTTTACAAAGAATTCTCATCCTTGAGCACTCAGAGGGCAGCAGGGGATGTGGTAATGAATCAAAGCATCTCTTTCAAGGTATTACATCATCATGTGGGGTTTTGCTGCTGGGTTGGCAAACGATGGGGAGATAAACACCAATCCATTGTTTGCTGGGATGAGGAAGGATGCACTTCCCATTATTTTAACTTACCTTAAAACTTTTGTTTAGGCTTTGAACTGATTCTCAAGCTGTGGCAGGGGGCTGTGAGTTAGTTGTGGTGCCAATTCAAACCCTGTTGTTTATCTAAATCTTGTGCCTGTCTAAGGTTCAAGAAAAGAAATCATTTCTTTGCAAGGAATACAGTGTGTTGTTTTCAATTTTGTGTAGATGTTAGTCTAAAATATACTTATGACCTCTTTTCAATAATTTTTGTTATCTATTTTCCCATAGTAAAGCATTTATTATTTTTTATTTGATATTATAAGGTACATACACTTTCAGTCTTCATTTGCAATCCACTTCATTAACTGAGTGTTTGATTTAAAGGTACTTTGGGCTTGGGGATTAACTAGAAATATGTTTCGCAATAATAACAATGCAAAAATCACTGGCAAAGAGGCACAGTTTAATCTCATGTGCAAGAATGTACCTATACTGGTGTTACATTTTAATCTGAGAAGCTGTATTTTGGATTTTTTACCCAAACAATTGGGAATGGTGGGTAAACAAATGGCATTAACTTTTTCAGCTCCTCTTTGCTAGAGGGTTTCCATTATCAAAGATAAAATTATCAAAGCCATCAAGTAAGATTTACAGTGATGGGTTTATTAGCAACAGTAATTTGATTTATTTTTGTAAGAATGTCAGAGCATCTGGGGAAGATCATCTGTGTCATGTTGCCCTTACAGATGTTCAGGTTGATTCATGGAGGAATTAAGTAATTTGTCTGTGCTCATGCAGTTAACAACCAAGTGAAGAACAGAACTTCCAGCACACATTATTTTCACATGAAGTGTTCTGCTTCATGTTGATAACTGGTACATCTCCCATATGAATATTAACCCATCCCTCTAGCTGAGATGGAACAGATCACATCTTGGGTGCCTAAGTGGAAAAAAAATTATTCAGAATTTAATACAGAAATAAGGAGGGTCAAGGTAGGGCTTAGTTTTTAAGGTCAGCATAGCTTAAGACAAATACTCACCCTGAACAAGCTGTATTAGAGGTATGGATTTTGGTTAAGTTTAACCTGGAGGGTTCCCAGCTTCTGCTGGAGGTGATCACTTCCAGAACATCACTGCAAAACCCACCTGGTGCAAGCATTCCCCACCAAATCCAGACAAAAGGGTTGAGGATGGGAGTCCATGGCCTAAGGAAACTGGTTTTGTCTGCTGCAGGTGCTCTCCTGAAATACTTGGCTGTCAGGGCTGCAAGGACAGCAGGGGTGGTGGGAAGGTAAAGGACAGGATCTTCTTCTCTTAGCATAGCTGCATCTGTAAGAAGACAGCTTCTTCAGCTGAAATTTAGCCTTTTTCAATTGAAATGTAGCAGATACATCTTTTGGCATAGGGGTTACAGACCCAAGGAGAACTGACATGCTCCTCATCATAACTTTCTGTAAACCTGTTGCTACACATAGATGCACTTGGACGTACAAGGGCTGAACAGTGATGGTGATGGTGACACAGATGTTTTATTTCACCTTGCTCAGAGAAAAAGATGAATCAGGCAACTTGTGTTGCACTATCAGATTATCCTGAGGAGCGTGCCGCATCCAAAGCTTCAGTTCTAATATTACCACGCCAAATTAGCAGCAATGAATAGATGCTGAGTAAATAATCCCATTTTGTTGTTTGTTTGCAATGGCTTTGTTGAGAGGAAACAACTTGTTCTATCTGTCCACGTCCTGCTAATTTGATAACCCATTTGTATCATTTAAACGGCGTCTCCTGTAAATGCTGGAGCAAAGTAATTTGTAACAGGAGCAAGGGTGTAGGAACTGCTCTCCTCAAGTGTTCTTTAAATTGCTTTGCTTGCAGCCGCAGAGTTTGCCATAGAGAATGATTTCTCATTCTGAAATTCCCAAGCTGCAGGAGTGGTCGTAGAGCTGGGGAAGGGACAGGCTGATGATTTAAGAGTGTTTAATGCCCTGCTTGTTGTGGGAGAGAGTGCTGTGGACCTTCCTGGTCTAGCAGAACAGATCACTGCAGTTTCTTGGTGCCCTAAACCAGGAAACTGATTTATCACCCATTAGGTCTTACTAGATCCTATTTGGAGGGAAAAAAATGAACTGCTGTAGCTGGATGGCAGAAAATTAATTTGAAATAAATGTTATCTAGTCAGGTTTCTTCAGTTCTTCTATCCAGGTCAGTCTCTGTGGCTGGAAAGCTGTTTGTCCAGGTCTGGTCTGGTTTCTGGCAGAGGCAGACTGTGCATGCACACAGGAATACAAAAATGATGCAAAACTGCCTAATGGAGATAGGTGGAGATCTGATGTGATTCTATTGCACGTTTATAATCCAGGTTTTCTTCAAGAACATTTTTTGTGTGCTCCCTGCATGTCTCCTGTGGTGAATGTAGGGAGGGGGGCAGCTGCCGAGGGCATCACATTTTCAGTGTTGGGTTTTATTCCTTTCCATAGCAGTTCCTCCTAGGGAGGATTGGTGGGAAACTCCTGTCCACATTTTCCTACAGGTCCCAGTCTGTCTGAGTTTAACTCTGTTGTTTTGAACCTAGAGTTGGTTGTTGCCTGCTCTGTGCTTCCTGCATGCAAGTCCATGAAAGGCACCTGATAATTACAAAAAAATTGCAGCCTGCTGAACTCATTCTGCTGGTCAGAAGGGTGGTCTGGATCTCTGGTTCTTTACTGTTTTTCTTTTAAACTGTGCTTAGAAACACAAATCACTAAGACCACACTTTGGTTGCAGCAGGACGGATTATCTGGACAGCTTGAGCTGCTGGGGTTGGTAGAAGGCATGTGGGGGAAGGTGATCTTCTCACTTTTCTCTCAGCTTTGCCATATATTGCTCTTGGGTTTAGTTTGGATAAAGATTCCTTCAAATGCAGGAAGTCAAGAACTCAAGTCACCAGACAGAACTGCAGACCACCAGGGATGGTTTCTGGTGATTCTACGCCGTGTTTGCGTTCAGAAAGGACACCTGAAATGCTGTTGAGATGTTATTCTGTGTTGTCCCATCCAAGGAGCTGGTTATAGGCCAATGAATACTCACCTGGGTTTGATATCTGCCACAGCAAACTTGCTGGGACCTTCCCTGAGAGTCCCAGAGAGACAGGGGGGTTGGTAGAGCCCTCCCTGCCCTGCCGGCACCCACAAGCTTCTCAGCCCAGCAGGATTTTGACCATCTGAGCCTTCCACGAGGAGTTTCACAGATCCATGGCCCTGCCCTCGTACTGCTGAGTTGAATCATCACCTCTGGGGATGTGGGCAGCAAGGTGCTCTTTGTGTGAAAGGAGAAGGGATTGAGTTTGGCTGGTGAGGAGGCAGGGAAGCATCAGTTTGCTTCTGTCGACCGGGCTCCTTTGGGTGCCAAGGCTGCTTAAACAATGAGAAAATGAGGCTTCAGCTCAGAGGCAGCAGCAAAGATTGCCTTTGCAGTTCCAGTGGAAGGAAGGAGATTTTCTTCCTTCTCTGAACCCCAAACAAAAGCTGAAATGCTAACACCCTGCCTGTCCCACGTGCGTCATCATCCCAGCATTCTCCTCCTCCAGGAGTGCCCCCGGCTGTGCTTGGTTGTCTGCTTGGCAGGTTTCACCTGGGGGCAGATTGCCTTTATTGAGTCAGAAAGTCAGAAATTGGACTTGCAGACATAGAGGGCAAATCTTTTAGAGGTGGAAAGCCATTTGCTTCTCAGTAGTACCTTCTGATGTACTAAATGGGATCGGTACAAAAGGTTTGGTGTTGCAGAGAAATTCAACACCCTGTCAGTTCCAGATCAGCTGGATGATGAGTTCTCCATCTCATATTGATCTCCTTGTCTTCCCCTCACTCCTCACAGGGCTGAAGCCCCTTGTCAGAGCGTATGTTGTGGGACTGAGGTTATCATGGGGGCTGCAAAGCAAATTCTGTTCAATCTTCGCTAATTCATATTAAAAAAAAAAATAAATGGTGTTTTCTCTATACCCATTATATCTTCACTTAATGAGCTCTGTTCTGATTTGGCTCAACATCTTCATTTATTTTCTGTCTGTGTGCATTAATCTTCCCCGTGCACGATGAGTTCTCTTTGATGCAGGATGTCCAGTGAAATTACAAATGAGATTTTGTTTCCTATGCTGGAGTCACCCATCCCTATTGATTTGGGCTGCCCTCCACCCTCAGCACACCAATAACTCCATTTACCAAAACTGATTGCTTCTTAGCAGAACTTACTGGATGATCACAGCTGTAGGGATTAATTATAGTTTGTCACAGACTAATATTTACTTTTTTAACTAATTTAAAACCCATTCATTATACAGCACCCAAGTGAAGAACCAAAGGGTTGTGTTGCTCTCTGAATGCAGAACTGCAATTAAGATGCTCTCCAGCAGAAATAATAGGTGTAGGGTTAATTTGGACCGTGTGTTGGTTTTTATCTTCTGTCTCTGTGTTTCTGTACAATTAGATTATCCTGTTCTGGGACAGAGAAAATAACACTTATATGTCTCTGGGCTGTAACACTGTATTTTTAGTGGAAGTATTTTTAGTGAGACTGTAATGAGGGCTTGCTGACTAGCAGCAGGTTAGTTGTGTTTGTTGTTTCCATGAGAGCTGTGGGGCTCTGAACAGTGGTTCTGGTCCCAGTCATTGGTGAGCAACTTTTCCTAAAGCAAATCAGGTGATTTGTGCTGAAAATGTCAGTGCTTAATGGGAAAGAACCAGAGGAGGGCCTTGCAGAAGTCTGAATGTCTCCCTTTCTCCTGGCATTTGCCTCTTAAGCATTTAATGACACCTTGGGAATAAAAATACAGTAATTTTGTCATGAATTACAAATTCAAGTGAATGTAACATAAATGTAAATACTCCCCATTACAGGAACAGTGTTGGAGTGGTGTCTTCATGTAACACTCATATATTGAACTAAATCAATTTGTAAGGCTCATTTGCAACTTTATGTGCTATGTACAGGTTATAGGAAGTGTCTGACTTCAGTAGGCATGGAGTGAGAAGTTCACAATTGGAATATAATGGATAAAGTATTAAGGCAGATATATTAAAAAAAAACAAACAAAAAAAACCCCAAAAAACCAACCAAACAAAAAAACCCAAAACAACACCACCAACTCTTTCACTGTTTCCCCCAGTAAAATTTAAATTACCCAGCCTAAATAGCATGACAAGATAGGATATTCTTCCCAATAATTCTATAGAAAAGGGAAAAGACTCTTCAAAGATGGGTAGGGAAAAGTCTTAGTGTTTTTAGAAAAAAAAAAATCTTAATTTCTTTTTTGCTTTAATTTAGAAGACACTTGTTTGGTGTTTCTTTTAAAATCCTGTTTTCTGCTGAACACCCAGAAGAACCAAATTCTTCTCATCCCTCAGCAGTGATTCCCAAATCTCTTTGGGCTGTCAGTATGACCAAACCCAAACCTTTTTGCAGGTTTTTGTGTTGATGCTTTAATGTTAAAACCTTTGATTGAAAGCACGTAAAATTCTATTAATAATTTTGGATGCTGCTTGCAGCCATTTTCTGTATTTTTTTGGTTACTGGTTTGCAGCCATGGCAGTTTGGATATTACTGATGTTAAAGCTGAAATTATGTAAAATTTAACCAAACTGTGCACGCTGTCCTGCTTTTAATTTGCCTGCTAGTGCATGGAAAAACTCCAGAAAACTCTTCTTTTTTACCTTACATAAACCTTTGAGAAATCCTTGGGTGGTTCAGCGTTGGCCAGTCCAGCTCCTTGCTCTTGCCAGACTTTCCATAACATCTGCTGCAGGTGGACTTGAAAATGCTGGGAAGTTGTATCTGCACAAGCATCAATATCCTCTCAAAGAGCAGCATTTTCCTTGGCCTCCTTGAGTCACTGTGATGCCAGCATCCCTCTCTACATCTAAAGGCTGCTGTTTTTCATGCCTCCATCCCTCTGAGATCACTCCAGCTTTTGGTGCTGCTGCTTAAGGTGATGCTGTAGCAGCAGCTTCATTACTGGGAGTCAGGGAAATCCAGCTGCTTCCAAACAAGGCTTCGTCCTTGATGGATTTCTTCCTTTATAGGAAGAATTTTTTTGGTGTGAGGGTGCTGAGCCCCTGGCCCAGGTTTCCCAGAGAAGCTGTGGCTGCCCCATCCCTGGCAGTGTCTCAGCCCAGGCTGGATGGGGCTGGGAGCAACCTGGGCTGTGGGAGGTGTCCCTGCCCATGGCAGGGGGTTGGGACTGGGAGATCTTTAATGTCCCTTCCAACTCAAACCATTTAATGATGATTCTGTGACGTCTCCAAAAGCTCCAGCCCACCTTACCCTTGGCAGCTGTCATTGCTGCAAGATCTGTGTATTACACAAGTTTTGATACATTTATTTATGAATACATGTCCTCCTGAAGTTGGGGGCCTTAGAACTGGACCCAGTAATGCAGAGGGAGGTGTCTTTATGGTTTACCAATAAAGAAGACCCCATAGCATCAACGTGAGTGCTGTCATGCTGAGCTGCAGGGAAGGTGGGTAGCTTGTGTCCTCCCCACCTGGATGGCAGCAGTGTCAGCTCTTCAGAGGTTCAGAGCCACAGGGTGCTGCTCATCAGCCTGGAAAGCTCAGGAAAGTCATCTCATTCCAACCTGGTAACATCTCAATGGAAATGGGAAATAGTCTTCCATCTCTAATATTACTCTGTGTAAGGTCAGGGCAGTGGTAGATATTACTCTGGACACCACCACTGGTCAGAAATAATCAACACAGACGTTTTATTTGGTTGATTTTTTTCTGGGTGGGCAAAAATCCTAGTGCTGGGGCTGGTCTGGATTTTTCCCCACTTAGTTTCTGTTGCTTATATGAGCCCATAAAATAATTACAGTCTACTTGCAGAGAAGCTGCTGGCTTTCAGTGCCAGCAGCATTATAAATTATCTGTCTAGAGATAGCCAAAACGTGTCATTCAGGCCAGAGGAGAAAGTAAAAGGAGCATAAATGGTGCATAAATGTGATTCAGGCCTTTTGCCCAATTATACTTTGACCCAGTCCAGGAAAATGGGTCCAGGGGCATTGATTTCTGTGAAATGAGTGCCTGCCCATCCTGTCCTTAGGAGGCTCAGAGCTGCCTTGGCTGCTCAGCCCCACTGCCTGCCCAGTGCCTCCCACCATCTGCCTGCTGGGATTCACCATCCTCCCGTTTTCTGGAGTCAGGAATTTTTCCAAATCAGGGTAATTTCCAAATTCAAAGAGCTACATTTTGAATGAAGTTCAGGCCTGCCTTAGTATTGGGGATGCTCTTGCTGCTGCATCCACGTGACAGCAAACCTTCCTCTAGCTCTGCTGTAGCAGGGGTGAGGATTCAGCACAGGGCAGGAGCTTTATGATACTGCACTGTTTTACAAACTCAGCTGTCAGAAAAGTTTAGTCTTATGGTATCCTATAAAAAGGGTTTCCAAGCTACTGTTTGTATTTTGAAACCCAAATCATTTCCTTTAGTTTTAAAAATACTTGATCCCCGTGGCATATTTTAGTAGCTTAAAGAGCTTCCTCAGGATTAACAGAGAGAGTGAAATTAAAGTCTTGCATAAAGGACATTGCAGAGAGCCAGATTTCATTCGGGATGATCCAGTTGCAAAGCATCTGAAGCCAGAGTTGGTCACGTAACTCCCCAGAGATGCTCAGCCCTCCCTGGAGAGCAGGCGTGCTGCAGTGATGCTTCCCAGCTTCAATCTTCAGGAGTGGGGAGGTCAGGATTGATGAGGATTGTATCAGCTTCATGTCTGCATGCTTGGGGTGTGAAGCACAGCCTGCTTTTTGCCTGTTACCTGAGTTTGGCAGGCAGGGAACAGAACTTAGCATATTCTGGTTTAAATGTCTGGAAAAATGGGTTAAGCTGCTTGACAACATGAAAGATGTTTGGCTATCCTTATAAACAATGGTCTGTTGGTATCAGTGTCTTACATCTATTCTTGTTCTATAGTATTGTATAGTATTATACTAATATATTTCACAACCTATTTAATAATTTAAAAAAAAAAATGAGCAACAACTTTGTCCCATTAACGCTTTTAGTTCTGGCTTTTTTTTTTTTTTTTTTTTTTTTTTTTTTTTTTTGATGTCAGAGCAAGTGCCATATCCTCCCCCAGCCTCAACACCACCTTGCACCAGATCCCTTTGTTTCCAGGCAGGAGATCCCAGCGTAAGGGCTGCAATTTGTCTGTTTGCAGTGTTGGGAACGTCCCTCTGCTGTCCTGCAGTTCTGCTGCTGTGTACAAGGCTTGTTAAAAGAGTGAACCAAAATGGGTTGGATTCTTTGGTTCCATTGTGGTCCCTTACGAGTCCCTTTGGTTTCAGCTGCAGCATTTTTTTAGCCTTTCTATATTGGAGAAAGCACGTGGCTGGTAAGGCTGAAGTGAATGCTGAAGGCAGGTTGTTTCTGGGATTCCCCAGCATAAGGGATGTGCTGAAAAACCCCAAACCATTACCAATGCTATACTGTTATGGTCTGCCCTGCAAGCCTGATTTTTGTGCTGCATCATCTGTGACTGGTCCCATTTGTGATCCCTCGTGTGCAGGATAAATTAACTCTTTCTACAGGAGCCAAAAAACCTGCTAATAGCAGCAGGAGGGACAGGTTCCTGTGCTGGGGGGATTGCTGTCACTGGCAGGTCTTGAAGCATCATGCTGAAGCATTTATTCCAGACCTGTCTCCTTGCTGCCAACAGTGGCAGACAGGGACCTGGAAAGAGAAATGAAAAGAACAGCAAAGCACTGATCTTGTGCAGAGGTTAAGAGTTGGGTTAGGCAGGCAATCACCTGTCAGGAGAAGAGCCTTGCTCTCATCTCACTTCATTCCCTCTCCCTCACATACCCCACTACCTTCTTAAAACACTTCGTGTCACTTCAGTATCAGAGGGCCACGTTTTGGATCAAATACCAGCTTGCCTAAAGCTCCAGTAAGGTGTTGGGTTTGGGTTTTTTTCTTTATCAGCCTTAGTGATCCCTTGACATGGCTGTCAGCCACAGAAGCATCCTTGGAACAGCAGAGCAGAGCAGCTGCTGGGGGTTTATCAGTGCCATCTATTGCAAGAAACCCCATTTTTAACCTCTTCCAGCTTCTTGGGTGTGTTTCTTGGGGAGGTGGATCTCAGTTGTGTGGAAGTTCAGCTCTTCTGGACAATGTGTCCATGTCTCTGATTCTTGGTGGTTAGACAGGAAAAGTAGAAGTAAAGTGTAGGACTCAAAGCTAAATTCTTTTCTGCTCTTATGGAAACTTTCTGCCATGTGGGCATCATGATGAACTTTACATTTTGGGTAATGGGCGAAGAGAAGAGACATCTGCAGCAAGTGGAATGACTGAGCACAACTGATTGATGGCCCCAGCAGCACTGAAGAGGTGATAAACTCACCTTGGTCATCATCTGCATCTGGAGATCACTTTCTCAGTCCTTATCAGTATTCTGTTAATTACTTTGATCAAGTAATTAAACACCTACCCAAAAAAATTGAGATTATTTTTCAAGCAATGTTTTGCCGTTTGTTTAGCCAGCTGCAATTGTCTTAATGATTGATTGCAAGATTGATGAAAATGCCAAAGAATTTGACGTGTAGGGAATCGATTCCATTGATTTATCCATAATTACCTGAAGCAGCTTTGATCTGTATTCTCATCTAGGTAGCCAGGGAAAAGGGTAAGTTGCAGAGGACAGTGCTGTCAGCAGAAAAAAGGGGAGGTTCCTGGGCTGCAAGCTGTGAGACACTGTCAAGTGTTGGGAAACTTCTGGCCAGATTGAGTCAGAACTTCCACACTTCCCAGGAAATTCTGCCTGGGACGACCTTTCTCAGACTTCCCATGAGTTACTTCTCTTTTTCTAATTATTTCTCTGAATGCTGCTTTATAAAACAATGCAATAGGGAAAAAATATCTTCTGCTTTATTGATTTTTACCACTGCAAAAAATCAGCTGAATTCCCATCTGAGGTCAAGTCCAAAGGAGAGCAAAAATGACATCTCTCAGGAAACTCCACTCTTGCATTGTTGATGGTCTCTTGGCATCTTGCATGGAGGGGGTAGCAGGGAAGCAATCCTCCTCCTCAGCTGGGAAAGGCAGAGCTCAGGTCTCTGTGTCCACAGCAAGGTTGTTTGCCCATGAAAGCTTCAGGCTGCCAGAAGGGGTGGGTGTTGAAGCTTGGGCAGAGATCCCCCAGCCTTGGCCAGCAGGCTCTGGTCATCTGAGCACCCACGAGGCTGTCCTCTAGGGCTGCACACTTGCATGGGAAGGGTGGTTTTTAGCAAATAAACTCATCAAGGGTGGGTGGTGGTATTTGTAGCACAGCAAAAACTTTTTTACATTTTATTGAGCAGCACATTAGAGTGAAAACTGCTTGTTTAATAGCTAGACTGATTGCAGAGATTTTTTCCAGCAGCACTACAGCAGATTACATTTGTTTTAAGTGATAAGATCTGTTGCAAATTTTTGCCAGCTACTATAATAAGAAATGGTCTCTCTGAATTCAGGAAGTCTTCTTCCTTTGGAATATTAACTTTTGGGATAGAGGAGCACTAATGCTGTCCACTTGCTATAGGCACCACTTTCCCAGTCATGTAGCCTTAGCTAAAAAACTCCTAAATTAAATTGTCTTCTGGCATTTACATTAGCAAACACTATTTCCAAGCTTTTACGACTCTCATAAAATTCTCTAGGTAGTGAAATTCAGTGCATAAGGTTATATCCATGGCTGGAGTTACATCTCAGATAAAATTGGAGGAGACAGAGTTCACTGGTGCTTTTGAAAAAGAGTACAGGAGTCTAAAGCTTCGTTCCTCCACTCCAAAAGTCATCAAAGAAACCACAGGCTGGAGTGCAGAGGAGTGGCTGAGAAGGGAGGGGAGTGGGGGCAGTCAGCCCCTGGCACAGCCTGCCCAGGGACATTGCCCGGAGGAGTCCCCAACCTTGGAGATACTCAAAACCCAACTGGACATGGCCCTGAGCAATCTGCTCCAGTTTGTCCAGATGCCTCCAAAGGTACCTTCCAACCCCAGCATCTGTCTCCATGTTCTTCTGACTCTGTGCCAAAGCCATTGGCATTGAGTTGGTGCTGTCCCTGATGCTGAGGATTTTCTTGGGAAGTCCCATCAGGTTTATTCAGCAGGCTGTGGATCAGCATGGATCCATCCAGATACTGGGTAGGCAGAGGACATCTGCAAGGACATTAGAGTGGCCTGTAAATCCAGACCCCTTCCTCTACACTCTTTATTTCTGTCCATGTTTATCATTTGGTTGCCCAGTGGTGTAACACTCCTGTTCCCAACAGGGTCATTCCCTCAATTTGATTTTCAGGTGCAAGCTAGCTCTGATGCAAAGGTGGTTTGTGAAATAACCCACTGTGCCTGTCACAGGGTACCTGTTATTGGTAGTCAGACCACAAGTTTGTCCTTCAGTATTTCATAACTTGCAGTAATTTTTCATTCATCTGTCCCCATTGTTTCAGAGGACCAGCAGCACGGAATATAAATCAGGCAAGAGGTGGCAGTGGTTATAGATAATATGCTAAAACTTTTGCTGAAATATTTATTAGAAAATAGGTTAGTAAAGTGACATGGTGCACCTGGGCTGGTATGGATGAGACATTATGAGCAGGTTATGCTAATGTAAATATTTAGTAGCAGGCCTTTGGTGGGATTACTCTGTGGTATTATTATAGCCATCTCAGGAATTGCCATGCAAAAGAAAGCAAATGATCAAGGGGTTTTGTTTCTTTTTCTTTACATTTTGACTGCTCTTTAGCCTGATGAATTAGAGAGTATTGAAAGGAATCTTTTAACATTTTTTTGTTAAAGAAAAACACACCACAAAAACAAAAACAAAACAAAAAAACCCCAAGAGAAGTAGTCTGGACAGAGAAGTATCATCTACAGGAGTGTAAAATGAAAAGGATTTTGGAACCTTTTGTTTGTCATCAGGTCTGGAAGTATGAAGATGAATAAACAGTGATAACATCACCAGAAAAGCAAAGTGAGAAAGAATTTGGGAAGGGAGTAAATTAGGGAGAGATGCAAGGAGTGCAAAAAGCTTCATGCTCACTCATTTTAATGGTTGTGACTTTCATTGGGCTTGGACAAAAGACACAGATGAGGTCATCCCAGTGGTTCAGGGTTAAAATAATTGGAGAACCACCATACTGTATGCAATTCCAATAGAGAAGTGGTTATAGGAATATGTTAAAATACAGTTTTAATTCAGATACAAGTAAAAAGTTATTTAAAACTTAAGAGGTTTAAACAGGTTGCTCTGCAACCCTGAGAGGTTGGAAAAGAATGTGAAGGTGTTTGAAGTGATGGCTGTTTAAATGAAAGCTTTGCTATTTATGCTTTAGTGAGCATTTATTCAGGTTTGGGTTTTGCATTGGGATTTCAAGGTCTAGGTCTGTTGTTTCCTACGCAGGCTGACAAGATAAGAGTAGTCTGTCTCATATCTACACAGTAAATTTGTCTCCCAGAGAAGCAAAAGCTCAAGCATGGAAAGCATGATGATGTGCAGGAAGGCTGATCAGCTGTAATAAAGCATTTATTATGCTCCCATCTACATGAACTGAAATGACATCAGAATAGTGCCTTTTATAACCTCATGCCAAGTTCCCTTTCTTTTATTGAATTATCAGCTAAACTGAAATTATTTTAAGCTGTGTCTGTGTGTTCTTGTTTGGATAATGAGTCTGTCATTAGAGAAGCCATCCCTTTGGTTTTTTGCTCTTCTTTTTTGATGTTTGCTTAAGGAAAAATCCTGGGGAGTGCTTTTGTAGCTTCTGTTGGCTCCTATTTTCTTGTTGTAAGCATTTTTACTTGAGTGTTGATAGTGGAAATCCAAATCACTGTGTCCTAGAGCTAACTCAGTAATAAACAAAACGGAATATACTGTCAGAATGCTTCTGCTTTTGGAAAAGCTCTCTCTAGGTTATTTCTCCAGAAAAATCTTTTTGTAGTTTGATTTCTGTGCTTTACCTGGCGAGAGTGTTGGAGCATCATGTGGCTCCCAGCTTTCCTCAGCTCCTTTTGCTTTTGCAAACACTTCCCAGCCACGTGAGAAAGAAAATGGGGCAGAGAATATTTTTAACCATGAACCAACAAGCAAATCAGAGCACTTGGCTAATTAGAAAAGAGAATGGAGGAAGGAAAAATGACTCCACCTGCAAAACAGAAAAGTTACACTTATAAAACTGAATCCCTCTGTCCCTTCTTCATTTGCTGTTGCCATTTGGTGCCTCGATTTGATCCATATTAACAGCTTCCCTGGATTCAGTGAGGTTGGTTGCAGGACAAAAAGGCCCCTCTGCCAAGTTAAAACTCCAGAAAGAAGCCATTCATTTTTGCAGTACTTGGTGAAGCAATCTCTTAAGTGTGCATCCACAAACCAATTAACCACCTATGGGCTTATTAGAAGTGATTAATGATCAATAACAGTTAAAAATCCCAGAACTCTGTAGCTGGAGTTGAAGTCCATTCATGGCTTGAATTAGCAGCATATTAACTGATGTATTGACTCTAGATTGAGACTGTAAATGAGAAATTACTGAAGAAATTAGTACTAATCTGTCCTTTAGCTGCCTCAAGCAGGACAAGATGGATGATACCCAACCAGATCACAGATTCTTGCTTGGCCTGGGTTTTTTTCTCAATTTTTTTTTTGAGTATTTCTGCTCCCCACTGGCCTGTCCTTAGCATCACAAAGTATTTCCTGATGTCTGTCCTGTGCCAGGGGTCTCTGCATCTCCTCTCCTCCATATTATTGTGTCACACAAAGAGTGATGAGCAGTATTCCAGCTGAGATCTTGCTGGGGCTAAGTAGGTAGGAGCCAGTCTTCCATGGCTTGCACTGAACCCTTCTGACACCACCCAGACTGAGCATTTCCCAACATGATGGCACTGGCTGCTCAGCTGTATCCCTACCCACCAGCTGACCAACACACTCCGTGTGGCTCAGCAATTCCTGATTCCTTCTGCACATCTATTAAATGTGCCTCACCAAGAAATGCATAAACAGGGAGAAAATAGCCAGAAATCCTGGGGATGGTGTGAGGCAGGAAGGTCATATATGTGGCCTTCAGTCTAAGAGTGGAGATCAAGCTTTCTGGAAGTTTTTTGAAACAAATAGTGTCCTCTCCAGCCTCATGTTGTGGTTTGTATTCTCCTAGATGCATTTGCTTACAGAGAGTGCTCAAGCATCTCTCATCCCAGTTTCAGATCAGTATTTTCCATCTAGGAGTGACTCAGTCACTTTCTTCCACATCATTTCTAGAACATGAACATATTCTCCAAGATCCCATATCAGATCTGTCTTTGAAACCCTTAAAGTTGGATTAGTCAGGATGCATCTTAGTGTTACTGTGCTGTCCAGCCATGGTTCTCTTTGCAGGACCACAGTCTGCAAGACTCCTGTTTGGCTGCCCCTGGTGCTGCAGTGGAGGGATTGTCAATATTTCCAACAACCCTCACTGTATTGCTTGAAACAGGCACCAAATCCTCATTGACTTAGGTTTGATTTGCAGCTGAAGGTACACAGTTATAATAAAAATGTCTCAACTTTCACTGGGACAAGACCTGGGATTAGGATGAGCTTCACCCAGAAACAGAAGGATTGATGTGTCCTCAGACTCAAAATGGGGTTTGAATAATTCAGAAATTGACACCTAACATCTCTGCATCTCTTCTGATGTTCTGTGGTGGAAAGTTGGGAGGAAAGTTGCCTGCCTTCTGAAACAGGGGAGGAGAGGCTGGTGTTGGTTCCTTCCCACCACAGCTGAAGTGCTGGGCTGGGCTCTGGTCCTTCTGCAGTTGCAGTGTAGAGCAGATGCTGCATGATTTGTTCTTCAAGAACAAATGAGAGTTACAATTTAAAGAAAAATAATGGTATATAAAGAAATGAGATTGTTCCAAACCTTAATTAGATGGAGCAGATTGAATACATTACAGTGATGTCTTGAGGCAACATAATTAAACTGTAGGCATAATCCTCCCTGGGTTGGAACTGATTTTATCTTCATAAGACAAGGAGTGTTAGATGGCCCTTCCTACTATGGTTAATTACTAATTCTTCTAGGAAGACTTGCAAATCTCATGGTCTTACCAGGCTTTAAAACCACAGAACAAACCCCTGTATAAGTCTGCATATCAAACTGGTGATAGTCTGATTACCTGGGGAACTTCACTTTCAATCTTGGTGCGTGCTACAGCTCAGTAATTGAATCGTAGATTTAAAATCCATAGATCTGCTGTGTGTTAGGGGGCATGCTGAATTCATGTAGTTTATAAAATCCCTTAATGAAGCTGTTTCCAAATATGTGCACTGGCAAAAGGTTCTGATGAGTAAGGTGCAGAAATGCTCTTCCTGAAAGGGCATCTCTGCCACTGCTGGGTGCAAGCACAAAGGTGCCTGTGACATCTTAGCTTTAGAGGGAATTGTTGGAGGACATATGCCTACCTATAAAAAAAGCACTTAATTTTTTCCTTATTCTTTTATATTTTATTTTTTCAACCTTGGGATTTTCTTTTCCATTTTGTTTTGCATTTTATTGTGCATTTTCTTTTGTATTATTCTAATTTTTCTTTTTGTGTTTGGATACTTTTTTCTTTCTCCATTACACTGCTGTGGGGATGATCTGACTTTACAGTGCAGACAAAACCTAATGGTGTAAAAAGTTTTTGCCTTACTCAGGAACTTGGTACACATAAAAACCCCTCTTTTAGCATCTTGATGCCCATGTGTGATCTGGAGGCTTCATTTCTCTTGGTTTACCAAACATTTAGCTTAATATTTATTTATCTGTTTCAGTAGAGAGCACTAGGTGTCTTATATTCAGTAAAAAATCTTTCAAACTGCCTCTACTGGTTTGTTTTAAATAATTCTGATGTTTGTTTGTCAGCCAGTAGAAAGATTAACTTTGGTATTTGCATTTGATGGTGAGATCTCTTTTTTTAAAGGAATGCTATTGGGAGGGGAAAAAAATAGTAAAAGTCCTGAGTGGTCTTTATCAGTGCTGGTACTTCCAGGAGACATAAATCTCTACCACAGTCTGCTCAAATAACAAGCTCATTTGTCTGGGCATTAGCTGGCAGTTGCCTAGCATAAATGTAAGGTTTTCAGGAGGAATCAAATGTTTATTTTGGAAATGGAGATTAGGTTACCCAAGAATAATATGTTTACTTTTCAACACCATGAATATGTAGTGACCTACTTAAACTCTACCACTTGGCTTTGTTTTTAAAGCTTGTCAAGCCAACTCCTATTGCAATTGAAGAAGCATCTTCTTTAAACAAGCAATAAACTGCACTGGGTGCTAAATTAGCATTTTAGAGCAGTGAAGGATGTTTTGAAGGTTGTCCTCCAACAGCATTTTTTTGTCTTGTCAGGACATAAGTGAAATAATACTTGCTTCATCTGTTCACAACCATGTTCTGCAAATGCAGGCCTAGGTTGGATGCAGTGCTATGATGCTGTAACCTTAAAAATATATATACTTTTTTCTAATAAATTGAATTTTTAATGAACTCTTGATCATCTCGAGGTATTTTAAAGACGAGTGATTTTATCCAAAACCATCCCTTGTGTTTCTGCATATGCTAATTTTCTTGATTAATTTTGAGAACATCTGCATATAATTCTGTGTACTTAACAGTGGTGGGATCACTCTGCTTTTCAAGTAACAGCTACAAATTCCACTTTCCAGACAGACTCGGATTTTTGTCTAATTGGGATTCCAAATATACAAAGGTACCACAGAAGAGGGTGTAATTATGTAATTTTCTCTTGATCTTTCAGAGTCTTCCTGCGAGCAATTAATCAGTATGCAGATATGCTAAACAAAAAATTTCTTGATCAAACTAACTTCGAGTTACAGGTAAGAGAAAACTATCAGTGTCTTGGGGACTGCTGTTAATGTTGTCTTAAAGTTGGGCCCTAAATTTGTAATTTTGCTGGATGGATGAGTTGTTGTAAACCTGAGGTGACCAGCTAGCCCCGTTCAGTCAGGTTCAGCAAGTATGCATGAGGCAGTTGGTCCTAGAACAGCATCAAATCTTATCCAGAGCATCACAGAAAACTCCTTCAGGAACAGCAAAAAAGGGGGGATGTCCTCCTTTTTTCTGCAGCAGATGCTTTAATAGAATTATTTTCCCAAATGTGGAGGCTGAGGCACAGTGTCCGAGTCTCTTGGTGGTGAGAAGTGCCAGAGTTTAGGTCGTTTCTTCAGGATCCTGATTTTTTTCATATTTATGTGTTCACATTTAATTTTACTTGTCATCAACATGCAGTGGATTAGGATTTGTAGATGGGGAAGTGTTTCATGAAAACAAACACAGTGAGGAGATGTATTAAGAATATATCAAGAAATGCTTTCTCTGTGGTGTCTCTTAGTTTCCTCTTTAAATATTTATGTGCATGATTTTGATAGTTCTGAGTTGTTTTGTAGGTGTGCAGAAAAACATTTCAGAGAATTAATGGTATCTGTTCTTGTCGTTTTGGGGGCTGTCAGCTTTGGAACAACTACTTCCACCTGGCTGTTGCTTTTCTCACACAAGAGTCTTTACAACTGGAGAATTTTTCAAGTGCTAAAAGAGCAAAAATACTTAACAAGTAAGTCCTGTTTGTCATCTAAATCACGGACAAGAACTCGAGGTCTATTAACATAATTTTAGTTTAATTTCTTAGCTAAATCCATTCAAATTGAGATGCAATCATGGTATAATGAAAGGTTGGTTTTAAAAACATGAATCAAGTATTGCATGTGTTTCTACCCTTGAATCAAGATCTAAATTACATGATTCATTACTGATGGAAGGCAGTATTTTATACTGCAGGATGTTCATTACAAAACTGAATTTTTAAATCACTTTAGCTTTGTGCTTGGTCTAATCTCATTTTACGTGAACTCTTGCTTGCTTAATCCCCGATGGCCTTTCAGAGTGAATTTTTGTGACTGCAGCCAGTTTCCCTGCCATATCCCTGAAGGATGGCTTGGTAGAACTGCAGTCTTGTATGCTCCCCTGGTTAAAAGGGATTACTTTGCTTCCCACTGAACAGGGAGCTTGAACTACCCGAGTGCTATTCAGAATCCCACAGCAAGTAAAACCTGTCAAAAGAAAAAAAAATAATAAAAAACCAGGAGTGGAGCAGAAATATTTTGGTTAATGTCTGTATTTCTCCTTAATTTCATTGGGGTGCCAGGGTGTTAGACCTCATCATTAATTGACTAAACACTGCAAAAAGCCACTTCTGTGCTTCCCCATGCTGTGTGTGGGTTCTTTCCCTGTGTCAGTGTTGAGAGCCTGCAGGAACAGTTTGTTCCAAGTCAGTCAGGTTATTGCAATGATTGCAGAAAAACGTGGATTTTCAAAGCTATGATTCCCTCAGCGAGTACAGCTGAGATTCCTTCAATGTACAATATGTATTATATATCTCTAGGGAGAAAAAAAGATGTCTTTCATCACTTCACTTTCCAAACTGAAGACTTCTTGTATATTAGGATGAGAGATCCCAGTGAGAATGGGCAGGGTTTGTCCCTGCTGCAATGCTGTGGGATTTTAAAGGCTTTTTGCTTTTACTCTGAGGGTCACAGACTTTGTCCAGGAGAGAAAGGCCACTGTGTCCCATCCCACCTTTTTTTTTAATTTTTTTGTGGCTAAATTTTGCCTTCCAGTCTCAGCCCCTCCATGGTGAGTTTTGAGATTCCTTTGGAAGCTGTGCTTTACCCCAAATGCTGAAACAGAATTTTTAAGTGTTGGATGATCCAATACAAACACCTGTGACTCCTGGGGAGCTTTCTTGATGAAACAAGAATATTTACAAGTGCAGTGGAAAAGCGATGTCAAGTGGAGCTCAGGGTTTTTGCACTTGGGCTATAAATATCATAAATAACATTATAGTCACAGGGTTGCAAAAGGAAATCAGGATGGGTTTGTGGATCTAGGTAGATTTTATTTCACTGGATTTCAAATTTATGGAGTAAAATGGTTTTTGGACAAGTGATGTGAATTCTCTTTTGTAATTAAGGGTGTAAAGGATACTTGCTGAGGGCAAGATGTCCCTACCTGGGCACTGGAGTGCAGACCAGACGCCTGGCCTGAACAGAAAACCAACAGCTGAGCTGGAGTTGGACTGGAAATTGCAATCACATACATTTGGGGACTGATGCTCCTCTTCATGAGGACAAGAACCTTAGACAGAAGTGTTCTTCAAGTGTTTTCTCTGTGCAACTGAGCAGGGTACCTTAGAGAAGAAATTCAAGAACTCAACTGACATTTCTCACTGCTAATACAAGTAAATAGATCAAGGCACTTGAAGTGGTTACTTAATGAAGTTTGCTAAATTGTAAATCTCTGTTTATAAAGATTTTACAAGTTGTTATTTCCAGTTTAATCATGTTTTGGAGGCAGAAATCAAGACCATGAATTCTTCAAGACACCATAAATGTATGATCTGGAAGCAGTAACTTCTACTGCTATGTGAAACCACAACCAGTTTTGTGCCAAAGCAATGTCATTAAGTGGTTATCTCAATATCATGCTCACCCATAGTTTTAAACATATATTTAAATTAATATGTCAAATATCTAATAATTAAAAATCTAATTATTGTAGTAGTGTGTAGGTTTTGCTAAACATTGCATTTAAGCACTGGATTATTAATGGTGCAGAAGAATCACTTTAATCTGTGTTAATGACAGGGAAACTCACAGCAATCCCACAAGTTGCCAGATATTATCATTCCCCTCATCTTGTTATTAAAGTTATGATCTTTAACATAGAAAAATATCCTGTGCAGCATACACAGTTCTGGAGCTCATCATGGTTCTGATCCTGTCGTTACTGAAGGCAATAGGATGTTTTCCATTCATTAACTTTTCCTGGTGTAAATGTGGGGAGGGAGTGGGATATTAAAATAACCCTGGAGAGAGGTGGGAGGTGTTGGTGGCAGAGCAGAGGCAGGGGCAGCAGCAATGCTGGAGGACAAGCTCCCACCTCTGCCCTGGCTGAGGAAGCACCTGGGACCACTCTTGGTTCAGGCTGGGCAGGACACAAAATCCCATTGGGACATCAAAACCTTCTCTCTCTGATTTTGCACATCAAGGCACAAGCTGTCACAAGATGTTCCTTGTTGTATTTTCTAGGACATGCTAAGGGTATATAAAAATAAAATAGAGCCTGAGGCTGTGGAGAGCTCTGTTGTGCTTCCTCCAGCCATTACCAGTTGGAAAAATAGGAAGTGCTCACAATTAATTCCTGTAACCACCCGTGTGTCCTGAGGGACCACAGGGTAATCTGAAAATGTAGCAAGGAGAGGTTTGGCTCAGGGGGGTGTTGGGTGTGTGTTCTCCCTTTGCTAACTCTGGCTGCAGAAAAAGACCATTGGAGAACAGGAGGTGGGGGAGCTTTTTGGGGTCCCCTGGACCTCCTTGTAAAGCAAAAGTTGAGGATTTCTGGATGCCTGGCAGGGCTGGTGAGGGAGGCTGGGCAGTGGTGACACTCAGACAACCTGCTCTTCATTTCACATCTTTTTAAATTCTGATCAGATTTTTAAATGAGATGCTTCTATGTATTGATACCTGATTTTTATTTTTTTATTTTTTTAAATGACGGAGTTTTCTTTTTTTTTAAGGTATGGTGATATGAGAAGGCAGATCGGATTTGAAATCAGGGACATGTGGTATAATCTGGGTAAGTAGCCTCAGCACCTCTAGCTTTATGTTTCCACTTTCTGGTTGGATAAACCAAGTTAGAGATGGAACAAACTTGCTTTCTTTTGAAACAATGGTAGGCTTCCAAAAGGCATTTAAGAAACAGGTGATGTAAGAAAAATGCCACCTGTGTGCACTTCTCCTGCTGTCTGGGAAGGTGGATAACTGGAGTGAGTGGTTACAAACCTCTGTTTTTTCATGGTATTCAGCATCACACTAAATGAAAAGAAACTGTTATGGTGATACCTGCTGAATATGTTTTTTCTCCTTAAATGTATATTTATACAAACACGTATGTGTACACAATATGTACACACCCAGACATCTGGATGCTGTATCTGTAGCAAAATGAATGTATCCAAGGGGGTATCAGTAATTTATCCTGGAAATTCTGCTTCAAGTCAGATTTTCAGTCTTGTTTGGGCTGTATCAGAGTGACTCGGGAAGAACAGCAGAGAACTGGAACTTGGACATCCCTGGAGTTTGTAGTGAAATTAGGCAAATCTGGCTACCTCAAATCTGTGGGTATAATTTAGCTATATAAGGACTGAATTTCATAAGAAACTGAATATTTGCTGTGACCTGAGTGTACTCATCTGCCAGATTTCATTTTCCTGAGCTTAACAGCGGAGACACTTCAGCTCTTCAGAGTTTTATCAAAAGTTCCTTAAATTTTCAGAAATAAATGTGTTTGCCTCTTCATTTCTCTCTCTAGCTGAATTGCTGTTGCTGAAGCTTGAAAAAAAATCAGCATATATGAGAGAAGGGAATGCAAGAGTTCATAAGTATTTGATGTCAGAGCATTTGCATCCACTCTGCTGGAGTGATGAGAAAAGGCTTCTGAGAGCAGCTGAGTTCACTTTTTATTAGAAGCATCTTCTGCAAATTAAGAGTCTGGAGACCAGATTAAAGCACAGGACACACCTGATATGTGACTTGACAGACAGCTCAAAAAATCAGAGTTGTGCCTGATGCTGGGCCAGCTAGCTCAGGACACTGGCAGCCCTTTTGTCAGGAATTAAGCCAAATCCTTCCCTGTTCCAGGCTTGCACTTGTGTATTCAGCTCTTCTCTTTACCTTTTCTGCTTCCCCTGGAAATTGCTGAGCTGATAGTAGGGAAGTTTGCTACTTAACTATACATCTGGCCATTCTTAGATGAGGTTATTTTATTCCATTTGGGGGCCTTGTTCTTTTTGCTTCTGCTGCTGACACTGGCTGCTCGGACAGGTTGTTTTGTTGCTCGAGGTTCAGTTTTTCACCATAAATAAGCAGATGATAATCATTTCCCCTGGGCTTTTGCATCGATTGGCATGAGGGCTCGTGTTTTCTTCAGTATTTCTGTGCTGTCAGGAAAGCTTTTTATTTTTAATAGAGGTTTTATAAACTGAGATTATTCAGGTAGCTGACTCCGTGACCTGCTCTGGCTCTCGTGCCTGTGATTCCGTATCGGCTGCGATCATTAATCCTCAAACCCCCCGTGTTGAGGGAGTCAGTAAATTGCTGCTCTTCTCAAGAAAAGCTGCAAGTGAAAGGTAAATGAGAGGCAGGACCCCAATCCAAGGCATCTTTGTGGTTCTTGTAATGAGCAGTTTGCTTTTTCTCATCGTCTTTGTGATGCAGACAGTCCGTGTCTGTGGTGTTTAACTTCTGGCTCTTCCCCAGTCTCCTGCGTGTCACAGCAGCAGCCAAGGAAGGATTCTGACTTCCCTGCTGCAGGGGAATTGATTGGGGGATGCTCAACACTTTTAACCTTAGCAGCTGTACTACATTAGTCAAATTATGAATGTATTTGTTCAGAAACAAAATCAGAAGTGAAAAGCTGGGACTGTTGCGTGGGCTTGAGCACCTAATTTTTGTGACTGTGCCAGTGAGCATAAGATGTGATGAAGCCAAACAGCTCTGACTTTTGATTTAGGTATTAAAGGGTACAAATAAGCCTTGAAGATTAATACTTTGTCTCATCAGCTTTTGCTCATAAATACCACGATTAACGTGTAATGCCTGCTGAGTTAAAACTCCCCAGCTGGGAACGAGACAGTCCTCGAGCTATAATGCACATTGAAGAATAGAAGTTATTTGCTAATATTAAATAGTAAAGTTGAAATTCTAGATATTTTTTGTGTGTCTGATGCAGTGGTGGCTGCAATATTCATACCTCCCTACCTTTATAAATTCAAAAAGAAAATTAAAAGTGCACGTACAGTGGAGAGCAGTAGCAGTTGACTGTGTGCACATTCTTTAAATACTGTAATTGAGGAGCAAGAGTTTTGTTTTAAACAGAGAATCACCTGAGATCCAGCCTGACAGAATCTGTATTTAAATCCTAGTTGTAGCTGTCCTGCTTGATACCTTACTTTAGATGTGAGTTCTGGGATGCAGCAGCATGCAGAGCTCCCCTGAAAGCACTGCAGGGCTTGTGTGCACCAAACCCAGAATGTATTTGTATTTATGGGCTCTTTTCCTTCCACATCACACCCTGAACTTAATGTATTCTTTTGAGTCACTGTTTTGTTGGAGCTGGGGCTCCTTAGAACATGATGAGATGGTATCAGAGGATCGTCAAGTAAGCCCCTGGCCTCTATCTTGGAACTGTTAGAGCTCAAAAAAAAAAAGAAAACAAAAATGTCAAAGAAACTATAATGACGTTGCAGATAATATCCTTGTGGTAAAGTTGGTCAAAGAAAAGCCAGCTCAGGCAAAAAAAACATGGCTTTTATTGTTGACATCTGAATCAGCTGGAGGGAGGTGGAAAAGTCAAATCCCAGTGCAGCGGTTGCTGCTGCTGCTCTCCTCCCACCAGCTCCCCACTGGCCCAGCCCTGTCCTTGACGTCAGAAAAGGTGCAATGGCAGAGACATTGATGGTGTTGGAGGGAAAGCCAGGGTTAAAAATAGACCTGAACTTTGGGTGTTATATGAATAGAATTCATTACAGATAACACTCTCTGAATTAGTCATGCATGTTCAGAGCTGACCCGAGTGAGGGGGGAGGCTGCTGGCAAATTATTCCATGGGGTTCGTGGCCCAAAATCTAATTAGAAGAACCTGAGAAGTGGCTATCAGAGGTTAATCAATAAAGGCAGCACTGTGGGGTTGGTTCCTGGGGTGTGAGCAGTCTGAAGGAGGATGTCTTGTGGCAAGGCAGAGGCTGCTGCCAGGGGAAGCTTTAGCATGTTCAAAAGAATTACTTCTATATTGGTGTCTTTGGCTCTTAAAGCAGCTGCACAATTTGGATTTCAGAAGAAAATCCTTGATTTTCTTCCAGCCTTGGAACATTTGGAGTTTCTGAGTGGGTGTTCCCACACTCTCAGGGTAAAAAAAAAAAAGCAGCAGCTGGGTTGGGTGCTCTGGAAAGCCAGAAAATATGTTTCCTTGTGTATTTTGCTTTCATGCTCTTCTGTGGCACAACATCATGCTGGATCACATCATCAGAGCAGAGAAATGCACGTGTGCCATCTCATCCCCTGTGTGTGCTCTGGTGTCAAAAGGGATTCCCGTAGGGCTCAGCCCTCTCCTGCTGGCCCAGTTGGTGGACAGACCCTTCCTCCATCTTCCTCCTCACACATGCTCGATGAAGAAGAGCAGTGGAGGTGGTTTCATCTGTTGATTTGTTGTGCCCTGCCTTCCCCTGGCCACTGGCAGCCCTGCTGCAGCCACACAGTGGGGCCAGTGCTTGGCTTCCTGCTCTGGTGGGAGGTGGCCCTGCCCATGTCAGGGGATTGGAACTAGATGAGCTTCAAGGTCCCTTCCAACCCAAAGTATTCTGTGATCCAGAGCAAGGCAGCACCCCTCCAGTAGGTTGGTCCATGTGTTTTTTCCATGAACTCTTCTGGGAGTCACCCATGGACTTTCCAGTCCCTGTGAAGAGCTTCGTGGGTTTCCAGCAGCAAACGAGGGATTTTTCTCCAATGCAGTGTACAAGGAACTTTTAATAATTTCTACTAATAACTCACACACTTCTATTCCTTTCAAGTCCTTCTGAATTTCCTATCCCAGGGGCATTCTTCCATCTAAAAGATCTGTTCAGTTTGGAGAAAAGAGGCTGAGGGATGACTTCATTGCAACCTGTGGCTTCCTCGTGAGGGGAAGAGATGGGACTGGTACTGATTTATTTGCTCCTGTGACCAAACCCAGGATTTGGGGAAACGATAGGGAGCTGAATCAGAGGAATTTAAGTTAGATATCAGGAAAAGGTTTTTCACCCAGAGGGCAGATGAGAAGTGGAACAAGCTCCCCAGGGAAGTAGTTACAGGACCAAGCCTGCCTGACTTGAAGAAGAGTTTGGATGATGCTCTCAGGCACATGGTGTGATCCTGGGGGTCCCCAGCACAGGAAGAGGAGTTGGACTTGATGATCCTGATGATCCTAATAAGGACCTCATAAGTGGTGAAGGTCAAGAGAGTGGTACAGCTTCCTGGGTGGTGGTACTGGCTGCTGCTGGCTGGATCCTGCAGTGAGTCCTGGAGTCATCCTTGGCTTCCTTCTCCTGGGTGGAGGTGTTGGTGAGCACCTGGGAGGGGGGTCAGGTCTGTGGCTCTCCATGCCTTTGACCTCAGATCAGCTTTTCAGTGATTCCTTTCAGAGTGAGAAGTTTAGATGCCCCCAGAGAAAAGGAAAGGGGATCAAAGGTTATTAATTTTTTTTTAAATAAAATCTTTTGTGAATTCACCATTTTTCATGTCTAGAGTTCAGAAGATGTTGGTTACTTTTCTCAGGGAATCCCTGTGCTTGAAGCAATGGAAAAACCCACGGTGGCACACGCAGGACTTTGGGCCATCAAATTTGTGCCTGATAAATAACTTTAGTCACTATCATTTGTTTTCTGAAATATTGACTCTGACATTTTTTCAGGCATAATACAAGAAAACTGTCACCTGAGAGGCTGAATGTAATAATACTTGTGGAAAGCTTTCCACCTCTCTCTTGGTATTTGTCAGCAGTAACCAGCATTGCAGCATCATACAAGTAGCAATTTTAGCTGAGTATTAATTTGCCCTAATAGGATGGCCGATGCTAATAGGATTCTGAAGTTTGTCAGATCAGGTAACTTGTATCTGCTGAAAAAGAAGTAGCATGTTTTGTTGGAAAAGGATTTCTTCTTGATTACCTTTGTTGAGATACAAGTTAGTTCTGGTCAAAAGTGAAACTGCTAATTAAAGACTTCCCTGGTTACTCCACCTGGTTAATTAAAATCTGTTTCTGACATAAACCACTGAGCATATAAGCTGAGGGCTTCTGAGAGCTCAGCTCTGGAGGGATTTGCTCTGAACCACAGCAGTGGGTGCAGGAGCAGTGGGTGAGCCTGACTAGTGGGGAGCAATTAATACTGAGTTTGTGAGAAGCAGCTCTGCACCAGCATCTTCCCATGGAGTAGCTGAACAGATGATTTGCAGAATAATCTGCATTCTCTACATTTTCTCTAATAATATGAATAGTAACTATATATTTTTAGTCCAGAACTTATTATGAACTGTTCTCCTCTTAAGGTTTAATTTTTGGTCGTGTGTGGAGAGCGTAGCAGGGAGGGTTGGAGGAGGTGCAGGTTTCTCTGGGGAAAATAAATGTGAAATAAAGTTTGCCAGGCAGATCAGCTCTTGAAGAAAGAAGACATATTGTCAGGCTGGTGAGCTGTGGTTTCATGTCTCGAGGCTGTGTAAGTATGCACTTGTGGTGACACTTTGATAGACTGACACAGAGAATATTTTATGTGTGGCAAAAGATACAGAGGTCTAAATGAGTTCATACAAGGGATGTAGCTTTTAGCCTCCATCACTACAAACTGTGAGTTGTGTTTAAAAAAAAAACACAAAACCAACCTTGAAACTTAATACAAGTGTGTAAATACAGGTTTTTAGTGGAAGATGTGGCAAATTCCTTTTAATCTGGTTTTGAACATGCTGTGTTCCCCCCTTGTGGCATAAATAATAAAACATGTTAGAGTCAGAGCTTTCTCAGGCTGCATGAGAATTTATCAGTTCAGCTTTTATAACAAGTATCTTCTACCAAAGCTGGTGGCTATTGGTTAACTCAGGAATGCATCTTCTCTCTTAAAGGTCAGCATAAAATCAAGTTTATCCCAGAGATGGTGGGACCTATTCTAGAAATGACTCTGATCCCTGAAACGGAGCTTCGGAAAGCTACAATCCCCATCTTCTTTGATATGATGCAGTGTGAATTCCATTCTACTAGAAGCTTCCAGATGGTAAGCAGTAACCTACAGATAATTCAGCTTTTTTAAGGAAGATTTAACTTTGTTCTTTGACAAAATGTAGGAATTGTTGTTATTTCTTATTTTGCTACAGAATAATGTGATTATAGATTTGTTTGTTTTCTGCAACTCTTGAGTGGCTGTAGAGTTTTCATCTGTTGGTTTTAAATTTGTACCAAAGGAAGAATTTGCATGAAGTAAATGGAACTGTTCTTTATGATCCAAAAGGAGGGCAAAGACAGATGTCTTAAATTTTCACTGTGACTCAGAAAAGGAGTCTGCTTCTGAGTTAAACTGAACATAAAGGAAGCCAGATAACGTGGCAAAGAAACTACAACCTGTAAGAATTTATCGTCTCTAGTATCTTATAGTTTTGATACTCTTTACCATTTTATGGATTTTGAAGAGGGGAAAAAAAAAGAGATCCAGTCAGTGTTCCTTCAGGCACTGCAAAATCTCCAATACTAATGTGGCGTTTTTATTCCATTTTATTTTAACGTGCTGAATAAGCACACACAGTCTTACCCTGATGGCATCAATTTTGAGAGGGACAAGTGGAGTGAAAGAAAGTTTCCTGACAACACTGACTTGACCTTTTTCCCTTGGAACTTTGCCTTACTGACCAAGTGTAAGACTAGTTAGGCCAAGTAGTGTTAGGGCATGAGCTACGTAGCTCCTCTGCATCAAAATTTCTGTCAGTTCAGGATGTGACCTCCTGAATTTTGCAATAAAATTGCTGCATGTTGTTTACATTTTCCCCTTTATGCTGGCTCTTTTCTTTCTTGGATGAAAATCTCCTTTCCCATACTTTTGTTGTGAACTATCCTTCATTATCAGCTCTTAATAAATCTGTAGCCAGAGTAAATTAATATCTATGTGGAGAGATTTAAGTAAGGGAAATGGCAACAGCTTTATTACTTGGATTTGTTATGTGCTGGGTAGTGTGTGGAAAGGTTGTGAACTGTATTTTGGATCCATCCAATTACTGCATCATCATTTTTTCTTACATTTGACTCCGATGATCCTATAAAGATTGAAATGCTCACTGGGACACCACTTAAACAGTTCCCTGTCAGATGCTGTGTTTTGTTGCTTGTCATTTTTTATTTGTACAATTATATGGATCATGAAAAATCCGAGGGTAACTTTATAGCTAAATTTATGGCCCCATCTTTTCGTGACAGAAAGCAACCAGCTTTGTGGGGAATAGCTGGGTGATTTTAATAAATGAACATCTTAAATACTTCACACATTCTTTTTGCCTTTTGAGAAGAAAAATGCCTCATGCTTAAGTCAGAGCTGCCTTGGATTTTAGGCACTCAACATATATTTATGTCAGTATAGCTTCTTTCTTTATGGGCCTAGCATTGGTGTGACAGGTGCAGTGGCAGTAAACCTGTTTTTCAGTGCATTTGGAGTGAACAGTTAGATCTGATGTGGGGAATAATCAATCTGTCCATTTACAGCTTGGCAGATAATGGAGTTATACGGTTTGCTGAGTGTCTCAGATTGGTCTTTGGGGAATGAAGAGCACAGCTTGTAAAAAGCAGGGAATTACAGAAAAGTCTTAAGTTGGATGGGACCTCTGGAAGTGATCTGGTACAAACTGGACTTGGACTGGGTTACCCAGGGCCATCTGAAGTTCAGTATGGGATTATTCCAGTCAGGGAGGTTTCACCACTTCTCTGAGAGGGCTGTTGTAATGTTTAAGATGTTTCTTAAATCCATTGGAATTTCCCTGAACCTGTTGCTTGCATTGTCACTGTGCACCCTTGTGAGCAGAGGAACTCCTCTCTAACCACCTTTTAGAGGTTGGAAAGCTTGAGTCTGCTTTTCTCTATGTTCAGCAAACCCAGTTCCTTCAGCCATTCTTTGGACCAGGTACTCCAACACTCTGCCCATCCTGGTGGCCCTCTTTTAGGCCATCCTCAGTTGGTCAGTGCCTGTCTCAAGCTGAGGCAACCAAAGCTTGATGCAGTATTCCATCCATGGCCCAGCAGGTGAAATAATCCTGTTGATCCTCTTGCTGTACTCTCTTAGGTGCAATCCTGGACACAGTTTGCCTTCATCAAAGAGGCACAATGTTCATGTATAGCTTGGTGTCCACCAGGTAGATCCTTTCCAGCAAAGCATCTTTCACTGCTGCTTGCAACTCTGCTACCCCAGATTCAGGACTTTTAAGTTTCTCTTCCCTAAATGAGAAGCAGTTTTTTTGTTGGCTGTCTTTCAGACTGTCAAAGTCATTAAACCACCACCCTTTGAGATCAGCAATTAAGCCACTTTTTCTACCCACCTGTCCAGTCTGTATCTTACCAGCTTCTCCACAAGTATGTTTTGAGAGATGGCACCAAACCCATTGTTGAGCTCCTGATGACCACAGCTCTGCATCCACTGAGCTGGTAGTTTGAGCACAGAAGGCAATCAGGTTGCTCAGATGTGATTAAACCGTGGTAAAACATTAGTGGCTTTTCCCAGCCACCTTCTCACTCTCCATGTACCAGGAAATATCTCCCCCCAGGGCTTGCTCCATGGTATCCTCAGGAGCTGAAATGGCTCTGCCTGGCCTGTAGCTTCCTGGCTCCTCTGGTTTTGGTGTCTTTTGCATCTAAGTGATAGATATTGATAATTGAAGTATTACCAGGAACTAGGCAAGCTTTCATGCTTGATGTGTCATGCTGTAATGTGCTGTGTTATGTTGTCTGCATGCAACTACCCATTACCATTGTCCAGCACTGCTTTCAAAGAGAACTTCCAAAATGAATGGTTGGCTGCTGTTAAACAGATCTGCCAGAAATCCAGTTATCTAACCTTATTAGTCACATCAAAAAGGGTTTAGATTGGCTCCGTTTCTCCAGCAGATGTAGAAACCTCATGATGTGTGGGGGAGGAATTGAAATTTTTTTTGTGCACAACTTGTGTGCTGTGCTGGCTGGTGTTTTAAACAGCTTTCCCCATGGCAGTTTTAATTTCAGGATGAATTGGTTCCCCGGGTAAAACAAGTAACAGAAAGAATTGGAGGGGTTTTTTGGTTCTTCCAGTGTACATATCCCTGAGAAAACAAAACAAAACAAAAAAACCAAAAAAGATTTTGCTGTTTTTTACAGAACTAAATTAAAGGCTGACTGAATTAAAACCTGGATTTGCCCATTTTTGCCTACTCCTTCTTAAGGTGCTTTGAAGCCTATGTAAGGCATCAAAGTAGCCTGCATCTCAAAGCATGAATCTGATGCTGAAGTCAGTGTGGGACTGCAGCTGCCCAGCAGAAGATTCCTCCTTCTCCACTCTGTTTTTTTCCCTTTGCCTGTGTTACTAGGGAACCTCCCAGATCAAAGGGAATGTGTCAGAGGCACAGGAGTGATGAAAGAGAATTGGTTTGATTGTTCAAGGCCTGGTCAGGTGAGAGTGATGGATCCCCTGGTGACAGCAGGAGGGGGAATTCACCATGAAACCAATCCTTCAGCTGGAATGTGGAGTTGGGAGCATAGAAACTCCTGACCTTCTGACTTCAGTGCCTGATCCATCCAGCTGTTAGCTGCTCTGGCTCCATTTCTCATCATGCCTACCCAAAACTTACCTTTCCTGGACCTGTGTCATTGCTGAACTCAAGTCCTGTTTGTCTGGAGCTGAAGGCATTGACAGCGAGGTGCTGGGGCAGGAACTGGGACAAAGCAGCATGGAGGGAGGAGGAGGAGGCAGGTGGAGAATTTGGGCAGGTTCTCCCTATCTCACTGCATCATAATAAAGTTTCTTCTAAGCTGGTACAAATTAGTGAGCAGAAGTAATTATAAGGAGCCAAAAAAAGCCTATTGACAAAATAACCTGAGGGGTTGAGTCAGAAGACTACCCCAGTGTAATTTCATTTCTCATCTAGGATAGAAGGGTCTTTTATCCTTCTAAGTAAATCTGAGAGGGGTACCCCCGACCCTGCAGTAGTGAGTAAGAAGAAATTAGAAGCCCCAGCTATCTAGTTTCAGGCTGAAGAGCCTCCCTAAGGAGAAGCAGCAGTGTCTGGTGGTGTTAGCATCAGTGGTGTAAGCACCACGAGCTCCAGCATGTGCTCTTACCCTCTTAGACTACAGAGCTGTGTGAAAGTAATGATCTGAGGAAAAAGCCCCAAAAATGCAACAACACATTTGTCTTGTTTTCTGCAAATTGGAATGACACTTAGGATGATGGAACCATAGCCAAAAAAGATAGAAAAAATTATATTGAAATGAATAAGCAATGAATGCGTAATGGAAAATCATATAGAAATGCATACTAAATGAATGCATGATGCATATGATTACTAAAATAAAACCATGGGGGCTGCTGAAGTACTTCTAGCTAGAAGTATGGTTGTGAGGAGAATTAAATGAGTAAAGAGCAGAAGAAATAAAGAGGAAACGGTTTTAATTAATTTCTGACATTCAGCACTCAGTATCATCAAGGCAGCCATACCAGCATTTTTATTTGCACTGTAATTTCTTCTTGGTTATCAATGAATTTCAAATTGATATCATTCTCCTTAATAAGCAGTACCTAGTTTATCTGCATCTCTCTTGACTTTGAGAACCTGTAATTCCTTAGGAAGTCTTTTTACACTTCTGAGCCCTGTGTTAGCATCCCTTCCCTGTGCTGTAGATTTGCAGACAGAACACAAGTTAATGACTTGTCCAAGTTTCTGTGATGCTGCAGATCCTCCTCTGTATTCCCACTAAATGTGCAATTTCAAGTAAGTCATCCCCCCCACAGGATTAATTTCAAAAACTAACATTTGTAGTTATCTGTGGCTGAAATGTAAATGTCTTAAGTTTTTTTCTTCTTTTTCTGGCCTTTTGGAGAATAGCAACCTGGGGAGCAAGGGAGAGAGGTACACAGTGAGTCTAGAGACCTCCAAAATCACCTGCTGATGGATGGCTTCTGGATCTATTTTCCAACTAAAATGCTCTGGGAAAATGGGAAAGGAAACAGATGAAGCTGCTGGGAGTTGCCACCAACTTTCATCACAGCCTTTGAACAAAGTTTTACAGTCCTCGTGTGCCGTTGCTGCTTTAGGACTAATTTCTAGCAGTGCTATCTGTCACTTTAATTTTATATGGCAAATTCATTATTACCCCAAATCAAAACACATTTATAGCAGCTTGGAGGATTGAAAGTCCTCCTCATCTCCAGATAGATTAAATTGTCAAGCAGTGCTACAGATACAGCCTGACCACATTTGAGGTAGCCCTAAACCCAAAAGTGATTAGTTGAGCTGACACTGGATAGCTTACATTGATTTATTTTCTCCAGATGGGAGATTGTAACAGACAGATCAAGTTGTGGATGTACTCTTTGCTCAAGTTCAAACACACATCCTAAAGAGAAGCTGAGATCTTGATCAACTGCAAAGAAAAGTTGGTAATAATTTCCTGTAATCTTCCTAGCATCACCCCTCAAGCTTTTACTGTCAGCAGAAGGATATGAATCCCCAGTAACTGATGGTGCCAGACATACCCCCTGCACCTCCAGAAGGAGCCTCAGCAAGTGGCTCTGCCTGGGATGTAGGCATTGAAAATTCACTGCTCCTTCACCAGAGTAACTTCCATCACAATAATTGCAGGGCTGCCTTGCACTATTTCATGCATTTAAAAAAAAAAAAAAAAAAGAAAGGGAAAAAAAAAAAGACTCTCAGCAGATGCCAGGTTCAGTGTCCCAGAGCCATCAGCTTGTGCAGCTCCAGGGTCGTGCTCTTCCTGCTGTCATGGAAGACAATAGCTCTATAAAGCTCATCTTGTGCTGATGAAACCTTCTTCTGTGGAAAGACTGCAGGAGGAATTTTAACTATGCTAAGTAACATTTAGTTGTCTGGCTTGCCTGATTTGTATCATAGCTATTCCTTGAGAAGTACCGAGAATAACTAAAGAGCAAAGATTCTGTTAACAGTCCTTAAAGCCCCAGAAATGGCCCTGTTCAGCCCAAGAGGGCCATCAGGGAGATAGCCCAACAAAGCTTGGATTTAAAGAAATTTAAGTAAAATTGGTATCAGGAAGGTACTGAAGATTCTGTATGACAAATGTAATTGCTCTTCCTCATATGAGTAATCTCTGACTAAAAAAATACATCACCTGAAGGGCTCACACTGGCAGCAATTTTTTATGTTGGTATAGAAAGTCAATTTCTTTCTGGTCTCATTAGGGAACATGAATTTTGGGACTTCTCTGTTCCATCATTGTGTAGCCTCAGCACTTTACTTGACACGTCCTTGTATTATGGGAACGTGTTCCAGCTTGTGTTTGCTGCTTACAGGGGCTGGATTGCATTATCCTTCCTTTTCTCATTTTCCTGTCATTTTTTGAATAATGGATTCATTGTATTAAAAACCTTATTTCACTTCACCTTCCATTCATTTCTTCAGAAGGAAAGTAGTGAGAGACTTGAACAGGTTACTCAGAGAGGCTGTGCAATCATCCATCCGTGGAGATGTGCAGCACTTGGCTAAGCAAGTCACAGTTGGCAGGAATCCTGCATCACCTGGGAGGTTTGGCAAAATGACCTTCAAGTTCTCTTTGAGCCAGTGTTTCTGTCCTTTTGTGGATCATTTGGGGTACAGAAAAGCACTTTTGAAACTTATTTATCTGAGGTTTGGGGTTTTCATCTTTCAATCGGTGATGCAAAATAATTAAAAAACTGTTTTCAGATGGAATATCTGTTGGCTGGGTACTTGGTGGATTTTATCTCTGTGTGCATGTACAATCTGCAGTTCAGGTTTCATTCATCATGATAGCTTCTAGTCACTGCTCTCAGAACAGGGAGTTTGTTGTCTGTGTTTGTAAGACAGATCTGGGGGGGCTGCCAGGTAAAGTGTAAAAATAAATTTCCCAATTCAACTGCAGAGGACAAAAAGTCCTGGGTTGCATATGAAAGTAGAAAGTGATGTGAACATCACTGCAGTTAATGCTGAGAGCATCCTGGAGACTTGGGAAGTGAGACAAAACCAGTGTCCTGCTGCATCTGGCTGTGGATTTTTCTATTCCTGCTGTTGAGCCTGTTAAGATATTCAGTGACTGAGCTGCCTTAACGAAGAGGAGTATTATGGCATTGTCACAGTTTCAAGCAAATCTTCCACACCAATGTGTAATTTCTCCCTAAAAAGGATTTTTTGTTGGTTGGTTGGTTTTTTTTTGAGCAAAGCAAGAACTTCTCTACAGTCTGTGGCCACATTTCATACACAGGTTCAATTTGGCCAGTGTGTGAATGTTCACAACTGCTGTGAGCATCAGCAGAAAATGACTTTCCAGGAGAGCTGGCAGGTGTCTCAAGCCATGAAGGTGACCTAGTTGCTTCTCCTCAATCTTGCTTGCTGCAGTCTTCTCTCTTCTCCTGCCCAGGTTTACCTTGCCACACACATTTATTTCAAAAGAAAAGGGCAGAACTCTGGGCATGTCTGGTGATTGGTAGAGATATGATGATGTTGGCCATGGTGGGACTGGGTGGGTAGGACTTCAAATACAGTGGCAGAAGGAGATTGATGGTGGCCATAGCTACTACACCTCAAACTGGTGTAAAGTAAGGTGGTGAAAGGCACACTCTCATCATTGGAGTTTCATCACTGCATAAATCAGTTGGAAAGAGTGATCTTGAAGGGAGATGCAGGAATGGGTCCTCAGGCTGCTGCTGAGCCCCAGGTTGTGGAAGTGGCTCCTGGAGCTGCAGACAGTCCATTCTCTGTTTGTTTGTTCGTGATGGGTCGTTAATATTAACTGCAGATGCAAAGTACATCTCAACATTTACAAAATGTTAGGACACTTTGTTCTTGCTCAGGTGGCCCTGTGCTACCTCGGAGTGGTTGGAGACTGCTTAAGGATGTGACAGAAAAAAAAACCAGCCTGAAGGTAACTTCTGTCACTAAGCTCCTGCTCTGGCTGATGGGCCCCATACCCCTGCCACAGGCTCCCTCCTCCCCCAGCAGCTGCTGAGGGCTCTTAGCATTACCTTGTGTCACTGGTGGTGTGGGTTCCTGTCCTTATTTAATGAAGAATTAGATGATTAGTCTGATTTGTGCCATAGCAGCAGGGCTAGAGAGAGCCTCCCTCCCCTGCCAGTCACATCCCTTCCTGACCTGGGCGTGTAGCAGCAACACGTAAAACCCTCCGTGACCATCAGAAATCCAGTGGATTATCCAGTTTGCATTTCAAGTACCATATTCTGTTCAGCCTGGAGAAGAGGAGGCTGAGGGGAGACCTTCTTGCTCTCCATAGCTCCCTAAAAGGAGGTTGTAGTGAGGTGGGTGTTGTCCTCTTCTCCCTAGTTACTAGTGAGAGGACAAGAGGAAAGGGGTTCAAGTTGTGCCAGGGGAGGTTTGGATTGGATATTAGGGAAAACTTCACTGAAAGAATGGTAAAGCACTGGAACTGCCTATGGAAGTGGTGAAGTTGTCATCCCTGGGGGTGTTAAAAAAAAAGTGGGTAGATGTGGCACTTTGGGAGATGATTTAGTGGTTATAGTGGTGCAGGGCTGACGGTTGGACTTGGATGATCTTGAAGGTCTTTTCCAACCCTTGGTGATTCTGTGATTATTGCCCAAATAAAAATATTACTCTTCACTTGTTTAAAACAACTTCCGTCCTCTCTGTAGGGACTTATTAACAGGTTTCTTAATTGAGTTGGGCCCACTGGGAGTCAGGATCTGCTCAAAATGGGTGTCAGGGATGCTGGGGCATGCATTTGGCTGAATTATCCAGCCCTAGGTGCTGGATCTCCTCTCTCACAGAGCTCATGTGTTCTACTTCTGTTGCTATTGCCATTAGTGCAGGGAACATTCTGTCCCTCATTTTGGGTTTCCTTTTCCCTGCCTTCATTCTTGTCATTAATCTCCTTACTTAGTTTTTCAAAATGAAAATATTTACACTTCATTTAACAACCTGATCAATGATTTCTTCAGCAATAAAAGTCCTTGTAGGGCAGCAGATAATCAGGGATAGTCTTAATACCAGAGACTGCAAACTCCTAGAGTCAATCAGGCTTTAAACTAGTGGCTAAACACTGCATTGAAATACCCAAACCATCTGTGAACCATTGAGGCTGTGGTGACAAAAGTGCAATATTTGCCATCTGATTATTTACGCTTGCTTTGTTTAATTATAGTTTGAAAATGAGATCATCACGAAACTGGATCATGAAGTGGAAGGAGGCAGAGGAGATGAGCAGTACAAAGTGTTATTTGACAAAATGTAAGTGTTGATCAGCGGTGAGATTTATGTCACAGTAAAGTCAGGAGAGAGAGCAATTACACTACAATGAGCACTGTAGCCCAGAAATAATTAAAATCTGTTAATGATGCACAATGTTTAAAATCGCACCTGAGTCAAGGGTTGGGGTTTTTTTGCTGCATGTGATTAACAAGGCAGGTGTAATTGGTTTTCCAGTCTCTTGGAGCACTGCAGGAAACACAAATACCTGGCTAAGAGTGGAGAAACTTTTGTGAAACTTGTTGTCCGCTTGATGGAGAGGTTGTTGGACTACAGGACCATAATGCACGATGAGAACAAGGAGAACCGCATGAGCTGTACTGTCAACGTGCTGGTAAGTGAGGGCTCCCTGCCTGGCAGGGTTACTGCAGTCCTCATTTTACACTTTTTATACCTATACCACCTTTTGAACACATTTTACGCCTCTGTTTTGTTTAAAATTGTTGGGATTCTCATTGGAGGCTTTTAGTACTTTTTTTCCCCCTTCTTTAATAAAGGCAAATCAAATGAAAACGTGGATTATTACTTTTTTAACTGTTAATAAGGAAAGATTTGAGAAGGAAACATTTCAGGGCTTGTTCATCAGCTTTTACACTTCTGATATTTAAAGAACTTCAGACAGGAAAATTTTTATTCACCCTGGACGTTGGAGTAATATGCAGTTTACTAAATTTCTCACGCATTTGCAATCCCATTTATATTCTGCTTGCTGCTCAGCTTCCATATTTAAAATTTTTGAAAAAAATCATGTGTTACTATTTTGTTCACAGCAGAAAAAGCACAAGTCTTTTTCCTTAGTGATGTGAATTTTTCCTCTGTTTGGTTCTAAAAATTCTGGAGTAGCTACTCTACACTACAGACCTTTTTTTCCATTTAGACTGGTGTTGGAAGTTGTAGGAGTTGTCACCATAGTACACATATCACACTCTTCAGAGGAAGCTTTAGAGGATGACATTTTAATAGCACAAAATCAGCACATATGGAAAAATTATGTCAAAATACATTTTAGAGACCCCTAAACATATTACCAGCTAGGTTTGATTTTGCCAGTAGGACTCAATATTAAGCTGTTAGTCAGTAAGGACTCAGACCTGTCATCCCCATATTGTTATCAAAGCTTTTATTTCATTTAAATATGTGGGGCACAGACAGTGTTTTTAGTGATTCTGTGATAGAGCTGATAGATTTTGTTCAGGCTGGTTTGGAGAGATCTGAGTAAATAATGTGTAGCTTTAGCACTTGTGAGTAATGCACAATGAAACGTGCCCATTAGGCTGAGAACATCATGTCAGAAATCGGGGGTTTATTTTTACTTTGTTTTTCCTCTCTGTGCTCATCAAAAAGCATCAGAACATTTAGGAAATGGACAAAGAGGAGGAGCGTGGAGAGTTGTCACCAGCTGTAGATCAAGCAAGTGCTGCTGGGTGCCTGCAGAAAAGTCAGTGTCCTCCCGAGGAGAATTAGAGTTAGCAAAGCCCTGCCAGTTTGCACCAGGCCAGATAGGAAATAAAAAATCACATATGGGTCTAAAACATGACAACAGTTTATCAAACAATTTATCAAACCAGGGAAAATTCCTCAGGCAGGTGAATTTACTTCTCCTTCCCTTCTTCATCTTGCCCTGACTCTCCTCCTGTAATTCTCACCCTTCCGTGCCACACTCGGGGCTCAGTTTTGTTTTCCCTTAAGTGCATCTCCTGATGCTGATTTTTGTCATCAGAATTTTTCAAATATTTGCAGATGATAAATTCTGTGAGTGATTTGCTGCTGTCGAGGCAAATCACCATGGGAGACCCCCACACAGTCCCCCAGGAAGCAGAGGGAAGCATTGCAGGGCAGAACTTGCCTTCCTTTCCAGTAGGCGTGATTTCAAACTTTATCTTGCTTTAAAGTCTTGTTTGCCCTCCAAGGCCAACACAGACTTTTCATTGCTCTCCAGGCACCTGAAGTGAAATCTTACAGCTTTGCCAAAATCCAACCTAGGGCTGATACTCAGCACAATTCCCACGTGAGGTCTCTAAGAGTTCCTAATTGGGACTGCAATGATGCGGAGGCTTTCCCAGGATTAAGTTTGTCTGTATTGACAGTAGTTTGAGTCTGAGGTTTTGGTATGCATTGAAGTCAGTCCTGATGTTGAAAATAAAAAATAGAAGCAGTGTGTTCTCTTAGCTCTTTGCTCCTATCCTCAACAATCCTGGTGAAAGCAAGCTTGTTGCTGTGGTAGAGCTATATGGAGAGGCATCTTACCTTGCTGGGAGCTCTGCCCTCTTCCCCTCAATTTATTTTTCATCCCCATCTGTTCCTCAGCCCTGCAGAGCTATGTGCCTGAGCCAGCAAACCTAAGGATCAGCATGCATAGATGGGGCAGGAGCAGGGAGTTTTTGGAGGAGAGGGGACCTGTGGTCAATGTGATGTGTGTCACTGAGTGTCAGCCTGCTGCTTAAGCCTCATCTTGTTCAGGTTGATTTCATAGAATCATAAAATCACAGAACAGTTTGGAAGAGATCTTAAAGCTCACCCAGTCCCAACCCCCTCCCATGGGCAGGGACACCTCCCACCAGCCCAGGGTGCTCCAAGCCCCATCCAACACTGCCAGGGATGGGGCAGCCACAGCTTCTCTGGGAAACCTGGGCCAGGGGCTCAGCATCACTTTGGTTCTGCTTCTTGAGCTGAGCAGCTGGCAGCAATAAGAGAAAAGGGTTTTAAGTTATTGATCCACCTAAGTCAGAAGTCTGTGTACTAACTTTAAAAAAGCAAACAAAGCACAAATAAGAAAAAAGCAGCAGATTTTTTTCATGTGATTTAGTCTGTCTTTTAGTTAAATTCAAAGCCAATGAGCAATTATATCAACTAAAATGTCAAATTCACAGAATAATCCCATCATTTCCAGCTCCAGGACCTAGAGTATTATCTTGTATTTCAGTTCTCTTTGAAGGGAACCACTTCATGTTGGGCTTGGGCATCTGTTAGTGGCTACTCAGACTCATTTAATTTAGCATTAAAATCTATTGTAATTCAGTGAAGGGTAAAGGTAATTTATTTTCTTAGGTGTATTTTAACTTTGGAAGACAAACTTTAAATTAGATTCCAAAATGCCTTTAATATCTTGCCCAATATATCATATCTTTCATTTACAGGATTTGTAGTGTTAACCAGTTTATCTCAAGACCAGAGGCATTCACACATTTCTGAAGAGAGTGATGATGGTGTGGGGCATAGGAAATGGGATAAATAACACTGATAACTTTTTTTTTTCTTTATTGCCAAGGCAGCTATTGCATTTCAAGGATAGATGATGTATTGCTCAACTAAGGTTTGGGGTTTTAAATCCACAGAACAACTGTTGCTGAAAAATCATGGGGTTTGTGTATTACAAAATTTCAACAGAAATTGGTCAGTGATGTGTGACTTGCAAATGCCAGAAGCAAGTTTCTAGCAGAACTCTTCTTGCAAATTCTTAACCTTTGTGATGACACATAAGCCCTAATACTCCACGTCAGGAAACATCACAGCATTAGACTTTATAAGTTAAATTACTTGTGTGCTATCACTGGAGGCAAATTTCATTTTGCAGTCAGGAGGCTGATGTTATGCAAGTACGGATTTTCATTTAGAGCCTGTTCTGGGTAGACATTCCAAACTGTGAAATCAAAGACTCTGTAATGAAATTGTGTTGTTTTTCAGAATTTCTACAAGGAGATTGAAAGAGAAGAAATGTACATAAGGTTTGTAAACACGTCTGGTCACAAACTCTGCTTGACTTGCTGTGGTGTAATTGGGGAAAATGAAGTTCATATTAAGAAGTCACTTGGGGGCTGGAGAAAAAGCAGCAATGGCAAAAGACACCTCTGCTGGACCTCAAACTCATCATCACTGAGAACAGCAGACATTAGAAATCAGAGTAATGAGATTTTGTCCCCCCTTCTCCAACTCCTTCAGTTAGGTTCTGGTGAGCACTGGAGTCCTCAGGAGTGTTGTCACATGAAAATAAATAAGTCAAAAAAAGCCAAGCAAAGAAAGGATTTTGTCTCCTGGTGAGGTACAAAATATGTGAGTTGGGGTGAAAAGGACTATTAAATAATATCATGACTGACACTTGTTTTAAATTTAAGGCTTTTAAAATCTACTTTCATACAAAGTGAAAATGGTATTTATGCTGTTGTGCTTTTTGTAAACCTCGGGGTTCCAAGTTCTGTCTTTGTACTTGGGCTTATTTTCAGCTAGACCGTTGGGCTAAAGTGATGAAGCTTGTGTTTTTATTGCTATTCTAGGTATCTAAATGTTGTTCATTAATTCATTCTCAGATGCTTAATACTGTTTAGGGAGAATTTTCACTTGTGGACATGCCTTGTGGTTTTTAAATGGTTTTAATTATTGGTTTGTTAGTTTGCAAAAAGAAAATCTCTCCAAGGGCAGGATTGCTAACTGTGAACAAACACGTGAAGTTGTAAGTTGAAGGACTATCCTGGGCAGCATCAGGAGCTCTCTCACTGTCAACCCCCTACCCAAGTTCTCTGCTATTTCTTTTAGCAAACTTATAATGTATCATCATGAATAGATTTTGTACTTTCACTGGCTTTTCCAAAAAACAATATTAATGAGAGTTTTGGTTTGTTTTTTTTTTAAATTGTCTTTAAAAAAAACAACAAACAAAGGATGAAAAACCCCTTCCAGAGGTGAGATGATACTGAAGAGAGAATACTTCTGTATCTGTCTCTATAGCTGAACAATTGAGCAGTGTCTCTTGCACAAAATCTGTATTGGATTCACTACACAAGTTCAATATATACTGGAAAAAAGCACAAGGGAAATAAAAATGGTCCTAAAGTTGTCTTCACACAGATATACGAGCTTTAAATAATCCCAAATGTATTTAGGTGTTTGAAGAGAGAGTTGAACCATTGTAGTCTTCAAGATAAATTATTTAGTAACGTTTAAGAACCAACTTTTTTTACTACCCATTGTATTTCTTACTTGCAGGTATTTGTACAAACTGTGTGACCTGCACAAGGAATGTGATAACTACACGGAAGCTGCCTACACGTTACTCCTGCACGCAAAGCTCTTGAAGGTAAACACCAAAGTACAGTGCAAGGCTGGGAAATCACGTTAGCAGTGAGCAAGAGTACTGTTGTTTGTCAGAACATTTGCACTTTCAACTGATGAACTGTCAGTTTTCCCTTTTGCCCATGTAATTCATTCCTGGGGAAACGAGCCCTCTGCCCTTGGCGTGTGTCAGAGCCTGCTTTACTCATCCAAGTTACAAACTCCAGAGCTGTAGTTTAAATTTCTTTTGAATACCAAAGTTACGTAACGTGTGGGAGCATCTAAACACGTATTTTAATAAATCAGCTCTCCACAGAGTTGTTTTTGCAAAGGCAGAACAAGGGAGGGCTGGAGACTGTCCTCGAGTGCCCTTGGCTATCTGGAGGTTCAGTTTTGATTTTGAGATATTAGAGAGAAATTCAAATGGTCTTCTTTGCAAGCCCATGCCTTTCACAGGTACGTGTCATTTGAATGCAGTGTTGCACAGTTTATAGGAGGTTTAAAGAGACAGAACCATACATTCTTCAAGGAATGTTTTGGTGCAAGCTGCAGTTTATAGAAATAAAATATTTTCTCTATACAAGGTGCATGTAAATAAAGCATCGAGTCAGGAATGCAATTAAAGTGTATTTCTTAAGCATTCATCTCAGGGAAAACATTCTGGTGTTGTCTCTACCAGGCAGCTCCTTTCCATGATTGTAGCACAGATGTGGCAGGATGTGCCAGCTGTGTTATCACCTGGAAGGATGGTGCACTGAACAGCACAGTTGTGTCAGGGTGTCACAGGTTTCATGGAGCCTGCTCATCACTATATCAGTAGAAAGGCTGTTAATGTTTTAATTTTAACCAGCAGTCAACAGAAAAAGTCAAAATGTAAATTTTATAGGAATTAGTGTTTCCTGAAGCATTTGTTTTTCTCCCGTTCTTCTTCCTCCCATCTCATCACCTGCAGTGAAATTGTTCTCCAGGGAGACCTGGAGCTCTTTCTGCTCCCCTCAAAGATGGTAGCACCCAAGGTGGTATGGGACAGAGAGTCAGGGACAGAATAACTGAGAACTGCATTTCCCCCTTTATCTTTTTTCATGCTAGAGGTGAGTGTACTGCTGCCTTTGGTATATCTGCAACCTTAGGCATTATTTCAACCTTTTGTATTATTACAGAAATTCTGCTATTGGAACCCTGCTTGGAAAGGAAATTTATCTCATTCTAAGCAGTGAATTGTTCCTATCTATCTCTGATGTGATCTTAGCAATCCCAAGCCAAGTGTGAGTGTGAAATACCTGTGCTGAAAAGTTGAAGAAGTTGAAGGTGTTAAATGAAACAGTTCTAATGGATGCACTGAGAATTATTCCTACCTCAAAACCAAGACTGAATTAGATGCAGAGCATACATGTGCAATTTAAATTAAGACGCTTTGAAATGTATTTACTGTATTTTAAAGTAAATAAAGTGTCATAACACAAGTAAACATCAGTAAGATCCATCTGGGGTACCAAAGCACTGTAGCAGTAGCTTTATTCATTACTAAAAGCAGGGGCAATTGTTTGCCACAGCCTGCTGGCTGCAGTCACTTGTTTGGTAGTGAAATTTCCTGTGCAGGGAGAGGTGTCAGGGAGGAGAGGAGGGAGGGGATGGCTCTGACACCACTCATGCAGTCAGTTGCCTGTGGGTAGAAGTTGGAGTGAGGAACTCGCCGAGTCTCTGGCTATAAAGATCTCTCCTCTTCCCCCAAGGGCTGTAGAACAGGACTGCCAAATAGTGTGAAACTTGCTCATCAGGCCTTGCATGAATGAACCTTTCAGACAAGAGAAAGCATTCATCCCCTTCCACAGGTGCTGGAATGAACCAGTCTGGAAAATGTCATTCTGACTTTTACGGATTGTAGCTAGAACTTGTTAGTCAATGTGGTTTATGTGACCTTAAAATTTTGACTCTTCTTACAAAATATCTTCAGAGACCAGATGAGTATCTTAATACCCTCCTTTAAGACACTGGAAAGAAAGACTCAGTTTTCTTTTCTTATAATGCAGATGGGTAGAAGATGGTAAACGTGAGGGTAGCATTTGCCACAGGTTTTTGCCACTAAGTGGCTGTTTGTTTATGAATATAATTGTGATCTAGATTGGAATCACTTTATTATAATAGTGTCTCAGTCTATCTAGTGCAGTGTCCTGTTACTATCAGTAACAGGAGGTGGAGGATTTCAGTGAGAAGCAGCTGTATTGTGGAGTGGTAACTTCAGACAATTGAGTTTTTCTTTCACGTCTTGCTCTCCAGTGACACTTGGCATTGGCATATCTTTCATCAGGGTGATTTTAATGGGATCACATGTAGGTCAAGACTGAGAAATTTCCAGAGTTTCACCTTTTAAATTTGTGAGCAGGCTGTGGAGGGAGAATCACCAGCGTGTTCTCCAGATTGCTGCAAGCTGATGTAGCACGCTTAAGGGAAGAGACTTTGTACTATTATTTTTAAGCCATTTGGTCACAACTCAGATGTTGAAAGCTAACAAAAGATGGTGGTTTGTAATATCCTTTAAAAAAAAGCCATTGCATTGCAGACTCTGTGACGTTTGTGTTGCTCAGAAACACAGCTTGGTGGTGCAAAGTTGTCAGAGTTGTCTGCTGTAGCCAAACACAAACATTCTGGCCAAATTAAGGAGTTATTGGGTGACATTTACTAACATATGGGAAGTAAAGCTGGATGGTGTATCAGCAATTCTGTGAATAAACTTGTGAGTTGCTGATCTTTGGTAGAATTTCTTCTTTTCCTAATGTTATATCTCTTAATTTCAGTGGGCGGTCCTCTTCCTTTATTAACTTTGATTTTCAGAGGAGAAAGTCAACAATTCTTTAATCAATTCAATTTTTGACCTTGGCTTCTTAAGGCAACAAGTCCTTTTGGAACACCAGTCCCTGTCTCTTTTCAGATCTCTGAGGAGTTTCATTTGATTTAATGGAGGTTTGTAATTTGATTTGATAGAAGCTTGAGAGTCTCTAAGGTATTAATTTCCTGCTAGCCTCATAAAATTAGACAGCTCTGGAAGGGCGGGGTGTATAGGATTAGCATCCTGTCTAGGGAACAGACTCCAGGGTTGTCTCATCCCCAGGTAGGCTGTAGGGTGTATTAGTGGGAAGAGAGAAGGGAAATGGAGAAGAGGTGGTGTCAGTCCTGGAGTCCAGAGCTTTCATTTGCATCAGTCCCTGACTGGACACCAGAACATGCAGGTGGAAGGAGAAAGCTGTAGGGAATGGATTCATCCTCTCCTCTCTGAGAGGAAATTCCATTTGGTGTGTCCCTTGCTCCTCAGCCATTAGCATTTGCTGGAAGAGCAGGAGCTGCTCATTGCAGACAGGCTGTAGGAAGGCAGCTGTGGTTTCCCACCTCTCCAAATGTCCTCTGGGCATTTCACCATATAACTCCTGTCTGTCTCTGTCTGTCTTGATCTGTCTTGGCTTCAGGGCTTCTCCCAACAAGTGCTCATTAGGCATCCAGCAGGCTGTACCCATCAGCAGGCCAAGGTCAGTCTCATCAAACTCTTTGAGGAGAGGACACCACCTCCAGGAGCTTCCTTCCAGCTGCTCCGTGTCATTAGCCTCCAATTACAGCAGTCAATTAGGTGGGCCTTGTGGCCAAGGAATCAAAGTGTACACAAGTGTGAAAAATATCTTCATGAATGCGCTGTCATTAATTTTACTGTCATCTTACATAAGTTTGGATTTGCTTCTCACTTTTCCCCCCTCTTTCTTGTATCATTTAGTGGTCAGAAGAAGCATGTGCAGCACATCTTACCCAGCGGGATGGATACCAGGCTGCTACTCAAGGACAGCTAAAAGATCAGTTATATCAAGAAATTATCAATTACTTTGACAAGGGCAAGGTAAACACTGTTTTTCTGTCTGTGCTTAGGAGTTGAAGAGTAAACATCATCCCAGTGACATTCAGGGAACTTTCAACTTGTTCTGAGTTATTTGTGGTGCATTATGTAAACAGTCCATCAGCCAGCACTTAATACTGCTGAAAACCAAACAACTAAAAAAAAAAAAACCCTAAAAATCACTGTTACATTTTAGCTGCTGTGTTAGGGGTGAATATATGTGGAGATGTTGCCACAGAGAAAATAAAAAAGTGATGGATGTAATCTGGGGGACTGACTTGTTCTTGCAATTGCAATAGCTAACACAGTGCTGCTGCTACCCTTGTTTTATCTCATGTACATGAAATAATTCCCCCAGAGAATGGATGTCTGGGGCTCATATCATCAGAATGTTTCCTTGTGACTGCAGCTTTTCTTACAAGATGAATTTGCATTTGGTTTTGCACGGTGGGAAGAGGAGGAGAGTGCTGGTGGTACCTGCCCACAGAGGGGTGTGAGTTGGTAGACAGGGAGATGGGAGGATGGATCAGTGTTTGGATATTCCAGGCACAAAATGCATCAATACAGAAGTAAAGATCTCTTTGTCAGAATATTTCAGAACCGTAAGCTTGTGTTTTTAAAGCAATCCTTGTTGAATAAATGTAGTGCAAAAAGAAATGTCATTTGCTGGTAAAACTCTAGAATACTGTCCAACTAGCTCATGTTTTCCAAATGAGTTTTTTAGCAGAATTACATTAGTATTTTGATAGAATCTTTGCTTAAAAGGTCAAATTTTATAGGTTATCTTAATGCAGTATTTCAAAGTTGTTAATAAGTGATGCTAATTTTCTAAAGAAATATTAAATGCTGAATAAATGATGGTAATCCTACAAGGAGCAGCTGAGAGACCTGGAAGTGTTCAGCCTGGAGCAAAGGAGGCTGAGGGGAGACCTTGATCTCTGCAACTGCCTGAGAGGAGGTTGGAATGAGGGGGTTTGATCTCTTCTCCCAAATAACAAGCAATAGAATAAGAGGAGATGGCCTCAAGTTGCACCAGGGGAGGTTTAGTTTGGATACTGGGAACAATTTCCTCACCTAAAGGGTTGTCAGGCCCTGGCCCAAGCTGCCCAGGGCTGTGGTGGAGTTCCCATCCCTGGAGGGATCTCAAAGCTGTGGAGATGCTGAGGGACATGGGGCAGTGGTGGCCTTGGCAGTGCTGGGTTAGTGGTTGGACCTGATGATCCTAAAGGTCTTTTCCAACCAAAAGAATTCTATGATTAAAAAAAAAAAAAAAAGAGGATTCTGGACTGTGCTGGCTGGGAGCTCCCCAGACAGGCAGCAGGACTGGTGTGGGTGCCTTGGTGGTCAGGGAGGGGGTCACCCTGGCTTCCACAGCATGCTGCTGCCACCCAGAAAGCTTCACTAACCCTTTAACAGCAGGTAAGGAGAACCTCTTTAGAATTATGATCACAGCTGACTTAGAAGTATCTTTTAATATTACGTTCCTCTCTGGAAAAGAAAAGCCAGGAGTTGCCAGGTTTTATTTTGTTGTTTTACCTCTTGATGTTCTCACAGTTAGTCCTTTATGGTGCTGCTATACAGGCAGTAGGAATTGTCCTTCTGAGCAGCAGGCCAGTGTATTTGAGCTATAAAATAAAAGTTTCAGCATGGCAGCAGCATGGTACCTGCCCGTTTGTGCTGCTGGTGGAACAAAGCAGGCACAGGACCTGCTGCTTCCCTTCCACCATGGGTCACATTCCCCAGCACAGCTTCCACACTTGAGGGACTGTTGTCAGACTGAATAACCATCCCTCATTTGTTTAGTTTTTACTGCTATAAAACAAGAGAATGCTCTGTCTTTAAAAATAATTAATTTTCAAAACTCTTTCCAAGTTACAGATATTTCTCTTCTCATTTTCGGGTCTCTCCCACTGGTAATAAATTTTCCTTTTGTTCAGTGAAAAGGAAAAAATCAAAATAAAAATCAATAAACAATGAGATTATTGGCATCTTAGGTGAATTTTCAAATGTAAGAAGGCTCGAAAGTTGAAGTTCCCACAGTAGAGTGTTATCCCTGTTATTTGTACCTTGAGATCCACTTAAGATTCCTCATTTTGATGTCTGTTTTGTAGTAGACTGTTCTTAGGAAGTTTGCTTTTTGAATTATATATATATTTTTTTAAACCAGTCTTCTGTAAAGCTGAAGTACACATTTGCCTTCAGTAAATCAGCATTTTCAGATACAGCTTCTGCATTTTTCCATTCTTCTGCTTTATGGATTAGATTCCTTATTAGTAATACTTTTTATTACTCTTTAGAGTGTCTTGTTTCCTAAACGAAATGCTGTCACTTCCCAGTTTTCCTCCTATGCAGATAGTTTTCTCTCCTAGATAATGATTCTTCACTTCCCTGTCTCATCTCCACCTCTCTTGGCTTTTGCCCCCAGAAGCCAAATGCTCCCCTTATCCTGGCAGTCTAACCCATCCCCTGACCTGCTCAGAAGGGTTTGCTCTCTCTGTGCCTTTCTGGAGCTTTGTAATTTTCAACAAAGCCCCTTAATGCAGGGACTTGACTGCAAGTTGGTAGGTTAGAGTATCTCAGGACAAGGAGGAGAAATAGTGGTGGTAATAAAGTGCCACAGTCTATAAATCAGTACCTGATTTCCACTGCTCCTTCATAAATTGAATGCTTTGGTCCTGGGAAGAAAAATGTAAATAAATGCACACTGCTCATTTATTTCCTCTCCTTCTTCCTTTCCCCTTTTCCCCCCATGAAAAATAAATTAGAAAAAGGTTTTGCTGCAGTGACAAAACACAAAATACTTGGAACTCCTCCGTAAATGCCATGCTTTGGCTCAGAATAGCTTTTCCCCAGCTCTTGGGATGGTATCAAATGGCTTTTTCTTCCACAAGATAGTGGTGAAATTCACCTGGCTGCCAAAAATGAGCACGGGGCTCACATCCAACTTGGATCCCACGTCAGACCCTACGCCTGGGAGCTGGGAAGGACAGGGGCACTCTGCTGAGAGGAAAGAGCCAGAGCTTGGCCAGGTTCCAGATGAATGCCACAGGTTGTTGCAAAGCATCTTCAACTCTGGCTGTGTCATACACATCTTGAATATGGTACCAGCAATAGAGTAATGCTGAGTTCTGACATTTTATTTAAAATAATAAGCTCACCTGATGCTTAATTAACACTGTCTGGAATTTAAACAGCTTGGAATGTCCTTCATCCATCAGGATATTGCATGATAATGATCCTGGACTATTTCATTTCTACTGGCCATTAACTCAGCAGGAGCTAAGAAATATCCTAAGATCCTCCTTTGCTGCTATTAGAGAACCTAAAAAATGAAATCGGTTGCTGCAGTTCTTTCTGGGCAACAAGAAATCCAGCTTCAAAAATAAACCAACTTGCTAGGTTTTCCCTGAAAAGATCTCCCACGTCCTCAAAGTCTTTCCTGCCACAATTTGCAGCTTGCATCTACACAACTAAATTCAGGCTACAGACATTTTTCTTATGCTTTCAGTATAAAAGAAGCATTTTCCTTCCTCTGTCAGCAGCCTCTCTCTCTCTGGTGCACTCTCCAGATAAATTGCTTCTTGCATTAATGAGTTGTAGATGGTACAAGTCCTGGGTAGTAGCTCCTGGTATGGCTCATTCCTCCCAAAAGTCCTGCCCTGTCCTGGGCAAACCTGGGAAACTTTCCAAGGCAGGGGACCAGCGAGGCAGCAGATTGGGAGCTATTGACCTTCAAGAATATAGATTGCATTTATCAGGAGCCTTTGCTACAGCCCTGCTGTCCTCACCTGAATAAATTTGCTCTGTAGTAAACAGAGAAATTTTTCTGAGGGTTGTGCAGGGGATTTTAAACACGTGGTTCCTGCTGCTTTTGGAAAAATTACCGGTTTGGGTTTGGGGGATGTTGCAGGTGTTGGGGTCCAGTGGCACAAAGGGAAGAGCTGAAGGGTTAATGGACTCGTGGAGCTCTGGGGTTCAGGGTGTTTGACAGTTTTCAAATTGAATCAAATAATGCTGAGTTCTGGTTTCCTTCAGAGGATTGAACGGTACCGTTGGATTTCCAGATGGAGGTGTGGGGTTTAGAAGAGGTAGAAATGACAAGAAGTAGGTGCTTTCCTCTGAAACAGAGCCCTGAGTGGGAGGGAAAAGCCAGGTTAAATGCCAGCAAAAACTGAAAGCCTCTTTTCCTGTGGTGAGGCATTGTCATCATCTGTTTGCAGGGTGATAGAGAGTTGTTTCCTTTCTTACCTCTATCTGAAAGCATTCCCTTAAAAATAATGGAACAAAATATGAGCAGTGTAACTTGTAAACTAACTTTAAAGACTTTTAAAATTAATTCTATTAATTTAAGCGAGAAGAAAATGTTGTCCATAATATCTGATTTATTTTTTTTTTCCTGTTCATCTCTACTTAAAGATAGCAGAATAGATCCTGGAGTGGAAGAATTTTCAGACTGTGCAGTTACTGCCTGTATATTGGAGATGAACTAAATCTAGATCATAATTAATTTGAGGATTCGTTTTTTAAGCTCTGAAACATTTATAAAATCCATTATTAATGTTTATATTCAGTATCATCTGAAGGATTTGAGGAGGCTGCAATGCAAACGCAGCCTCCGCTCCAGAGTGTTTGCAGTCTCCACTGACAAGGATGAGAAAGGGGAGAAAAAATCATCACAAAAAAGGTTTAGTTCTGCCAAAGTTTTTGTTTGTGCTGCCTACAGATAGCACTGTGCTTAGGGGGTTGGTGCAAACCTCAGATTATTTAGGTTCTCATTGATTTCCAGTCTTGTTCAGTGTCAAAGCTGGTTTGCCTGAGTTCATCCAGAAATACCTTCACAGTAGAAAAGTGAGGAGAAGTGCTTGGCTTTGGGAGAGGGACCAGGGAAATCTGGAGCAAAATCGTGGTACCACCATTTTCCTCCAAATGAAAGTGTGCAGAAGAGGTAAGGGGTGCCTGGAACTGATAAGCAAGTGGCAATTAAAATGAAGCAAGGTGATGTGATTTGGAAAGGTTTCACTTGCTGACTTGGCAAGCAACTGAATATTGGCTTAGTTTCTCTAAATTGTACTCTTCTGAGTCAAAACTAACTCAGCCTAGTATGTGGGAGTGTGCTCCATTTTCTGCAGCTCTGCCCTTTGCCATTAAACTCATGCTAATTTTTGTTTAGAACTCAAAATCTGCTCAGTAGCATCGTTCTGGATTAGACACACAATGCAGATAAAAACCATTCCCATCCTTCCATTTGCAGAAATTGCTTTGCAGCCTATAGGAACTACCTCCTGGCTTCCTGCAGACCTGATCCCTCATTGCAATGATTGTAATTAATTCCTTCCAGTAGGTTTTTCATAGTCAGAATACTTGATAAAAGTGAGTTTAATTCATGCTTATTCCAGTCCTCTACCTTGGACAAGTAATATTTTGAACCTGTTGTAGAAATGAGAAAATCAAAGAAGGGGTTGAACGTTGTGGAGAGCCATGAGAAGCAAATGTAGGTGTAGCTCTGCCCCTGGTGAGCATCCCTCACGTTTCTGTCTTAAATGAGGTCACTGCTCAACCCCTCTTTGCCCACACTTCTGCTCTTTTGTTGTCTTTAGATCTCCGAAGCTCCTTTCCCTTGCTCAGCTGCAGTTTCTGGCCAGTGCTTTCTCTTCTTTCAGGAGAATTCTCCACCCTTTCTCCCTGCAACCTCCTATAACTATTTTTCCCTCTTGCAGCTCCCCATCTTCTCCCTCCTTTGGGGTTTGGGTGGGTGATTGTATGTAGAGAACAATGAAAAATACACATTTACAAGCATTGTTGCTACTCCTCATGAAGCTTGTTGGCTTCAGAGGAGCTGAAGGAGATTGTTAAATTTCTTTGGGTCAGTTGAGACGGCTGCAGAATTTCATGGTTGAAGAACAAAAGAGGAAAAAGAAGAACCAAATCTAATGAATATTTGTTCAAAGCAATATCTGCAAATTGCTTATCTGGTTTAATATCTGATTATATTAGATATATCAGATACTATCTGTCTGATAGAGATAACAGAGGGAGAGTTCATTATGGACTATAATTGATCAGCAGCATTTATCCGAAGTCCAGGGGTCAGGGTTTCTCTCTGGGCAGGCTGTGTTTACCCATTATTTGGGATCGAGTTGGGCTAACAGGAATCATCTTATTTCTGAAGCATTTTGAGGCTTTTACTTGATTTGCATCAAATACAGCCATGTGGGTGGTGCTGCCACAGCTGTTTGGCAAATCGGATGCACAGTGTTTTCAGGTATGTGACATGATTGTTGTGTTTCATTAGGATTTATTTTATCCCAGTGTTGTTTAACCAAGGTATGTAATTCAGGTTTTTGGTTTGGGTTTTTTTGTTTGGTTTGTTGGTTGGTTTTTTGGTTGTTGGTTGGTTTTTTTTTGTAATTTATTTGTGTTTTTTTTCCAACAGATGTGGGAGGAGGCCATTGCCTTGGGTAAAGAACTTGCAGAACAGTATGAAAATGAAATGTTTGATTATGAACAACTCAGTGAACTTCTGGTAGGTTTTCTTAATGGGGTAGACACTACACTTTTTTCTTTTTTCAGAATTTCATTCTATGCTTTTAAAATAATCCTGATAATCTCTCTTCTGACAGTAAAATACAGAATTAAATGCCTGCTTTGGCTTTGTTGGATGACTCTTGGTTACCTGGCTATTGCTGAAGTGTCTGAAAAAGATGATTTTGGGTTTGGTTTTTTTTTTAGCTGAAAGAAAAATATTTTGATAATCTTAAACAGCATTATTTGATATATAAAAGGAAACTTGGAATTTAAATGTAAATGGGAAGATGAAAAAAATGCCCATTCTCTGTGAAGTCTCTTTCTACATTCGTGTTTCTTTTTTTAGATACGAATAATCCCCAAGCATTCATCTCTGGAGTCAGTTATTTTTGCCCTGATGTTACCCATTAATTATACCTGCATCATTTTTTATTTCCTTCTCTTCTCCAAAGAGATAAATGGCTGCTGTTACCATCCCTCAACCATTTCCACAGGAGTTGGGACATGATTCCAATTCAGTTCTGAATATTCTGGACTTTTGGGGAGTTTGGTCCATTTTACTGTTTCACTCTCCAGAGTACATCATCCTTAGTTTCTTTGCATTGTTTATCTGCTTCATCCCAGCTCAAGGTGGGCATAAATATGGTGACATTGCACCCTCTTCCTCCAGTGACATTGGGTTTGAGGATGGTTTGGAGCCACCTGGCTCTAGCAGTGTGGGCTTCATCGTTCTGCTGCTTCTGCCTTGCAGAGTCTTTGACTTTCATCAAAACAGAGATTTTGGATACAAAACAGTGAGGTTCACCAAGATGAGCATAAAAATAATGGTTCCATAGTCTAGTATTTCAAAATATTAGCATACAGCTGCTAGAAGGAAAAGGGGAAATGAAACTTACACCTTTCGGTTACAGACACGTAAAGGAGATCTAGATCTTGAGCTTAAGGAATCTTCTTCTCTCTTGGTCATTAAAACCCCTCCTCTTCATTTTGCAGAGAAAGCAAGCCCAGTTCTATGAGAACATTGTGAAGGTGATAAGACCAAAACCAGACTATTTTGCAGTTGGATACTACGGGCAGGGCTTCCCAACATTCATAAGGGTAAGTGTCCATCACTGTCCACAGCTGGCAGCAAGGTTTCTTGCCTTGGAAGTTCCTTTCAGTTGTGGAGAAAGTCCATTGTTGTAGGCCAGTGTGGTGTTTACAGCCTACCTAACATCCTTGGTTGTTATTTAGGTTTATAAAACAAGCACTAGTTTTTCCTTTCCCATTTCATAGAATTAGCCAGGTTGGAAGGGACCTCAGAGATCATCAAGTCCAACCTTTATTTCTAATATGGAAGAGTTGAATTTTAGTAGAGAAGCTGCTTCTTGGAAAATCTCCAGTGTTTTTTACTTCTTCAGAGTGTCACCAGGAGTGAAGATAATCCACCCAATCCATAAATCAGGGCAATAACCAGTGCCATCTGAAATGGTGACAGTTTTGCCTGACAAGTATATTCAGATACAAATAGAGACATATGGGCATGGCAGAGAAGCCTTTTGTATGTGCTCATGTTTTCCTGGGAGTATCCTTTCCAGCAGGATCATTGAGATGATAATAAATCCCAGGGATGTGTGCTACCTTTAAAAGCAATCTCTTATCACTGATTTGCATGAGTCAGTTTAAAACATGTCATCTCCTTGATGCTGGTAAATACAATTTTAGATTTTTCCCACTAATACCAGGAGTGTTCTGGAGTTGAACTGGTGGCTGAGGGAGGGGATTGAATACATCTGACTGGTGTCTGTGTGGTGATTGCCTGGACTCTGGCATTTGCCAGTCAGTGACAGGGAAATAATATGTTGGCTCTTCAGCTGCTGTGCTGCTCATATTGATCTGAAGAGCTGAGGATTTTCAGTTTGGAATAACCTCTCTCCCAACCCCTTGTGGAGGAGTTAAGGGTAGATTAAGGTAGTTCAAGAGACAGATGAATAAAGTTGTTACTATTATTCTCAGATTATTCTCTTAGTCCAGGAGACTCGGGGAGATTTAGAATCAGATCAGGGGCTCGTAATAGGTTTACTCCTGAAATACTCATTTAGGAGATGAGTTCCTGGTTCTACCAGAGTAATTCCATGGTAACTCTCTCAGATGATGCCATAATAAATACCAGGAGCAAGCATGGTGAATTAAAAGTGTGTGTGGTGTACCTAGAGGTGGTGCATTAAAAGTAAAGAAACAAACAGATGGTGATTTCAGAAAGGAGTTGCCTAAGGCTGATCATTGCTCATAGAAACCTCATGATCAGATGCCCAGACAGAAAACTTTAGAAGTATTTTTGTACAGACCCTCAAACAAGAACTGGTAGGTGGGCAGGACCACCCATCCCCCAAGCTGCCCCAAGGCTTGGGAAATGCAGTTCTGCCAACTGGCAAAGCCAGATGTTAGTTCCAGACACCAAGGCTTGATGGTGTGCAAGCTGCTGGGGGTATCAAAAAAGAGCTGCAATGGGGAAAAACTGCCAGTTGTTGTGTTTGAAATACATGGTGGGTGATGTACATGCAACAGATTTTATCAAGCATCAAACAGCAAAGAAAGTTTTTGGCACGTTAAGTAACAAAGCTTTAGTAAGACTTCTGTAAAATCTACATTAATAATTTCTGAAGTTTTACCAGGCAAAAAAAATATTTAATATCCAGCAAGAAAGAGTCACAGTTAAGACTGACCAACTCATTTCTCCAGAAGTTGATTAAATTAATATTTCATTATATTCTTACAGGGAAGAATTGCACTATCAGGAGTATTGAAAATGATGAATCTCTCAGAAAGTCACTGACAACCTTGCAGGGGGGATTGTGGCTGTGAATGGTTGTGACATTTTTTCACAGGTCCAGTTCCTCTCCACAGAGTTCATGTTACCCACAGGGACATCAGGAAGCCCTGGTGATCCCAAGCTGCTCCCCAGAGGGAGCTTTCCTCTTAGGCTCTCTGTTACCCTGTGCAGAATGGTGTTCATCTGCTGCAATCATCCTGGGCTGCATTCAGAACCTGCTTTTTTGCCTCACGACAGAATGATTTTCTTTTTTTGTACATGTGGGGAAACACCATGCTTTATAAAAGCCTCATGGATTGGTCAGTTTGTAACAAATGAGCCATAAAAGCTCTGAAAAATGGGCTGTTAAGCACCTTGCTGACTGAGAATGCTCAATATAAGCTTTTTTCTGATGGTGCTATTTTCCTGTGAATTAGAGGTATGTAAATACCTGAATTATGTATGTTATCATGTATGTAAATACATGAAATATTATATATACAGGTATATATTCACTTTATAACCATCTGCTTTTTTTTCTACTTTTTTTTTTTTTCTCAAAGAGAGAGTCTCCTTTCATGTACTGTGCATTTCAGAAGGCACAGCAGGTGCTTAGATTGCAGAGCTAAACCTAACTGGGCAAATGTAAACTGTACCATCCCTAGTCATAACACCCCTTTCCTAATAAGTGACCTATAATTTTTTCACCATGTGTTCATTTTGAGGTGATTAATGGCGTCAAGCATACTCAGATTCCAGGGTTGCATTCATATCAAAACTTATTTTAATATGTTTGACCAGTTAAAAATATGCAAGTCGTCCTTTACATTTTATTTTACAATTTAATGTGCTTGGTCAGAACATAACTGGACTGTCTAAATTCTGTTATTGTTAAAAAGGAAGCCAATACTTACAAATACAACATACTTAATTTTAAAAAATTAAAAATTCTGCTGTGTGCAGACAGCTGTATAGTAGCAAAAATGTAATAAATATGAAGTCTAGGGTATATAATTCTTGCTGAAGAAGTCTGTTGTTTTGACACTTTCCTCTAAAATTGCCATTGTTTTCCATTTATACTTCTCTCTGCTACTCTTGCTGGTTCACCTCAATGCCTTTGAATAAATATTTGTGGATAAAAAGCCTAATTCTGTTTTATTTCCATCCATTCCACCATTAGCTGTGGCAAGGGGAAATCCCAGAGGGAGATCTTGGATTTGGTCGAGGATGTATTTTGTCTTAATACATATTTAATGGGCACCTGTTGCATAGATCCTTGAAACCAAGTATTTGGATCCTGCTGAACTGAGAGAGGTTTATATAAATGCCTAAATGAAGCATGTGCTGAATGGGCTCAGTGCTGGATTGGATGCAAGGCAATCCACTTGGCCTGGATTGAGCTGTTCTGAACTATCTGTAAACTATTGCTTGTATCGTAGTGTTAGGAATGTCAAGTGTCTCACCAGAGCCAAAGCTTCCAAGATCCCAAGTGTGTTCCTGGGGATACTGGAGCTGGGATGTCACCTCTTGATTTGTTTGCAGAACAAAGTCTTCATTTACCGCGGGAAGGAGTACGAACGCCGCGAGGACTTTGAGGCCAGGTTGTTGACTCAGTTTCCAAATGCAGAGAAAATGAAAACGACGTCTCCCCCGGGTGATGACATCAAAAACTCCTCTGGTCAATGTATCCTTGGGCTCTAGAGTGGCTCCTGCAGCTGCCCAGCTTGAGGATTTATGGCCAAGGCAAGCAGGAGGCTGTTGCATTTCTGCCATTCTGGGTGCAAGGCCCTGATTTTTCTTGTTCTGTCTGCATTCATTTGGTTGTTCTCTCCTTTCTCCACCTTCAGTGGCTTGAAATGGGCTTTTCTTAACCCCTGAATTCAGATATTCAGTGCTTTACTGTAAAGCCAAAACTGGATTTACCCTCTAAATTTCACCGGCCGGTGTCGGAGCAAATCGTGAGGTGAGTCTGGGGTTGGTTTTGCCATTTGATCAGTCTCCTTTGTAGCACTTCAGGTCATTCTTTGTGTTGTGTGGCACATCTCTACACAGCCAAGGAGGGCAGAAATTCTGAGGATATCCCTTGGGTATTCCTCATGTCAGCAGAGATTCCCTCCAACCCCTGGGAAAACAGTGATCCCAGAAGCATATTGTGTTTATGGACGGGCTTGTTTTTTAGTACTGGAGTGTAGCAGCAATCCCTGAAGAGACAGTGTTGGATTTTGATTGTGCTTTTCCCTTTTTTTTCAGTTTCTATCGGGTGAATGAAGTCCAGCGGTTCGAGTACTCGCGCCCGGTTCGAAAAGGAGAAAAAAACCCAGACAATGAATTTGCGGTAAACAAAAACAGAAAACAGATTAATTTTGGGGGGGGTTTTGCTTCATTTTGAGAATCGAAGCCATTCATTATGTTCTGGTGGTTGAAAAATAAATTCTGGCTTTAAATGTGATATGTTTTTCATAGAAAATCAGTTAAACCAATATATTGTGTTCTGGTTTATACCAATAGAAAAAATAGATAATGCTATTCTATTATTTGTTATTCTTTTGTTAAAAACCAGCTATTTTGAGAAAGAAGTTCAAAATATGTCTGAAAAAAGATAGCTGTCTCTTGCCTGCATTTCTCCTGCCAAGAAGATTCTAGTCAGGCATCTTCTAAAATTCTTTTTGCCACAGTACCTTTTTTCACCTTGGTCTTTCTGCCTAAACCATATGTTTCATCTAATGGTCAATGAAACTCCCTCTGAGCACAGGCTTGTATCATCCATGTGGTTACAGCAGGTGGCCTCAAGTTGATTGCCTTTTGGGTTTTTTTCAGAACATTTTATTCACCCGGGTTCTAGTGGGTGCAGTAGCAGTAAAGTAGTAATTAAATAATAAATCAATGCATCCTATCCTGAGCAAAGGCGTGGTTTTCCATGCAGTAGCAGGCTCTAATCTTATTAGTGTGCCAATAAATGCTGAGTATTTGGTTTCCTACAGCTAAGACAGGTCAGTTATTCAGGCACTTTAGTGTCTTTGGCTTCTCTTGGTGTTTGTTATGCCAAAACTTACTAATCTACTGATCTGCATGGCCTTAGCTGAAGGAATAGGAAACTCTTTGTCTAAAACCATGATGCTGGAGAGCCTGATGGTGTATAAATGTGTTCTGAGTGTAGGTAAAAAAAATGTAGGTGTATGTAAATCACTTTGAAAGCTTTTCTTTTAGTGAAAGACAGAATAAACTATTCTGTTCAAAAAAGGCTTCACAATTAATAAGATGAACTACCAGCATATATCAGGTCTAAAAAAAACCAGATCAAGAGATGTCTTTGTTGGTTATGGACCAAAGACACACATGTGAAGGGGGAGATGCTAAATCTCCTGTCCTTATATCTGGACCAGAGAGGAGGTGTTCAATGAAGTGCTGCAGGTGGCAGCTCATATGAAATTCCAGGGTCACAAATCCAGGTGAGGAGCTGCCAGGTCGGGATGGGACCTCAGGGGGTTTGGTCCCCACCCCAGGCAGGGTCAGACCTGGCTGCTCAGGGCTTTACCTCTGAGGATGGGGACAGCACAGCCTCTGTGGGAACTTGGCCCTTAGCTCCCCTTGAGAAGCAGCTTTCCCTTTATCAGGATGTGGTTTTGTGGTAAGTTGCCCTGGAAAGCTCTAGAGCTTGGAGGGGAAAAATGACCAGTAAAACCAGTGGATCTTTCACACTGTGGATCTTTCTGCTTTGGAAAGAGAGCAGTTGTTCTCCACTAAATGAGGTATGGGATGTAAATCATCTCCCCAGCAGGTTCCATTTGAGGACTGGTGTACTGCAATTCCTTTTCCTGATGAGAATATTTCAAGGCTTTATTTTAGATGGAATAACACAATGTTTATGTTCTACCTGCAGAATATGTGGATTGAGAGAACCATCTATGTGACAGCCTACAAATTACCTGGCATTCTGAGGTGGTTTGAAGTCAAATCAGTTTTCATGGTAAGACCAGTTTGGCTTTCTTGAGGTTGTAGAAAAGAATTACACAGCCTGGGAGCCTTTACGTTTCCTTTTCCTTTGCTCTGGTTCTGTGCACAAGTGAGCAGTGGGGCTGTGTCTGCATCCTGGGACAAGGACATTTGCCTGCTGAGGGTGCTCATCATTGATGGAGGGTGATTTGGGTTATGCTTCACCACCAGGAAGAGAAGGAAATGCAGACTGGTTCCCCCAGGCCTCCAGGGCAAGGTCCAAATAAGTGCTGGAAGTACTTTTTGAAATCCTTTCTGGCTTTGAGCAGTGTGAGCTCTGTGCCCCAAATGAAGAGGGAGCTGAGTGAAAGGAAGTAGGGGAGCCCTGGTACACGACAATGAAACTGGACTGAATTTTAGAAAAGGGGATTTGGGTGGTTTAATTTTAATTTATTCAAAATAGACCATAAAACACACATGCCTTGTGTGTATCTGCATCTTCTCTGTATTTATTATTTGTGGTGAAAGGTTGGTTTTGTATCTAGTTATCTAAAATACACCCCAGCAACCTTAGAGAGCAACTCCAAATTACACTTTTCTCCCTTTCTACCATTGAGGCTGTTTAGATAAGACATATCCATTAAATGCCTTTAAGATGAAATTATTTGTATGCAGCTGTAATTCTTAAGTAGTAATAAAAACATTGTTACTGCAGTGTTCAAATCTGTCTTGTGAGGCTTATTTTTAAAGGAAAAGAACAATTTGCATATGATTAATTAAAACCTTTCTCATTCCTCCATTGAGGTTATGTTGGACAGTTGTATTACATGAACAGAAGTAATGCAGAAAATTACTATGGTATCTATAGTAACAGAATATGAATGTGATGTTTGACAGTAATAGGCAGCTGAATAAAACACATTGAATATTTAATGAATTTTGTGTTTTTCAATATAATCCTGATAGAGAAGATTGTGTTTATCTCCATGACTGCAACAGAAGTGTTGTTTATAAAGGCTGGTGGAGCTGATCAAAGTCTCTTCACCTTAGGAGTGAAGAGCCCAGCCTGACAGGTTGCTTTGTGCAGGCAGGTCCAACACTCTGCGTGGCATGGGAATGTGCATAAATCCTAGGAGAGGGCTTTCCCTAGACTTCCTGTAAGTCAGGATTATGTCGGTTGCATACAAGACAGCAACAGAGAACTTTTGACCTGGCTCTGCCACACTTACTACCAAATCCTTATTGGCTTTCCTCAGGGTTCCCATGAGCTGAAATCCTGTAAGCACCATCCGGAGGTTTATATCCCTGTGATGCTAAATTTGGATTAGGGATACAGATATTATTGATGTTTTACTAAACACCAGGAATTAAGGTAGCTTTGCACATTTCATATTTTATTGACGGGACTGGAACATCTTTAAAGGAAGAGGTGAGATCACATCAAATCAGTGCCCAGGGAGAACTGAGTAATTTAATCCATGCAGTGTGTTATCTTACATAACCCATAGGAACATGCATAATTTCCTTAAATCTATTTGCTTTTTAAATTCCTTCTGAACACTTTTACCCTAAACCTTTTCAATCTGCTCATTATCCACAAGGAGTTTGTCGTACACATTCATTATTCTCTATCTGATTTGGTTCAGCTGGATGCAAATCATTGTAGAAGAAAAATTTGCTGAGGCCAGCCAGTGACTGAGAAACTGGGTTTTGAATTATACTTGGCTTTAAAAAGTACAAATAACAATCTCTGTTTTGTTTGGTTGTTTAATTTTCTTGGTGTTGCAAACGTATCAGGAGTCTGTCATTTCTCTTTGCCACGAATAGATTGTCCAGTGGCCAGAGTTTGCAAGCTCCTTGGAACAAGGCTCATATTTTAGAAGTGCAGATATTTTTAATAAATAGCTTTCAGTAAGGTCCAAAGCACAATTTATTAGTAGTAGGATGGGAACTGCAGTGCTCTATCTGCTTTTAAAAGATTAGAGGGAGGATGATAGGAATAGTAGAACAAAGGAGAGAATGAGAGAGCGAGCCATGAGTGCTGATACAGAAAAGTCAAGAAAGATCTGTCAGCTCAGTGAGTGCTAATTTCTGCAGATCTTCAAGAGCTTTAAAAGCAATGATTCATCAACAAATTATTGCATACTTCTGAGCCCATTAATTCAAATGACAGAATCCTAAACTTAGCATGCGATGGGCACCACGGCTCTTGCCAAATCAGATGGGGAATATTGTGTTCCTTTCCCTCAGTTTCACTGGTGGCAACTTGAGCTCTGAAGGCCAACCATGGTCTGTCCATCTGAGCCTTCTCTGCCTTCCAGCCACAGCAGAAACCTTGGGCTCCTTCCTTGCCTGTAGAATAATTCACCAGGAGCACTTGAAAAAATGCTAATTAAACATCCTTGATGCAATCAGGTGGCAGGTGTAAGGGTAACAACTAAAGAGATTTGATTATAAGTGCTTCTCAGAAAGATGGGAAGCAACTGATAGCCAGGTACAAGTGCTGCTTTGTTTATGCAGCATTTATGGAAATGAGGGTGTAATCAAATATACACTTGCATTTGCCTCCCAGGCCTCAATTAACCTTCCCTTTCTACTCCTACCACATCTTTTGGGTTTTTTAATGTAAATAGACTATGACTTAAGTCTTCCAGTGAGGACAGTCTACACTGTGGGTTGCTGCACATTGCTAGTTTTTAGCCCACTCACTAAATGTACAGATTTTAGCAACATTTTAAAAATCAAAATGCCATTTTTTCAATACATGCAACTGGAAAAACACAGCAAAATAATAGCAGGAGATAAGTCAATTTAAAATCAAGTTTTACACAAGATAAAAGCAAATAAAGCCCATGAAAACATCTGAGGAGCTCTCTTCATACAAGTCCAGGCTATGTGAGAATTTCTTCCTTCAGTTATCAACTGTTCAAATGAAGGGCATGTGACCTCATGGGAGAAAGCACAGCAGATAACTTAAAAGTCATCTCTTCAACTTACTAAACTCCATTTCCTTGGAAATACACTGAAATAATCACTGCAGAAATATCTTCTTGATTTTTGAACTGCTTTAGGATTACATTTTCCATGGGAAAATCCACCTTAAGTTATCATTTCTTATTTCTTACTGTTACACTAAGCTGGATCTTCTTTGGGCTGCTGAAACTCACCGACTTGTCATCTCTGATGTTCTCCCTTATCCTTCCAAAACCTCACGTGATGCCTGCCAGAGCCTTTTGAAATGTTGTGCAGTAGTGCTGAGGTGTAATCTCTCTCACAGCACAGAAACACATTCACCTTTCTTCACTGCTCCCATGGGATCAGTTACCCCAGTCCATAGATAGCAAATACCTCAGTGCTGAAACCACACTTCCTGTTAATTACTGGTTAAAGGACCCTTTGGTATGGGGTTCCTGAATGTTTCCAGTCGTGCTGGTTTAGTAGCAGGTTAAAAACTCTGCTCCTTGATTAAAAGCTGCTGTTGGTTTTTATTTTAGGTTGAAATCAGCCCACTGGAAAACGCCATAGAAACCATGCAGCTCACCAACGACAAGATCAATAACATGGTTCAGCAGCATTTAAATGATCCCAATCTACCCATTAACCCCCTCTCCATGCTGCTTAATGGTATTGTAGACCCTGCAGTCATGGGAGGCTTCACCAACTATGAGAAGGTAAGGTCCAGGTTCTCTGTCCTGCAGAAGTTCACCTCTCTGAGCCTCTCCTCTCCTGGGAGCAGAGGTGTGTGTGTGGGTACAGAAACCCTGGGTGAGTCTCCCCTTGTGTGTGTTGTAGAATATTGCTTAAAACTTACCATCTGTAATGTCTTTCTGATGCTTGTGGATACATTTTTGTCTTTTCACATTTCATAGAATCCCAGACTGGTTTGAGTTGGAAAAAAACAAAGATCACCCAGTGCCACCCCCCTGCCATGGGCAGGGACACCTCCCCCAGCCCAGGGTGCTCCCAGCCCCATCCAGCCTGGGCTGAGACACTGCCAGGGATGGGGCAGCCACAGCTTCTCTGGGAAACCTGTTTATAATTATTTGAAGGCTTAATCAAACGTTAGAGACCTCTGAGAGAAAAGTCAGAAGTAAACATGGCTGAGGAGTGTTAACTGGATGTTACAGCACAAGATCTCAACACAGGGATGCTCTGAGCACTATAACTGCTTACATGTTGTGAATAATAATCCTATTAAGCTGGCATACACAAGCAACAAGCATTTTGCAGCATAAATGGGAAAGATACTTATAAACTGACTTGTTGCTGTCTCCACCCGTTTATGTTTTTCTGTAACTCTCACCCATGTCATCTACCCAAATCTCTCGTGCTGGGCAGTGCTGGAAACATTTGAGAGGGTGAGTGCCAGAGTCCTCTGCAAGGTGCCCACAAAGCTTGGTCTTGATCACCATACTCACTGCCCACTTCACTGCTCGTGGCAGATCAATGTCTTGATCTTAAAACATTAAATAAAATATCTCTTCCCTAGATTTTCATTTGGCTTGGTAGCTGTTACTGCTGTTTTAAAGAACTTCTGGGTTGATTCATTTCTCTTTTTTGCTAAAAGTAAACCTTCCGTGGCAGATGTGGATTCATTTTCTGAAATAACTGCTCATTTCTCTCTCTTGGCTAGGCTTTTTTTACTGAAAAATACATGCATGAGCATCCAGAGGATCATGACAAGATTGAAAAACTGAAGGATCTCATCGCATGGCAGGTAAAAAATTTCAAGTCAGTCTGGTTGGGGACAACTGCCATGCAGGGGCAGTTTAGTGTCACTTTAGAGAAAATTCAGACCTTAAACTCTTCATCCTGAGTACACTTCTTTGCCATTTAAAACTGTCTTGGAACTCGAGCTAAAGTTCATCTTTTCAAATCTGACATCATCTGTCACACACTGAAACCCCAAGGAACAAACATGATCAACCTTTTCTTCTTTTTCATAACCTTAACTTAGCAAAAATATCCCATCTGTGGCAGGTGAGAAAATATTTTCTAGCAGTTTTGGTCACTAGTACTGGCAATTTAGTTTTGCATTTTAATTTTCTAAGGCTGATTTCAGGCATTCTTCTCAAAGGGTAAAAAGAAATGCCTAACCCTGAATTCCTCCTCCTGCTTGTACATGCTGGGACTGCTGCTTCACATACTCACTTTCTCCTTCAAATAATGAATTTTCCATTTAATAAACTCCTTGTGTACACTGACAACGCCTTTTAGCACCAAGTAAGAAATGTGAGAGTTGCAAAAACTAACTTGCACACGAAACATTTAGTAACTTCATCATTCTGAAACCTGGAATTCCTTTGCTGTGTAACTTCCCATTGGTACAAAGCCATTATTAATTCTTAAAGCATCTAAAAGGAACTGGTATTTTTATGATGACATATGAGAGCAGAAATCATTGAAATATATTCGTAGGTTTGCACCAGTAGTATTTCCTAAACTTGGAATGGTACCAAAGTTTTCAACCCAGTGCCTGAGGCAAAGCAGGGAACCCCTTCTTGCATGAAGATTTATGTTTACATGTACCAAAGAATATTTTCAAGAAACAAGAAACTGACAAGAAATAATTCCAATGTTTTTCCATCGTCACATACTGGACATTTTCCAGTGGTCCTAAGATAATTTTATGGTAACTACAAAAAATATCAATATGACTAGAAATGTTTTTCCTTTAGAAGAAGATAGTGCATCATTTACTTTTTTATATTCAGTTTTGTCTTCATAATAAGGGGAGTAATTTACCTTTCTATAGGTTTCAATCTTAGAGGTAGCAGAACCAAAGATTCAGGAAAAAAAACCAACACTGAAATCCTCTGAAGACCATAAAATCATCACTGAATAAAACCTCTCTTGGTCTGTAAAGAAAATAAATTTTAAAAGCATATGTACACATATAGTTATTTATTTTCTTGTGAGCTTTTCCAGAAGATTACATTTTAGGAGCTTTACATTTTATGGAGGAAAATAATTTGATCCCAGGAGACAGCTTCATGTCAGCTCCCTGTCTGTGCCTCAGATAGCCATACTTCAGTTGAATTGCAGACCCACTTCTCCTTGGCAAAGATTCACTTTGGTGACATTTGAATATTGCAATAATGTTACTATTTTAAAAAATATTGGGCAGCTAATCACATTGTAATTTAATTGGTTTTGGTTTATTGATTTTATTTTAATTATTCTGGGGTTTTAAAGAATTTCCCATCCATATTGTAGCTCCAAAGCAACAGGAACAAGGAAAACAGTGATCACAAACTATTTTTATATTTCTAAATTAACTTAGGGTTTTTTATAGACTTCTAAGTGTATCCTAAGACTTTAACCTCCTCTCATTTTGTTTCCATGTCATTTTCCATGGGCACTGGCCAGTGGTGGCAGAGGGAGCTGGGTGGCAGCTCTCTGGTGCCAGGCACTGCTCTGGGTTCATCCTGGGCTCAACAGTGCTTGAAAGCAAAAAATGTGTGTTCATTTTTCTATAAATGTGAGGTTTGGGGGTTTTTAATTGCAGGGAGAATTTCTTTATGCTGTATAAATCAATCAGGAGACATGAAACAGTAGCCTGACAATCACCTTATCAGCTGCTAGTTAAATTCAAGTTTCTGTTTTCTATAATCTTCCCTTCACTTTTTCTCCATGGTGCCATGGAATTCCTGCTCTTCAGGATACCATTTTTTTATAAATCCTGTGAATTTTGAGTATACGATTTTTTTCTGTCTACTGTTTTATCAGATAAATGTCATTTGTAAAGCACTGTCCCTTTTTGTCCATCTTGGTGCTTTCCCAACCCAGTAAAAAATGTTTCCCTGCAACTGCATCATTTCAAGCTGATCTTTTATTTTCATGTGAAGATAATGAAATGGTTGATTGAAATGATGGTAATGAAGTGAATAACTGATGACAGTAGTCACTCTGTATTCAGCTCATTTATTTACAGCATCCCAAAACTAGGAGAAAAATCTTGTGCTGCTTTGACAGAGCTGGAAGAATTGTAGCACACCAAGCTAAGTTTTTACAGTCATATTTTATGATAACACTATTATTTTCTTTTAAGATTTGATGTAAAATTTAACGATTGAAAATGCATTAGTTTTTTCATTCCTTTCAGCCAAGTGGCTAAAGATCTTTTCAAAGAAAAGACAACAGAAGCAGGGAATAATTTTAAGTCACACTGGAACTTTGTGAAATTTAAAAATCAAAAAAGATTAGAGGTCTGGAGTAAGTAGTGTCTTGACCTGGTTTCCTCTCTCATTCAGCTAATTTTGGTTTCAGTTTAGCTATTTACCTTGCCTTTGCTTCTCCATTCACCTCTGAAAGGTGAGGGCACCCTGTAGGGGCTTTGGAAATAGAGCCTAAAAGAGAAATCTTGGAAATAGAGCCCAAATGAAGCAGCAGCATGAACATGGCAGAATTCTGCCTCTGTCTCCACATCTTATGAAGGGTTAAAATACAGGTTTAAAATCCAGTGTCAGTTGTCACCAGATTTCCCTGGGTCTATGTCTGGAAAGGAGATTTAGGAGGAATTTTTAGGTTAGTAGAAGCAGGTGAAGCAGAAATGATAAAAGAGTCCAAAGGTACTTCCTTTCTGTACTTGATAAAGGTTTCTAGGGATTAAGTGGTTTTGGAGAAGGAGCCCAAATAACCTGACTCATAAATCTTGCCTGAGCTTTGTAGCAAATCCACAGGAAGTTTGTTCAGCTTCTGTTAAGCAGTAACAAGTCTCTTCTTCTTCTGAGGTTTCTGGTGATCTTCCAGTCCCATAGAGTTGGTGCCTTCTCTTTAGGGCACCTCTTTGGGGCACAGAAGGAAGCACCTACTTTTTTTTTTTTTTTTTTGTCCTGACTGGGACATTTCCCTAAAAGAAAAAAATAAAATAATCTCATTTACTTCCCATGATGTGATTTTCTAAACTGGAGATGGCTGCTCCCTAGGACAGGCTCATTAGTGCATTTTCTGTTTGGAAAAATGACCTGAGCTGAAGCTTCAGACCCCACGTGGGCTTCATCTTGGTAATTTAATTTTTTTAAGAATAATCCTTTTAAAAAGCAGGGTGTTGGGTTTTTTAATAAACAAGCCAAGCAAGCACTTACCCTGCAAAACAGGAGGGTCACAGTGTGGCCTGATAATTGCAAACCTTTTTGTAAATTAATTTACTCATTCAGACCAAGGAGATATTCTGATTTTAATGGTTAATTTTTGGAGAGTGCAAATAAATGGAAGTGGCTACAGAAAAAAAAAAAAAAGTCATTATTCTTACTTTTCTTTACAGTCTGAGAAGAGATCTTTTGAGTTTCTTCATCTTTATTATTATTATTCACCTTACTGTTAAAGCTACTCCTTCTGATTGCTGCTCAGTCTTATTAAAAAAAATCTGGTTTAATCAGTATTATGATTTAATTATGAATTATTAAGAAGCAGCCTCTTAGCTTGATTGCTGCAGAGAGTATTTGAAGTTGGAATCAGAACACTGTGTGGGCTGAAACGGACCTGGAAGAGGAAATATTTTTCCTAAGCTGGAGGTAGAAAACTCTTAACAGTGTGTCTGGATAGCTGTGGGAATGAAAATGTCTCTCTTAAAACGTTTTAAAAGGTCAGCTACACCTCCACACTATGAACTGCTTTTATAATACTGTCTTGGCATGGGTATTTGGTGACAGATGCCTTGAAGATAAATGATTATTTTCAGTTGCAAAAGAGAATGATTTTTTTTTTCGTCTCCTCTTTTGTTCCCAAAGACAAGAAAAACATTTTTATAAGGAGCGATGTGTGGTATATGGGACTATATGGCTTATTAATAAATATTCCTCCACACAGACATGCCCAAGGATGCAGATCACTGGCAGCTTTAGAAACAGTATTTATTACAGAAAATGTGCAAGGATTTTCTCCTTCAAGGTTTTATTCTCGTGCCACTGGGAAAGGGCTGATATTAACAACCCAGTGTGAGGGTTCCCATTCATCAGTACATGTGTGGGGGCCCCTGAGCAGAACATCCCAGGAATATTTGTGGTACCTGAGGAGTTCAGCTGGGCCTGCACTGCAGGGTTGCTGGGCAGAGCTGTGGGTGGATTCATGGTAGAGGACTTTGGTGAGCAGAGGAAAAAAAGGAAGTCATGTCTAACAGATTTTTATGGTCTGTTTTCACTGTGTTGTGTACAGCTTTATGGACAGGGAATTATGGCAATGATTATGATAAAAATATAAATTTTATTTTATTTATTTTGCTTTATGTTATTTTATTATTATTTATTATTTTGTGTTACTTTATTTTACTTCCTTCCTCTTCCCCTTCTCCTTCCCCTTTTCCCCTTTTCCCCTTTTCCCCTTTTCCC